>JARQOC010000002.1:484511418-484904877 GCA_033576535.1 Allobates femoralis
TTGTGCATTTCCTGTCTGGAGACATATTGCTTTAAGTTTCCGGTCTTGACGCTTTGATGTCTTCCTTGGTCTATCAGTATGTTTCTCTTTAACAACCTTCCCATATTGTTTGTATTTGGACCATATTTTGGACACAGCTGACTGTGAACAATCAACATCTTTTGCAACATTGTGTGTTGATTTACCCTCTTTTAAGAGTTTTATAATTCTCTCCTTTGTTTCAATTGATATCTCTCATGTTGGAGCCATGACTCAAGTCAGTCCACTTGGTGCAACAGCTTTCCAAGGTGTGATCACTCCTTTTTAGATGCAGACTAACGAGCAGATCTATTTGATTCATGTGTTAGTTTTGGGAATGAAAATTTACAGAGTGATTCCATAATTTTTTCATCAGAATTGAGTGATTCCATAGTTTTTCCCTCTACTTGGTCTACAATAGTAACCGTTACTGGCTAGCACTTTTTTTTTTCAAGATTTCTTTTAGTGTTTCTTCAAGGCAGAGAGTTGCCATTTGAAATGAATTTAGTTTTGTGCCATGTCTGTGATCTGCTTTTTTCCTACAAAATAAAACAACTGAATGGACATCCTCCAAGCCAAGTCCATAATTTTTGCCAGGGGTTGTATACCTATTCATTCCAGTTGTTATGTGCCAAGCAAGTGGAAACAACCAGTTGTCAATTTTTTCTAGGAGGAATAACAAATGGTACATTCAAGTTTTAAGAAAAGATGTCAGGAGAGATGACAAATTCTCTTCAAAATTTATATCAGCTAATAATGGCCAATCGCAGATACTACTGTATATAAAGTGTACTGAATCTGAAACAAGATATATATTGGAATGGAATAAATGCCCATTGCTCACAAAGATTTGACATGGCTTTCATAGAACCATTCTGGCAGATTAAAAAAAGGTTATTGGCAGGGAGATCTAACATACATGCATAAATGTAAAGCATATCAACACACGAACAACAGGAAAGAAGACATTTATCTAGAACTCTTTTTTTTCTCTTTGTTCTTTGCACAACTATTTTTATTGGAACCATTTTTTCATGTAAATCTGAGATCAAGAGACATTTAAGAACTCACGTATGTATTAAAAACAACAAATGCTTAGTTTATCCAGATCCAGTTAATTAAAAAAAAAAAAACATTGGCAAAGTTTAACTCCTTATTGACTGCCAATATGCCTTTTTACATCACTCATTAAGAAGTGCTATTCCTCAGTGTCTCTTTTTCATGGCGCCAACGATTAAATATTTAGCATCCCCCCAGTGAGCAGAAATTTCACAGTTGGCAGCTGTATATAACACCCCGATCCATTGGTTTTGGAACCAATTAGGGTCGATTAGCCCCATAAATACCACTGTTAATCAAAACAACAGCATCTTTGAGGTTAAAAGGCGGTTAAAAGACCCCCTATAACACAATCGACCCTGCATTCATAATCATGGGTGCCGATAATCACCATGGTACCCCGAGGACATCTAATGACCCAAGGGTATGGTAGCCTGTTTAGCTCCTACTATAAGCAGGGTCTAAGGCTACCTTCAAACGCGGTGTAATAGCCACGTATTCCTGCTTTTACGCGGTGCTATTGAGCGCTCGGGTAAAAGCAGTGCAAAAGAAAACTGCTTACGCCTTCCAGCAAACGCTATGGCTAGAAGGCGTGCAGACGCCGCATTTTGTTGCGTATTTTTGCTCAAGCGTTTTCACTGCAAAAGCGCCCGCGCAAAAAGAATTGTAATGCCAATTCTTGATGTTTTTTCGGCGCGCTTTCCCCAAAGGCTACATGTTAACGTGACGCCGAGAAAGGTGCGGCGTCGGCATGCAGTAGCACTTTTTTGCGTGCAAAAAAGCGACAATGCCGAATATGCGACAAAATGCACCTTGTGTGAACGTAGCCTAACAGACTGCGTCAATTAGACACTGCCAGGCCTCAGGCAATGCAATACACAAGTAGCATAGTGCGTGATACCAGTCATCAAAATACAAATATTCATGTCCAAAAGTGGGACTAAAGGAAAAAGTTTAAAAGTTACATATAATACGTAAAGTAAAAAAAATGGACAAACACAGCGTTTCTATTAAAACAAAGAACAAAAGAAAAATTGTACACATGAATGGTATTGCCACATCCCGAATGACCCAAACTAGAAAACTGTCATGTTATTTATTCCATATGTTGAACATCATAAGAAAAAAAAATGCCAAAATGTCGCTTTTTCACCATACTGACACAAAACAATTGACATAAATAAAAACACCAAATCGTTCCGCAAAAAAACAAGCCCTAATGTTGCTCAATGGGCATTCAATAAAAAAAAGTTACAGCTCTCAGATTATCACAATGGAGAAACAAATGCATTTTTGGAAAATAATGTTTTTAGTGTATTAAAGAAGCTATAATTCTACAGATTCAAAGAACAAATTAGTATTATCGCTTTTACTGCGCAATAAATGACCTATAATATCAATAACTGAATCGCTTTTTGTTCTTTCTGACCCTAAATAATCTAAATAATAAGCGATCAAAAAATGTTATATACCTGAAAAAAATCTTCAACTTATCACACAAAAAATAAGCTCATACTGTTTGCTAAAAAAAAATGAAAAATTAGAGCTCTCAGAACTATACAATCTAGTATCACTGTACTCACACGTATTCGAAGAATAAAGCCATCTAATTGCGTATATCTCACACAAAAACAGCACAAAAATAAGAACTATTCTGGTACAGCTGTCTGTTTATTCACACTACCTTCCAAAAATCAGAATAATGGCCACTTTACACATCCCGATATCGTCGTCCAACTTCGATAAAAAGTCACGTGGTTCGAGCGTTGGCGCCGATATCGTTCGTGCGTTGTGTGGTGTAAATGACCAATTCAATACAAGAACGATGCCAAAACGATATCGGGGGAGAAATGTGCAGGCTCTCCAACTGCCCGATATTGGATGGACGATCTGGCAGGATCGTGCTGTGTGACAGCCCAACAACGATGTGGATTACAACTTCCCCTATTCTCTCCCATTTTAAATGGTCGTTCCCTGGTTCGCTTGTACAAGGGGGCGTATACATCGCAGTTGTGTTGCCTGCCGATATTTCCCTGTGTGACAGCTCCTATTCGATCTTGGATTTCAGCCAAAAAAGTGCGCGCTCCCGTGCCGTTGTATACAATATCGAAACGATGTTGGGACGTGTAAATGAGGGATATATATACCAGGATGGGAGCATATATACACCATGGGGACATGTATACTAGGATGATGGACATATATGCCAGGATTACGGATATATTTACCAGGATGTGGGGGCATATATACCAGGATACCAGGATGGAGGACATAGATAGCATGATGGGGGGATATGTATGCTGATTGGGTTAAAACGAAAGTTTTGAACAAGTTTTCTTCAAATCCAAGAAAAATTATATTAGTATAAGACATATAATTAGAATAAAAATCTAAATTTGTTTGCAAGCAAATAATTGTAAAAACTAATAAAGCACTGCTATAATTACAATTTTCTTAAAATTTTCATTTCATTCACCTTTTTCGTTCTAAAATTTTACAACCTGAATAACCATGGCTTGCCCCCTTCCCCTCCCAGTTTTGATTCTGGGTATGCCCCAGTATGGTTATATCTAGAGATGGGCGAGTCCTAAAAGACTCGGAATCGCAAGACCCCAACGAGTCCGAGTCAAGGACTCGGGACTCGTTGCGAGTCCAGCGAGTCCAATGTTAATGAATAGGGAACCGAGTAATAGCGAATAATGACATTTACAACTCGCTGATGTGTCTCTGAAAGTGTGCGAGTCCAAACACACCGCACACTACACTCCCTAAAAAAATTGGTTTTAAGTGCGCACAGCCACCGAGATGTGGTTTGGTGTTGCTGTATGCGTCACTTGCTGGCGGGGTAAGTGTGCGCGCTCACACTTGGCAGTGAAGCCGCACACTACACTCCCTAAGGGCCCTTTCACATCAGCGTTTTTTTGAAATCGTGGCAGATGCGGTGAAAAAACCGCATCTGCCGCGATTACCGCATACCGGCTGCACTTGCGGCGCGGTTGCGGTTTTTGCCATGCAAAGTATAGGCGGACTTGCGGCAGGTGCGGCAAGTGCGGTTTTGCACTTGCGGCAGGTGCGGCCGCGAAAAAACCCGCGGCTGACCGCGGTTTTTTTCGCGGCCGCACCTGCCGCAAGTGCAAAACCGCACTTGCCGCACCTGCCGCAAGTCCGCCTATACTTTGCATGGCAAAAACTGCAACAGCGCCGCTAGTGCAGCCGGTATGCGGTAATCGCGGCAGATGCGGTTTTTTCACCGCATCTGCCGCGATTTCAAAAAAACGCTGATGTGAAAGGGCCCTAAGGTGGTGTACGTGCTATTTAAAGGTAGGAGAGCAGCAACGCACTGGTCTGCCACAGAAAAAATAACGCTCTATGGCTTATTAGGAACAAAAATCGATCTGGTGCAAAAACAAAAAGGAAACAGCACCTCAGCTAAGCCTCTGACTGCAGCTGTTAGCAAAGCTGAGTGAGTAAGCTAAGCTATGAGGTCCGTCCTGTGTGCACTGTAAGGCTTCTCCTTCCTTCCCTCCCTGCCTGCCTGCCTGCCTACACAGCACTACTCTGTCCTCCTCCTAGCTCTCAGAAGAGCTTTTTGGGTTAATATAAGGAATCTTCCCTACACTGACAATCCCTGATCTGCTCCAGCATATATCTCTCTCTCCCTATACTAGGTCAGATCGTCTCAGGAATGTGGCCAAAATGGCGGGGACAAGCCTTATATACTGCCTTGCCTGTCATACATGACATAGGCATCACGATGGACAGCAGCCAATCATAGTCCTGACACAACCAACTTTGCTATGCCATTACTGACTATGATTGGCTATCTTCACAAGTTTTCTGACCTAACACGCACGCTGTGCTGACTCGGAACATAATCATATTCTGTATTCGAGAGTCCGACTCCCGAATACAGTATACAGGACTCGGAATCGTAGACTCGTAGGACTCGGAATCGTAGACTCGCTCAGACTCGCTGCTGACAGCGGGTATCTGTGAAGAGTCAAGCTTATTGCCATTGAATTCCATTGGACTCGTCACTGTGCGAGTCCAAGCTGGGAGATTCGCCGAGTAACGAGTCCTGCGAGTACCTTCAGAATCGCCGAGTCCCGAGTCCTAGCGAGTAGACTCGCCCATCCCTAGTTATATCCTGATTTTAATGATTATGGTTAAACCCTGATGAAGACTCAAGTTTGCCTTGAAATCCATAATTAATAAACAATGTAATATTCTGAAGAACTTTTGGACTAATCTGGTTTTGTTATTTATGGCAGTGCACAGGAACCACTTAAGGCTATGTGCCTACCCAGCCGATTTCTGCACCAAAAAACACATCTGCTGTCAGACAAAATGCTGTAGAAAAATGATGGATGTTTTTTTTCACAGTAGGAGTGGTCTTTAATGCATTCTTCTAATGGCCACTTTACACACACCAACTTATCTGTCCAACTTCTGACCAACTTGCTGGTGGCAGTGAAATCATGGACACATTGTTCCATTGTACACAGTCACAAAATGGAACAATGTGTCCATGATTTCACTGCCACCAGCAAGTTGGTCAGAAGTTGGACAGATAAGTTGGTGTGTGTAAAGCGGCCTTTACTCTGGACTCCATTATGGCCACTTTACACACACCAACTTATTTGTTGCTGTTAGCTCCATTCATGCCCCAAAGAGTTCTGTGGTGCCCAACAAGGTGCCAGGGTGCCACAGAGGTAATGCCCTAACCTCGATTGCCAAGCACTTTTTACAGATCCATAACAGTAATCCGAGCAATATAAGGGTTATTGGATTACAGGGAATCAGGCCGTAAATACGAGGGGGAGATATTACAGCAGAACTTTTAAGATTGGAATCCAGATGGATTTACAATTTGAAAAGTCTCACTCCAGGGGGGCTTAATGAGGAACTACTATACACGGTATTTTATAAACAGACATCGCATAATACTGACGTGTTGTTTGCTTTGTTCCTTTGTAGATGATTGCTTATATAACCAACTATAACCCAGATCTAGTTCTCCATTGGTTTGAATTTGCTATATCATCTCCTACACGGACTAAGTGGCTAATACCCCTCAGGAATCATTTATGGATCCATTACTTGAATCCATTGATCTGAACCGTTTATTTACCTTTTCTCTCACTGTACTGGGAGGTAACGTATAAGCGGAGAGGATTAGGACAGCTACAAACGAACCAGAACTTGGATCTGCAAAGTTTGGAATGGGTGAAGTTCTCTAATTGAAAAAAACAAACTATGATTTGGATCTGAAAAGTGTGGAAGGGGTTAAGTTCTTTAGCTGACCATTCCATGGACAATGTGACTGGCATCCTCTGATAAAATACTAATGTATCTATTGTGGCGCCCCATTACGTAGGTGCAACAAAAGGGGTACTACACCCGTAAAAGAGGTGTAGTCACCCCACTGCAAGTGGAACTATGGATGGTAGGAGGAACCCTAAACAACCCACACCCATGCTAGTCACACAGTGGGAGGGAACCCGGGAGGGTATATAGTGACCTCCAGGGGGAACTAGTGGGTGGTTAGTTAGAAAAGTTCAGGATGGGAACCTGAGGCATGAAAGACAAAGGGAAACGAAAGGGTAGATCCCAGAAGAAAAGAAAGAGAGGAGCAAGAGGCTCGGGCGGGAGTCCGCTCAAAGTAGAAACCGGGTACCGGAGCCAGCACCTATAGGAACCTTCACGGCCTGCAGAAAATCCATAGAACGGGGATATATCCAGATACGGCCCTGACGTCTAAAGCACCCATTAGAGGGGAACCAGATGCTGCTGGCGAGCCGCTGTGCATGAGAGGCCACAGAGTCCCGGTCAACAGAGGGTTTTCCCGACGGGAGTAAAAGGGAGGTAAAGAGAGACGGCAGGAGGTCAGACAAATTCTACAAGAGGTCAGGCTTCACAACGCCACTGGGAGGCAAGGAACAAAAGGAACAAGAAAGGCATATACGAGGGCTCCGTCTACCACCATTAAATCTGCTTGCAGCCACCCATCACCGCTTCTCTGATAACATCATACTGCACTGTGAACTGTAATGACTGTTGAGTTCCAGTAAAGTACCCGGTGAAGTGACTTCTTGACTCTGCTGCATCTTTCCTTGCACAAACTGATTCCTTCCACAGAATCGCTGCCCCGGCGGTCCACTCCTGCCTGCGGAGGACTACACCATCATTGCCGCAGTACCATCGACCACCGGAGGACTGTGGCGGCGCTGGTGAACATCACCAGGTACTGCAGGTGGCGTCTTGACAAACTTGTACATAATCCTTTTAAATAATCCCCCCTTAATCATTGACCACCAAGGACAAGCCTCAGGCAGCCACCCGTGACCCCCCAGACTGTGTCTGAGAGCTGAGTACCCTGCCCTGGGTGAGTCACTATCATTTGGACTCACTGTGGATTGAATATGCTACCCTACTACTCACTTACATCATTGAATTTGGATGTAATCTATGAGCAGAGAACAACAGAATCTCTCTGAATGAATTTAAAGGTGTATTTGTGAAGAACGAGAATCGACTTTATGCACCTGGAACATCAGCATGAACAGGGATGTTAAGTGTTATGGTGATTTGACCATTTGTTATATGCAGTTTAGTATTTATTCAGATATATAATGAAGAATTCATGGTTTGTGTATAATTGGAATCTATTTATGGATACTACGGAAATGTCGTAGCCGAATCAAAGATACCATATTGGCTGCTATTTGAAAACTTAATAAACTATAATAAGCAGATAAAATTAGGTCGTTATGGGCCCAAGTTGTTCTTATTTCTTTGTTTCTCCCCTCTTCACACTTGTTAATCTTAATACTCTTCTTTAGATATTTCTATTTTATTTTTACAATTGATCTGTTCTTTACGCAATCATTCTTCTCTTGTAATATCGCTTTTCAGCTATGGCTAAAGCTGATTTGACTTTTTTGTCTGTACTACCATTTATTATTATTCCTACATTGCCCCCTTTTTTTTTTTTTTTTTTTTTTTTTTTTTTAAATCGTGCAACCCTTTTTTTGATATTTATACAGAATCCTGTGGACAGATGACGGCCCTGTGGTCCGTTGTTTGTCCCAATTACTATTTTAAAATAAATATCTTTCTCGTATATATAATTTTTGTTCAATAATCCTGGATTCAGGATATTTTAGCTTAGACTGAATATTATTTCTGTTGTGTGAACATTGCTATATATTAAAAGATGAGGAGGCCTTATTGAATTGAGGGTTTAGATAAATGTAACCACATTTTAAGGGCTCAATATTGTATGCATTTAGTATATGTATCCATTGTATAGTATCTGCTGTATTGGACATAATGACCTACAATTCTGATGTAAACTGTATCATATATCATAAACACACAAAGTTTATAATTGGCTATGATATTGCCATGTAGTATATAAAGTGGTCATTCCTTTTTCCCCTGTTCATGAGGTTCATGGTTTTCCTCTCCCATGTCTATTTTATGTTCTAGTACATGATTCAATTCCGCTTAAATGGGTGACAAAAGACTTTAGTAATACCCTTGTCCTCTATTTTCCTTATCGCCCTTAGGTAGCTATTTACACTCAGTGTATTGAGCAACTATGATGACTGTACAATTGCTCCGCTATGTGGAGCAATGCAGTCTCCTAACTCATGCGCAGTAGATGGCGCTTGGGCGCACAGGCACAGTGGCCATCTTACTACTCTACAGAGTGAAGCCGCACACACCTTCCCGCGCATGTATGTTATACCACTTGCACGCCACTTCCCTCATTGCTATTTCCGCTTACATCATTATCGCAGAGATGCCGGAGATGGCGGCGCCGCAGTTCGCCCACTAATGAAAGCAGGTGATTAGGATTTTTATTATAATTTATGCACTATAAAAACCTGGGCCAGGCAACACAGGGTGCTCCCCTGATGAAGTCATCGGCTGATGACGAAACGCGTAGGGTAACCCTCTCCCTGCTCATACAGCTTTGATACATTACAGGCTAAGTCTCCTTCAAAATTGTGGGTCTGATACTTCATCCTGTGTCATAATTTGGCCAGTGACGTTACATTTAGGTCAGTATTTTACACAAAGTTGCACTTTGTTCCAGGATGATTTTTGAATCTAGCTCAGATGGGTCTGGTTTATTTATATGAGACAATTTTGCCTGTAATGCAATCTTGATATGTTATGCTGATAACTGTTGTTTGGCATACAGTTGTGGCCAAAAGTATTGACACCCCTGCAATTCTGTCATATAATTCTCAGTTTCTTCCTGAAAATGATTGCAATCACAAATTCTTTGGTATTATTATCTTCATTTAATTTGTCGTCAATGAAAAAACACAAAAAGAATTGTCCTAAAGCCAAATTGGATATAATTCCACACCAAACATAAAAAAGGGGGTGGACAAAAGTATTGCCACTGTTAGAAAAATCATGTGATGCTTCTCTAATTTGTGTAATTAACAGCACCTGTAACTTACCTGTGGCACCTAACAGGTGTTGGCAATAACTAAATCACACTTGCAGCCAGTTGACATGGATTAAAGTTAACTCAACCTTTGTCCTGTGTCCTTGTGTGTACCACATTGAGCATGGAGAAAAGAAAGAAGACCAAAGAACTGTCTGAGGACTTGAGAAACCAAATTGTGAGGAAGCATGAGCAATCTCAAGGCTACAAGTCCATCTCCAAAGACCTGAATGTTCCTGTGTCTACCGTGCGCAGTGTCATCAAGAAGTTTAAAGCCCATGGCACTGTGGCTGACCTCCCTAGATTTGGACAGAAAAGAAATATTGACGAGAGATTTCAACGCAAGATTGTGCGGATGGTGGATAAAGAACCTCGACTAACATGCTAACAAGTTCAAGCTGCCCTGCAGTCCGAGGGTACAACAGTGTCAACCCGTACTATCTGTCGGCGTCTTAATGAAAAGGGACTGTATGGTATGTGAGGCACCGCCGGCATGGTTCCCATAGCCGGGGTACATCACATGCAGGATCAGTGTATGATCCTGTCCACACTGGCCGGTTTTACTGTGATGATGCTGTGTGAACCTACCTGAAACACAATGGGTTGAGTCTGGGAGAGAGTGCTGTGGATCTGACACGTAGATGAGTCTGATGAGCGGCTGTGTGGGAACAGTGTGTCCTAATTGGTAGCAGCCCAGGTGGGCGTGTCCTGAGTAATAGTAGCCCAGGTGGATGTGTCAGTGTGGGAGTGGCAGGCACGATAAAGAGCCTGCCAGCTGATTAAGTGTGATCCTATTCATCAGCCAGAGAGCACCAGAGAGATTCAGTCTGTGGGAGAGATTGTTTTGGGTCTCAGACTGAGGGACGCTGAGAGCAGAGCAATCCAAAGCTCTGTGGTGTGCGGATATGAAGGGAGCGTGCTAGCTCCATACCAGTGGCCAGGACTGGGGTCGTGACAGCTCCTGGAGTGGGGAAGCCGTAGCTGAACCAGGTGGACGCTTGGGGATGCATGGGGATGCATGGCGCACCCGTTACTCAGGTAGCGAGACCCGGATCCATGCCCGGTAAGAAGGCAATTCCCGTATGCGAGAGTGAACTGTGTACCCTGTGCGTAAAATGTGCCAGGCGGGCAAAGCCGCCATTGGGTCCAACTAAATAGTCAGTAAGGGACCCGTAGAAGTGTATGTGTATTTTATGGGTTATGTAAAAGACCCAGCGAGTGTATGTAGCCCTACGTGAGGCAGATGTATGAATTTTGCCAGGCGGGCATAGCTGCCATTGGGTCCGACTAAGTAGTCAGTGAAGGGACCCGTTGAAGTGTATGTAGCCCTACAGGAGGCAGATGTATGAATTTTGCCCTGCGGGCATAGCCGCCATTGGGTCCGACTAAGTGGTCAGTGAAGGGACCCGTTGAAGTGTATGTAGCCCTACGGGGGCAGATGTATGAATTGTGCCAGGCGGGCATAGCCGCCATTGGGTCCGACTAAAACAGTCAGTGAAGGGACCCGTTGAAGTGTATGTACCGGTGGTCAGAAGCAGGGGTTAGAAGGGCTCCTAGAGTGGCGAAACCGTGGTTGAACCAGGGGGCGCTGGTCTGGACATGTGGCGAGATACATCCAGGAAAGAGCCCTTGGGGGGATGCATGGCATACCCGTGACTCAGGTTGCTCAATCCCTGTTCTGGACCCAGAGGAGCCACAGTCCATGGATAAGTATATGATGGGCTGTGAGCGTGTGAAAGGACATATGTGATCCATGGAAGCTTATATGTTGGATCATATGCGGTGTGAAAAGAGCCCTGGCCAGGCTGGTCCGGACGTGTGGCGAGACACGGCCGGAGGGTGCCTGTATTCCAGGGTAGTGTGGAGCTGGGGAAATAAAGCCAGGTGGCTGGTACCGCCATTGAGACCCACAGGGCCCGTTGATGTATATGGTCAAATATGTCTTATAAATGTATGTGTAACGTTGAGACAGGATGGTGGCGGTGACCACCACGGGAGCTGTTGTTAGTGCTCCAAGGGTTGGAAGGAGATGTGGTTACAGGACCCGGGTTACTGTAGTCGTATATGTACAATATGTGTTCATAATATATGTAGTGTACTGTGTAATGTAATGTATTATGTGACGTGCTTGTGTTCAATGTTTAATGAAATTAATGTACTTCCCGGGTTATGATTTATATGTGAGCAATAAACCAGTAGTCATTTGCAAACTTCTAAGCATGTGTTTGGTGTCATTATGCAAGCGGGTTCCCTGGGCATTACCTCACAGGTATTATACCCAGGAAGACCCCACTTCTTACCCCGAGACATAAAAAAGCCAGGCTGGAGTTTGCCAAAACTTACCTGAAAAAGCCTACAACGTTTTGGAAGAATGTTCTCTGGTCAGATGAGACAAAAGTAGAGCTTTTTGGGCAAAGGCATCAACATAGAGTTTACAGGAGAAAAAAATAGGCATTCGAAGAAAAGAACACGGTCCCCACAGTCAAACATGGAGGAGATTCCCTGATGTTTTGGGGTTGCTTTGCTGCCTCTTGCACTGGACTGCTTGACCATGTGCATGGCATTATGAAGTCTGAAGACTACCAACAAATTTTGCAGCATAATGTAGGGCCCAGTGTGAGAAAGCTGAGTCTCCCTCAGAGGTCATGGGTCTTCCAGCAGGACAATGACCCAAAACACACTTCAAAAAGCACTAGAAAATGGTTTGAGAGAAAGCACTGGAGACTTCTAAGGTGGCCAGCAATGAGTCCAGACCTGAATCCCATAGAACACCTGTGGAGTGATCTAAAAATGGCAGTGTGGAGAAGGCACCCTTCAAATATCAGGGACCTGGAGCAGTTTGCCAAAGAAGAATGGTCTAAAATTCCAGCAGAGCATTGTAAGAAACTCATTGATGGTTACCGGAAGCAGTTATTTTGGCTAAAGGTTGTGCAACCAAGTATTAGGCTGAGGGTGCCAATACTTTTGTCTGGCCCATTTTTGGAGTTTTGTGCGAAATGATCAATGTTTTGCTTTTTGCTTCATTCTCTTTTGTGTTTTTTCATACAAGACAAATTAAATGAAGATAATAATACCAAAGAATTTGTGATTGCAATCATTTTTAGGAAGAAACTGAGTAATATCTGACAGAATTGCAGGGCTGTCAATACTTTTGGCCACAACCTTATGATGAATTTATGATTCAGCTATACTTGAGCAGGGAATTTGTGTTACTGAGGCCTTGTATAGCATTTTTAATTGATTTTAACTCATTTGCACTTTTGTGTTGTCTGTCTGGTTTATAAAATAAAATTTGTGATTTTCTAATATTTGGTGATCGCCCTCTGTTACTTGTCAGCTTTTTCAATTGATTACAATGTGCACACAGCCCGCAGTCTGCAATGTGCCCACAGCCCGCAGTCTGCACTGTACATACAGAAGCCAGACTGCACTGTGCACACAGCGGCCAGTCTGCACTGTGCACACAGCGGCCAGTCTGCACACAGCGGCCAGTCGGCACTGTGCACACAGCGGCCAGTCTGCACTGTGCACACAGCGGGCAGTCTGCACTGTGCCCACAGCAGGCAGTCTGCACTGTGCCCACAGCAGGCAGTCTGCATTTGTGCACACAGCGGCCAGTCTGTAATGTGCACACGGCCCGCAGTCTGTAATGTGTACACGGCCCGCAGTCTGTAATGTGTATACTGCCCGCAGTCTGTGATGTGCATACGGCACGAAGTCTGTGATGTGCATACGGCCCGCAGTCTGGAATGTGCATACGGCCCGCAGTCTGGAATGTGCATACGGCCCGCAGTCTGTAATGTGCATACGACACTCTCAGTCTGTAATGTGCAAACGGCCCGCCATCTGTAATGTGCATACGGCCCGCAGTCTGTAATATGCATACGGTCCACAGACTGTAATGTGCACATGGCCCGCAGTCTGTAATGTGCACACAGCCGCAGTCTGTAATGTGCACACGGCCCGCAGTCTGTAATGTGCATATGACCCGCAGTCTGTAATGTGTATACTGCCCGCACTCTGTAATGTGCATAAGGCCCGCAGTCTGTAATGTGCATACGGCATGAAGTCTGTAATGTGCACACGGCCCGCAGTCTGTAATGTGTATACTGCCCGCAGTCTGTAATGTGCATAAGGCCCGCAGTCTGTAATGTGCATACGGCATGAAGTCTGTAATATGCATATGGCCCGCAGTCTGGAATGTGCATGTGGTCCGCAGTCTGTAATGTGCATACAGCACTCTCAGTCTGTAATGTGCAAACGGCCCACCATCTGTAATGTGCCTACGGCAGGCAGTCTGTAATGTGCATACGGCCCACAGACTGTAATGTGCACATGGTCCGCAGTCTGTAATGTGCACATGGCCCGCAGTCTGTAATGTGCATATGGCCCGCAGTCTGTAATGTGTATACTGCCCGCAGTCTGTAATGTGCATAAGGCCCGCAGTCTGTAATGTGCATACGGAATGAAGTCTGTAATGTGCATACGGCCCGCAGTCTGGAATGTGCATATGGCCCGCAGTCTGTAATGTGCATACGGCACTCTCAGTTTGTAATGTGCAAACGGCCCGCCATCTGTAATGTGCATACGGCACGCAGTCTGTAATGTGCATACGGCCCACAGACTGTAATGTGCACATGGCCCACAGTCTGTAATGTGCACATGGCCCGCAGTCTGTAATGTGCACACAGCCCGCAGTCTGTAATGTGCACACGGCCTGCAGTCTGTAATGTGCACACAGCTCGCAGTCTGTAATGTGCATATGGCCCGCAGTCTGTAATGTGCATACGGCTCACAGTCTGTAATGTGCATACGGCCCACAGTCTGTAATGTGCATACGGCACGAAGTCTGTAATGTGCATACGGCACGCAGTCTGTAATGTGCATACGTGCACCATAGGCAAAAATAGGAACAAGTTTACACAACACAGGATCTGAGGCCTAGGGCACCTGGCGGTGGCTCCAAGCCTGGACACACATGGAAAGTCATGCACCTGCAGCAGAGGACCTCACAACTAGCAGATGGCTCCCACAGTGGCAGCCAGAGACCGCACACGCAGATGGTCCTGCAGCACAGAAAATGTATCTACAACTCATGTAAAGCTACGCCGTGAAGCAGGGAACAGAGTTGCATCCTTACAGGTAACAGGCAACAGTATCCTAGCTAGTTAGACGGTAAGGAGCATTGGGTAAGAGCACTGACATGCACAGTAACACAGGGGAAACAAGGTACATACATACCACCATTACACCCCCACTCAGGTCTGTTGTCTGTAACTGGAATATAGGGGGCTCCCATGGTATTGGTAGAACAAAGACTCTCGAAAGGAGATGGCTCATAGCCCATCAAATAACATCCAGTGAAATATTTGCTCTCAAGTTCAAATGCCCTCTTCTTTCTAAGCCCCACTGTGCCTAAACCACAGTAATCGACCACATACCTGCCATTATTGTAATGGGGAGATCTAAATTTTCAATTTACTAGATGTATGTTGCAAGAAGCACAAGCTGGACAGAATGTATGAAGGGCTACAATACATATGCACACAACGTATAGGCGCTAAACTGGCTTATTTGCCTTTCAACAGAGAAAAATGTTGTTGGGATGTTACAAAATAGTCACTGAAGCGTGTAGATTAAATCATTGTAAGGGGCAATTTCTACAATGCGGTCACTTTTAGGGGTTCTGCTGTTTAGGGGCTCCGCAAATGTCGTCCAAAAAGTATTGTAGCAAAATCTGTGCTTCAAAAGACAAATAGCTCTCCTTTCTACTAAAACCTGCAATGTGGCCAAAAAGTAGTTTCTGATTACATATAGGTTATCACCGTGTTGCCGAGAAATTGCAAAATAAATTGTGGAACCAGGTTCATCTATTAAGAACAAACCTGCAATGTGGCCAAAAAGTAGTTTCTGATTACATATAGGTTATCACCGTGTTGCCGAGAAATTGCAAAATAAATTGTGGAACCAGGTTCATCTATTAAGAACTAAGACTAACAAAGGCTCAGCCCAACCCCATGCCGAGTAATAACACAACAACCGGTTATAATTTTTCAAAACTTTATTAGGGAGGCATCAATGTAATACCAGACCCAACATTGTAAAACTTCTTTAGTGGAATTTTAATTTGACCGCAGCAAAATGGTAGGCACAAACCTGCCTATTATTGTGAGTGAAGAGGCACTCTACCACTGGCCGCCCAATGCAGGCTTGCCATCACAAGGTCACTCTTTCCAGCGCCAAGGAGGAGTGAAGGTCTGGACCTGAGCTGCGACCCCCCAACCCGAAAGATCGTAACACCTGATCAATCCCGTCTTGCAGACCTGACAAAAATATGTCCGGTTATTCAGGATCTTTCCAATGCCACTCTTTCCCGGGCACCCCGCCATACAACCCAGGGGACGACCTTGGACCAAACTAACCTAAGCTCAGAAGAGAAGCTGTGAAATTTATCAAGGTCCACTCGAATCAATGTCAATAGCTCCGCAAGGCGGTAACCCACGAGATTGTTTCCCCCAGCATGTATGACGAGGACTACCGGGCCAGCTGCCACCCTAGAAATACGGACCACCTCAGGCCAAACCTGCGACCATGTGAGTCCCCCTCCAATTCACGCTGAAGTCATGGAAGCCGAGAGACCGTCCCCCAGGCCGCGTCTCAGCCCAATGGGCTGCCCAAAAAGCATACGAATGACCCAGGATCCAAATACTGGGCCGTGCTTCATCTAGAAAGAAAAAACAATTAGAACACCGGAAACAACAACTTCCACCCTGCAACATAACCTATATCAACGGCCAGATCTGGCCTAATATAGCGCCTAAAGCAATCTGATTTCCACCTACCCACCCTTATCATTCCCTCATCCGTCATGCCCTCCCGAGAGGCCTCTGTGGCGGCTCCAATCCGAAAAGAATGCGTCCCGTGATCATGTGGAGAGGAACTGACTGCCACCAGCACGTTTTTGAAAACCGCTTGGAATTGAAAGGAGGTTACCGGGGACCCGTCACGATGCACGAATAAACGCTCTGCGTCCCCTATTATAGCCAAATAAGAACGGGCCAACCGCACAGGGCAAAATGAATCCGGGATCTCGAATAGCGGGAACCAATAACCCATGCCAGCCCGATCAGTTTTCGATTTACGGATTCTGACCTGCAATGTGCCGAAGAAAGCTATACCAAAAATTGGGGAAAATAGGACAGCCTCGTACAGGGAATCGCAGACCCCATTTAGCAAACTTATGAGGTGGCATAACAATTCGAACGATATCGGCAGACGGTTTTCGACGCATCCCCTCTCCTTTCTCCAACCCTTTAAAATTTGGCCCACCAAAAAACTTTTAGTGACATCTACCAAACCTCTCAACTTCAAGTGGAAAGCCAAACCAGAGAGGCGAGTCTGCATAGCTGCTCCGGACAGACCTCTGTCCCTCAAACAGGAAAGGTAATGGAGAATGACTGGGAGACCAAACCCCTGGACACCCTGGTGACCTTGAGAACCCACGAACTCACACCAATCAGACTACGCCTTACCGTAGGTTCTCCAAGTCGATGGGGCCAAGGAAGCCTAAAAGGCATCAATTTTTCATTGGCACTGACCAAACGTAATTCTGGAAGGTCGAGCCCATCGGGTCCGCTGCTGGGAACAAGTCTCTGAACTTCTGCAACTGAGAACGGAAAAGAGCGTCAGCAACCTCATTATGAACTCCAGGAACATGCTGGGCCCTAAACCATATATTAAGTTTCAAACAAGTCAACATTAGGAATCGCAATGACCCAATCACGGGAAGTGACGAGGAAGACAAGTGATTAATCGCATGCACTGCACCCAGGTTATCAGTCCAGAAGCATATCCGCCGGTTCCCCAACAATTCCGGCCAGGCGGAGACCGCCACCAAAATGAGAAAAAACTCCAAAAAAGTCAAATTGTTTGTCCACTCATTAGCGTGCCACTCATTAGGCCAGGATGCCGCACACCAGAGGGTGTCCAAAATCACCCCGAACCCGAAGGAACTCGCAGCGTCATATAAAAACGCAATGTCAGAGTTTGAGGCTTCCGCTGCCTGAATGCAAGTGTGCCTGTTATAGTTAGCCAAAAAGGATTTCCAGACGGCCAAATTATCTTTCAAATGCCTGGTCAATGGGATTCTTTGATGTGAGGCCCTTACCCCTTTCGTTGCCAAGCTAAGATGCTGGGAAAATATCCTGCCCATAGTCATCACCCTACAAGCAAAAGCAAGGGAACCCAGGAGCGACTGCATCTGATGAAGTGTTACTTTTTCTGACCCAAGGAACCCATCAACCATTAAGGAAAGCTTCTCGATCTTGTCCTCAGGGAGCCTGAAAATAATGTCAACGTTGTCCATCTTTATACCCAAAGACCACAACCGGGTGACCGGACCCACCGTCTTTTTCGGGGATAAAGGAACCCCTAAGGAAGAGCACAATTCAGTAAAATGCATGAGGGCCATCTGGCACGAGTCTGAATCTACCAGCCCAACAAATAAAAAATCATATATGTAGTGGGCAGACGAACGAACCTAAGAGCTAACTTGAGATACCCATTCCAGAAAAGTGCTGAAAAGTTTGAAAAATTGGCACGATATGGAGCAACCCATTGGCAGGCAGGTATCATAGTAATAACCCCCATTAAAGCAGCATCCCAACAAATGATGGCAATCAGGATGAACAAGGAGGCGACGAAAGGCGGATGCAATGTCCGTCTTGGCCAACATGGCCCCGGGGCCTGCATCTCTGACCAGGGAAACTGCTCTGTCAAATGACACATATGACACCGATGCGTCCTCCGGAGGGATGCCATCATTCACTGACGACCCTGCCGGGAAGGATAGGTAATAAATCAACCTGAACTCTCCCGAATCCTTCTTGGGAACAACTCCTAATGGGGAAACCCGGAGGTTCGCAAAAGGGGGGGAATCAAAAGGATCCTCCATTCTCTCAAAGAAGACTTCTATTGCCAATTTAGACTCCAATACCTGGGGGGACTCCCTAGCTGATTTTAAATTTTGGGCAAACGAACCTGACTTGGACAAGTTAAAGGGTATAAAAAATCCAAAAGTGAATCTGCCTCGCAACACTGCCTTTTTATTGGGGTAACGGCTTAACCAAGTTTCTATCGCGGCCACGCTCACTGGCG
Organism: Allobates femoralis; assembly: GCA_033576535.1. Taxonomy (NCBI): domain Eukaryota; kingdom Metazoa; phylum Chordata; class Amphibia; order Anura; family Aromobatidae; genus Allobates; species Allobates femoralis. The sequence continues at coordinate 484,530,119 of JARQOC010000002.1, forward strand.
TCCTTGGGTTCTCCCACTGAAGGGGACTTCCCTGTCCTAGCTTTCTGTTGAGACCGTGTGCACTTTGCAGCGATATGTGGACCCCCGCAGGTGGAGCATTCATGTTTATATTCGCAGGAGTTTTGAGAGCGGCACTGTCCCTCATAAAATAACCAGCAGCAACCTGGTCGTCGAACGGCCACTGCCCAAATGGGAGATGTTCTGCAGAGGGCCGAGCCTGGAAAGGGTAGCGCCGGCTCTAGGCAACCATCAAGCAGAGCCATCAAAGAGAGTCGGCGGCGGAAGTCTTCATCATACTTCCACCAGGCCGACCCGCCATATGATTTATAGGAAGTATCAATGGAATCCATTTAAGTAAATAGTTCAGAGCACCTCTCTGGGTGCTTCTGACCCATTACACTACCCAAAACGCAATACGCCTACAACCAGTTGTTCATGGTTTTTGCCAATTTCGACTTACGTTCACAAGGGCAATCTGCCGGGCGACGTTCACGGTCGAAAGTGCCCTGATCAACTGACAAAAGAGACAAGACATCAATATAATCACTGGACCAATTTTTTTGCACCGTGTCCTGCTCTAGATGAGAACGGTGGAACCCCGCAAAAGAAAGTATGTTTATGTAAATCAGGGCGGGGAGGCTCAGGTTTCTCTGGCTGCAATAGTTTAGGGTTAATTACTCCTTTACCTGCTGTGAGGCAGCAACCGGGGAACCCGCTTGCAAAACGACAAGAACACGTGTTTATAAGTTTAACCAATGTCTACCCGTTTATTTTCACATATTAACAACATAACCCGGGTAGCATGTTTGACACATATCACATTGATTAAAAACACTTTACATAAATACACCATACATTTGACATATAACATTACATAACACTTATATTGCACATAACATCTTATAGTAACCCGGGACCTGTAACCATCTCTGTCCCCATTGGAGCTCTACTAACAGCTCCCGTGGTGGCTACGGCCTCCGGCCTACTTACACTATACATACGTTACAGTACGACGATGACCCCTCCGGGCTCATAACAGGGATTGAGCAACCTGAGTACCGGGTATGTCATGTATCCCCAAGGGGCTCTTTCCTGGACGCATCTCCGCCTACGTCCCGGTCAGAGTCCACCTGGTTCAACCATGGTGTTCCCACTCTAGGAGCCCTTTTAACCCCTGCTTCTGACCTTCGTTACATACGCCTCAACGGGCCCTGTGGGTCCCAATGGCGGTACCTGCCGCCTGGCTTTAGTCCCCCAGCATGATGATATACATTCACCCGTAGTCAGGATTCCTGCCTGACCGGGACCTTACATACCGTATGTGATCCATCATTCAAACGTCCATGGATCACACACCTGCTCACAGCCCATCATAACACATCCATGGACTGTGGCCCCTCCATGACCATAACAGGGACCTGGTCAACCATAGAATCCGGGCTAACCATGCGTCACCATGGCCTACTCACCACGGTACGGGCTATCAGTCGCCACCAAACCTCCATCTCATGGCAGGTCTCCAGGTCCACGACTGTACCCTGCGTCTGAGTAGCACCCTAATGGATCAGCCATGGTTCCCTTCTAGGAGCCTTCGTGACCCCTGTCTCTGGCCACAGGCACACCGACACCATTAGAGGTCGTGGTTGAGGGACGGGTACCCTCTGCAAGCAGCAGGGCAAGCCTCCCTCTCGTCCCACAGGGACGGAACGCCTCCAACATCATCCATACTAGCTGGGTCACTCTCTCCCCACATCATTATACATGGGTCTTACATATAGGCCATCATCTCTCATTCAGGGCCATTACCTAAGCCCTCATACACATAGTTAAACACGTTCTATTTCATCAGGTCCTTTAACTGAGCACTCTGACTCGGACCCAAAGGCGGTCTATGCCCGCCTGGCACACTACATACGATTGCCTCCAAAGGCTACATACATTCGCCTCCCAAAGGGCTACATTCATTCCGGTTCATCAGGACCTTTAACTGACTCCCCTGAGTCGGTCCCAAGGGCGGTCTATATTCGCCTAGCATGATTTACACACACGGTGCACAGTTCCCTCAATCATTCAGGAACTGCTTTTCATACCGGGCACGGATCCGGGTCTCGCTACCTGTGTCACAGGTTCCACCAGGCATCCCCACAGGCTCCTTCCCGGACGTGAGGTGAACCACGTCCGGTCTAGCGTCCACGGGTCAACCACAGCTTCCCCCTCCAGGTGCGGACACGACCACGGACCTCGGCACCGGCATGGAGCTAGCATGCTCCCGTGTCCACACACAGAGCCTTGGACTGCTCTGCACTCAGGCTGCTCTCAGCCCACATGCTCTCAGGCTGGCAATCTCTGGATCAATCTCAGCAGGATCTCAGCTTCCAGAATCAATCCCAATCTGAATCCGAATCATTCACCTGGCTGCCTCTTATCGTGCCAGCCACTCCCACATGGACACACCCCCTTAGCTGCTGATAATCAGCCTTTCACACAGCTCAGGTTAACTCCCTGTGTTCCGGGTTGTCAGCACTCAGCCCTTACATTCCTTAGGGCTTCCTCGATCTCATCCCACTCTCACTGCCGCTCATTAGGCTCATGAAACCCTGTGTCTCACAGTTGGTTCACACAGCATTATCAGTCAAACCGGCCAGTGTGCACAGGATCATACCTTGATCCTGCATGTGACGCGCCCCGGCCATGAGGATCATGCCGGCAGTGCCTCACACTGCCGATAGACTAGCTAAAACTTCTAACACTCCCGCGTGATGACCCGCCCCCTCCCAAGCCCCAGCGCAGCTAAACTCACCACCCGAAGCCGATGTAGTCGTGGCCACAGCTCCTTCTTGCTGCTAGACGGCAACTTGAGGGCTGCTGTCATCAACTCGGAGACAAGCCAACCCACTGGTACTTTGCCTGGGGGTGCGAGTTCGATGCCAGGAACGGTGGGAATCACCTGATGAGGAAGAAAAACTTCGCCGCGATTGGGACCTCCTATGACTCCTGTGTAGGGATGGGCGAGTCTACTCGCTAGGACTCGTTACTCGGCGAGTAGTAAGGGACTCGCAGGACTCGGTACTCTGCAAGTTTCCCAGCGATTACTCACACAGTAACGAGTCCAATGCAAGTCAATGGCAATCCTAGTTTTGTCAGTGTTTACTTTTTCTCACTCGCTAGACTCGCTATATCACATCGCTATGTAGCTTGAATCTCCCCAAATCGTTTAAACAATCGCACCGCTTCACGGATACCCGCTGTCAGCAGCGAGTCTGAGCGAGTCTACGAATCCGAGTCCTGTATACTGTATTCGGGACTCGGCTCCATTCTGCCCCCCCACCGGCTCCATCCTGCCCCCTCCCCCCGCTTCATCCTGCCCCCCCCACACCAGCTCCATCCTGCCCCCCCCACACCAGCTCCATCCTGCCCCCCCCCCGCTCCATCCTGCCCCCCAGCCCGCTCCATCCTGCCCCCCCCACCCGCTCCATCCTGCCCCCCCCACCCGCTCCATCCTGCCCCCCCGCCGTCTCCATCCTGCCCCCCCGCCGGCTCCATCCTGCCCCCCCCCGCCGGCTCCATCCTGCCCCCCGCCGGCTCCATCCTGCCCCACCCCCCCGTCGGCTCCATCCTGCCCCCCCTCCGCTCCATCCTACCCCCCGCCGGCTCCATCCTAAGCCCCTGCCGGCTCCATCCTGCCCCCCGCACACACCAGCTCCATCCTGCCCCCCTGCCTGCTCCATCCTACCCCCCCGCCCGCTCCATCCTGCCCCCTCCCACACACCAGTTCCATCCTGCCCCCCCACCGGCTCCATCCTGCCCCCCCGCCGCCACCATCCTGCCCCCCCACCGGCTCCATCCTGCCCCCTCCCCCCGCTCCATCCTGCCCCCCCACACCAGCTCCATCCTGCCCCCCCCACACCAGCTCCATCCTGCCCCCCCGTCAGCTCCATCCTGCCCCCCCGCCGGCTCCATCCTGCCCCCCGCCGGCTCCATCCTGCCCCCCCCCGCCGGCTCCATCCTGCCCCACCCCCCGTCGGCTCCATCCTGCCCCCTCCCCCCGCTCCATCCTGCCCCCCCACACCAGCTCCATCCTGCCCTCCCCACACCAGCTCCATCCTGCCCCCCGCCCGCTCCATCCTGCCCCCCCACCCGCTTCATCCTGCCCCCCCCCCGCCGGCTCCATCCTGCCCCCCCACCGACTCCATCCTGCCCCCTCTTCCTGCTCCATCCTGCCCCCCCACACCAGCTCCATCCTGCCCCCCCCACACCAGCTCCATCCTGCCCCCCCACCCACTCCATCCTGCCCCCCCGCCGTCTCCATCCTGCCCCCCCCGCCGGCTCCATCCTGCCCCCCCACGGCTCCATCCTGCCCCGCCGGCTCCATCCTGCCCCCCGCCGGCTCCATCCTGCCCCCCTTGCCGGTTCCATCCTGCCCCACCCCCCCCGTCGGCTCCATCCTGATCCCCCCCGCTCCATCCTACCCCCCGCCGGCTCCATCCTAACCCCCTGCCGGCTCCATCCTGCCCCCCCCGCCGGCTCCATCCTGTTCCCCCCCAGCCGGCTCCATCCTGCCCCCCCCCCGCCGGCTCCATTTTGCCCCACCCCCCCCTCGGCTCCATCCTGCCCCCCCCGGCTGCATCCCGCCCCCCCCGCCGGCTCCATCCTGCCACCCCGCCGGCTCCATCCTGCCCCCCCACACCAGCTCCATCCTGCCCCCCCACCGGCTCTATCCTGCCCCCCCCCAACGGCTCCATCCTGCTCCCCTGCAGCCTCCATCCTGCCCCCCCCACTAGCTCCATCCTGACCCCCCCCGCCGCCTCCATCCTGCCCCGCTCGCTCCATCCTGCCCCCCCGCCACCATCCTGCCCCCCCGCCACCATCCTGTCCCGCTCCCTCCATCCTGCCCTGCTCGCTCCATCCAGCCCCCCTGCCACCATCATGCACCGCTCGCTCCATCCTACCCCCCCGCCACTATCCTGCCCCGCCGCTTCAATCCTACCCCGCTGCCTCCATCCTGCCTCACCGGCTCCATCCTGCCCCGCCACCTCCATCCTGTCCCCCCCCACCGTCCTGCCCCGCTCGCTCCGTCCTGCCCCGCTGGCTCCATCCTGCCCCGCTCGCTCCATGTTGCCCTGCTCGCACCATCCTGCCCTGCCCCCTCCATCCTGCCCTGCAGCCTCCATCCTGCCCCCACCTCCGCCACCATCCTGCTCCTCCGGCTCCATCCTGCTCCTCCGGCTCCATCCTGGCAGTTAGTGGTCATGTGACCGATCAGCTGAACGGTTTCCCAGGCAACGACGGGTCCTAAACCCCTGTAGGACCTAGAAGACGAAGGTGGAGCGAGCCGGCGGACAGGTGAGTATCCTCACTGAGGATTTTTTTATTTTTTGGAGGGAGAAGCTGAGTATGGCCATATACCATAGTCCTGCTATACATGTACTCTAATGTATCGGCATATACTATAGTGCTGCTATACATGTGCTATAAAATTCCACCATATACTATAGTGCAACTCTACATATACTGTAATACACTGCCATATACTATAGTGCTGCTATACATGTGCTGTAATGTATCGCCATATACTATAGCGCTGCTATACATGTAATGTAATGTACCACCATATACCATAGCGCTGCTATACATGTACTGTAATGTACCGCCATATACCATAGCGCTGCTATACATGTGCTATAAAATACCCCCATATGCTATAGTGCACCTCTACATATACTGTAATATATTGCCATATACTATAATTCTGCTATACATCTGCTATACTGTACCGCCATATACCATAGTGCAGCTATACCTAATATATAAAACCCGAAGGCTCACGTCCGTCACTTTAGCCAGCACTTCCGTCACTTTGTCATCGCCAAAGTGACGCCACCACAGCACTACACCCGTCCAGGGTGGACCAACATACCGGCCCTAAGCGGAGCGGGACTCAGGCAGCCCCGCCACGCTTACGGCCGCCCCTACACTGCCTAAAACACACATCACGGGCGGGAGACAACCGCCGTGATGTGTGCAGCCTGGAGGAGCAGAGGTGTGCCGAACAGTCATGTCGCCGCTCCAGCCTCCTCTCTCCTCAGCCCTCCAGCCGCTTCTCTCCTCACCCCTCCTGCCTCACCTCTCCTCACCCCTCCAGCACCACCTCTCCTCACCCCTCCAGCTTCCCGCCACATCATACTCTGCTATCCACAGAGCTGCCTGTATAATCTGCTACCCTCAGAGCCCCCTGTATACTCTGCTACCCACTGACCCGCCTGTATACACACAATTCATTTGACCGCGCTCCCGATGCAATTGCATCGGGCCCCTGACCACTGCACTCTGGTCCGACCACTGCACTCTACCCCAACCACTGCACTCTACCCCGACCACTGCACTCTACCCCGACCACTGCACTCTACCCCCACCACTGCACTCTACCCCCACCACTGCACTCTACCCCCACCACTAGACTCTGCCCCTCACCACTAGACTCTGCTTCTGACCACTAGACTCTGCCCCTGACCACTGCACTCTGCCCCTGACCACTGCACTCTGCCCCTGACCACTGCACTCTGCCCTAAAGCAGACTATGAGCCACTGAGCCTCCGTATACTCTGCTAACCACTCAGCCGCTGTATAGTCTGCTAACCACTGAGCCCCCATATACCCTAATAACCATAGGCTAGAATACCCGATTCTTTAGAATCGGGCTGCCATCTAGTCTTCAATAAATGCCCAAGTTTACATTGACATTTTTGATACTTTTCTTATCCCATCAATTGAAAGGATGTTTGGGGATGATGAAATCATTTATCAAGATGATAATGTATCCTGCCATAGAGCAAAAACTGTGAAAACATTCCTTGAAAGAAGACACATAAGATCAATGTCATGGCCTGCCAATAGTCCAGATCTCAATCCAATTGAAAATCTTTGGTGGAAGTTGAAGAAAATGGTCCATGACAAGGCTCCAACCTGCAAAGCTGATCTGGTAATGGCAATCAAAGAAAGTTGGAGCCAGATTGATGATGAGTACTGTTTGTCACTCATTAAGTCCATGCCTCAGAGACTGCAAGCTGTTACAAAAGTCAGAGGTGGTGCAACAAAATACTAGTAATGTATTTGAGTGTTGTTTTGTTTGCTTGTTTGTTTGCCAGATTTTTTTCTTCAGAATTGATTGATTCCATAATTTTTCCCCGTTTGGTCTACAAAACGTTACTGGCATATTTTTTTTTTTCAAGATTTCTTTTAGTGTGCCTTCAAGGCAGAGAGCTGCTGTTTGAAATAACTTTAGTTTTGTGCCATATCTGTGATCTGCTTTTTTTCTACAAAATTAAACAACTGAATGGACATCCTCTGAGACATGTAATTCCATAATTTTTGCCAGGGGTTGTATTATATGTAAAGTTCATGAAAAGAAGGGTGGAGCTAATTACAAGGCAATCATAGAGGAAAACCTGTGAGAGGCTGCAAAAGACTTTAGACTGAGGTTGATTGACCTTCCAGCAGGACAACGATCGTAAACCAAAACCATATTCAGGCATTTCAATAGCCTAGTCAAGCTGTAGACCTACATATGTGGCCAAAAGTATTGAAACCCCTCTAATTCTGTCAGATAATACTCAGTTTCTTCCTGAAAATGACTGCAATCACAAATTCTTTGGTATTATTATCTTCATTTAATTTGTCATCAATGAAAAAACACAAAAAGAATTGTCCTAAAGGCAAATTGGATATAATTCCACACCAAACATAAAAAAGGGGGTGGACAAAAGTATTGGCACTGTTAGAAAAATCATGTGATGCTTCTCTAATTTGTGTAATTAACAGCACCTGTAACTTACCTGTGGCACCTAACAGGTGTTGGCAATAACTAAATCACACTTGCAGCCAGTTGACATGGATTAAAGTTGACTCAACCTCTGTCTTGTGTCCTTGTGTGTACCACATTCAGCATGGAGAAAAGAAAGAAGAGCAAAGAACTATCTGAAGACTTGAGAAACCAAATTGTGAGGAAGCATGAGCAATCTCAAGGCTACAAGTCCATCTCCAAAGACCTGAATGTTCCTGTGTCTCACGTGTACAGTGTCATCAAGAAGTTTAAAGCCCATGGCACTGTGGCTAACCTCCCTAGATGTGGACGGAAAAGGAAAATTGATGAGAGATTTCAACGCAAGATTGTGCGGATGGTGGATAAAGAACCTCGACTAACATCCAAACAACTTCAAGTTGCCCTGCAGTCCGAGGGTACAGCAGTGTCAACCCTTACTATCCGTCGGCGTCTGAATGAAAAGGGACTGTATGGTAGGAGACCCAGGAAGACCCCACTTCTTACCCCGAGACATAAAAAAGCCAGGCTGGAGTTTGCCAAAACTTACCTGAGAAAGCCTAAAACGTTTTGGAAGAATGTTCTCTGGTCAGATGAGACAAAAGTAGAGCTTTTTGGGCAAAGACATCAACATAGAGTTTACAGGAGAAAAAAAGAGGCATTCAAAGAAAAGAACATGGTCCCTACAGTCAAACATGGCGGAGGTTCCCTGATGTTTTGGGGTTGCTTTGCTGCCTTTGGTACTGGACTGCTTGACCGTGTGCATGGCATTATGAAGTCTGAAGACTACCAACAAATTTTGCAGCATAATGTAGGGCCCAGTGTGAGAAAGCTGGGTCTCCCTCAGAGTTTATGGGTCTTCCAGCAGGACAATGACCCAAAACACACTTCAAAAAGCACTAGAAAATGGTTTGAGAGAAAGCACTGGAGACTTCTAAGGTGGCCAGCAATGAGTCCAGACCTGAATCCCATAGAACAAGCTGTGGAGAGATCTAAAAATGGCAGTTTGGAGAAGGCACCCTTCAAATATCAGGGACCTGGAGCAGTTTGCCAAAGAAGAATGGTCTAAAATTCCAGCAGAGCATTGCAAGAAACTCATTGACGGTTACCGGAAGCGGTTGATCGCAGTTATTTTGGCTAAAAGTTGTGCAACCAAGTATTAGGCTGAGGGTGCCAATACTTTTGTCTGGCCCATTTTTGGAGTTTTGTGTGAAATGATCAATGTTTTGCTTTTTGCTTCATTCTCTTTAGTGTTTTTTCATTGAAGACAAATTATATGAAGATAATAATACCAAAGAATTTGTGATTGCAATCATTTTCAGGAGGAAACTGAGTTGACAGAATTGCAGGGGTGTCAGTACTTTTGGCCACAACTGTAAATCCCACTGAAAAACTGTAGCAAAACTTGAAATTTCTGTTCACAGATGCACTCCAACCAATCTCACTGAGGTAGAACTGGTTTGCAAAGAAATATGAGCAAAAGTGTTACCCTCTAGATGTGCAAAGCTGGTAGAGATATACCACAAAAGGCTTGTGGCACTAATTGCAATGAAAGGTGGTCGTAGAAAGTAGTGACTTAGGGCTGTTGAATACAAAGGCATGTCACAATTTTCAGATTTTTTTTTTTTTAAATATTTAGAAAACCATGTTTCATTTCATTTACACTTCACAAATACTTGCTACTTTTTGATGGCATATCACATAAAATCCCAATAAAGTAATTTAACTTTTTGGGTATAATGTGAAAAAATGTGGAGAGGTTTATGGGGAATTACCGGTAATAGATTTTCAAGGAACTGTATCTGATAATGTTTATGCAAACTGTCTCTTGCTGCTCCTCAAAGTCTATCTGCATTTTTAATGCTATTTTAGGGTATAAATAGTCAAGAATAAAGGTATATTTCAGCAAAATTATGTTGGCTGCATTGTTGGAGGTGCCTGGTAGTCTAGTAGGGGAGGAAAGGTAATAATAGATCTCGGATCTTTGGATGAGAATATAGGCATAAAAGTAATTAGAAGGTTGGTCAGGGTGGACCAGCAGTTGCTTGGGGGCAGACATTAGAGCAGTGGTTCTTAACCCTGTTTGAGGTACCCAACCCACCAGTGTCATATGTACATTCAAGGAACCCTTCTTTAGTGATAAATCTACATGCAGCCGTCGGGAGTGTGTTGACCTCCATGGCGGAAGCTCCGCCGAAACCCTGAGACCGACACACCATACACCTGGGGTTCGATCGAACCCCGGTTAAGAACCACTGCATTAGAGGTTACCGTTCACCTAGTCAGTGGATGGAGGGGGTGAGGGAACTTGACCGATCATGTGAAATGCTGCAATCAGTCTGGTTCACCTAATGGTGATGTATGTCAAGTATTGCTAGATATGATTACTTGTGTCAGATGACTGGGATTTACCATGTGCACTCCTAATGTTAGAGAACATGGAGAAGGTCCATAATTAAAATGAAGAAGGCGTATTACTCACACCAAGGCTGTGTTAGACTAGAATTATATGGAAGCACTTTTTTAGCTGCCCTTTTCATCTCACAGCTAGTGTAAGACATAGGGTTAATATAAGGAAAAACCTAGGCAGCCCACTCCTCCCTATGTAAAATCCTGCCACAACCCACCATCCTTCTGCTGTGACTGTGAGGGCAGACAGGCTGGAATTTCAGAGCAGCCAAGTGTTTTATGCAGCTGCTTTAAGGCAGGAAAAAGGCAGAGCTAACACCCAACAAAAGACAAGCTAGAGGAAAAGTGCTCCCCCACTACTATGGAGTGAATAGCACTACAGGGACCCTCCGCACTGCCCTCCATACACAAGGACAGGGCTAATGAACAAGTAACTGCACAGAAGAAGAGAACAATCTGCTTCACCTCAGTAGAATAAGCTTAGCCATGTGGCTGCTGCTGTGGATCACTGTCATAGGTGTGTTCTTCACCTCTGTTGCAGGTAGATTTGCGGAGTCTTCAAGGTCAGTTTGCATGTCTTTTCTTAGCTACATCATAATAGTGTATGTCTTCTAATAACAGTACACATCTAATGGATGTGTGACACAGCACACAATATATGACATATACTAAAGGTGTGTTTGCTGTGCATTGGCTACAGATTGTGAAATGTCTGCAAAAGTCTCATTCATTTCGCACAATCCCATTCAGAATAATTTCAGTAGCAGAAACACAACCTTCAGTCTAAGGCTACATTCAGACTGTGCATTTTTGATCCGTTTTTTGTTGCGGTGCAATGCAGAGAACAGATCACTCAAATGACATCCCAGCAAAGTCTATGGGTTTTCATTTTTGCCATAGAGACAGGGCACTTTTGAAAGTGATCTGTTTTTTCACTTTTGGAGGGCTCCATTTTAGAAAAGTGCATGTCAATTTGTGTTGCGTTTTTCTGATCCGCGATTCTGATAGGAGCCATTTTCTGTAGATAAAAAAACACAGCACCCAAAAACGCACCAGAAAATGGATCAGAAAACGCATGATCCGTTTTGGGTGCATTTTTTTCATAGCTCCTGTTTTGCAGCTAAAAACGCACAGTCTGAATGTAGCCTTAGGGCACGTTCAGATCATGCAAATCGGATGTGTGCTATCCAATTGTGTATCTGGTAGCACCTGGACCCATGGTATCCAATGGGCAGTGCAGATGACAGATTTCTTTTTTCACTGACAGCACGTGTCTGTGCAAAAATTACAGCATGAGATGATACTCCCCCATTCAAGTCTATGGGTGCAAGAAAAAAAACACAAGCCACAGTACGGCATCCAATTTTTACTAATACAGTACAATTCTGGAACATAGGAAAGTGTAAATGATTACTGCTACTGTAAAAAAATGGACTGCACAAGGATGACAAGTGAGAAATAATTGTCCCACTTACTGGATGAAAATCGGACCCATTATTTATGCTGTCATGTGAACCTAACCCTAAAGCGGGTGTAAGGTTTTATATGAATAGGGCTGAAATAGCATCACATACAAAGAAGGCTAAATTCTAGATACACCCTTTGTTATATAACCATCACCATCCCCCAACTGGTGCTTCTAGGGGTCCCTTGTCCATGTAGGCAGGATACATTATCAGATCCCCATGGACATAGCTAGTCTGTGGACGAGTCTGTAAATAAACACTGCCCTGTATGGACAATTAGGCTATAGACAATGACTTTAGAAAAGAATTTAAGCACCAAATCCAGTTCAATGTATGTATTATATATGTACAAAACACCATGCACACTATACAATGGGTTCATTTATTTACCATTATGCAGATATTAGAGTTTTATATCTAAATGACTCCTGTGCTATGAATAGTCTCATTACCAGTGGATGACAGCATAGGAACGTTTGGGTTGTAGGATCTGTCTCTTGTCTTAGTAAGCGGTGTGCCATGAGTGTGATGTGTTTGGCGTATGCCATTGTGCGTTCTGGTTTCAGGGCAGTATTAAATGGAAGCAGAATAAGTGGCCGTCAATTACTCTTAAGCGCTGCAGGAAATGAGCAGTTGGGTAAATTGTTGGAGGGCTCGGTGTGCCGTATGGAACGCTTCGTGTTTTGCACCATCATAATTAGGGCATGTTTGTTTATAAATCACACTTTCATTATTTTTACTGGGAAAAAGCAGGTGCAAAACTGGTGCAGAATTGAGAAAATAATTTGCTCCAGATGTTTTCATCTAGGGAAAGCCAACAGTAATGTGTTCCAGGAATTCCTCCGCTCTGAAGCAGGAGTGTGAACTGATGCATTTCTCACTTGTCACTTATTATCTTGCCCTGGAGATAGATCAACCACTGGGATAGCAGTTCTTCTTAAAAGTCAAACTGAACAGGTTACTCGGGACATGGAAAATTATGGAGAAATTAAATCTAGTTTACACATATATATATATATATGTATATAAATACAGTGCTGTGCAAATTAATTGGGGCAAAGCATTTTTTAAGTAAAATCGTAAGTCGGTTACCAGTCAGTGATTTAAACCAGTTTTAACTGGTTGGAACAGGTGTGAGTGTACAACCTTGAGTAACAAAATGTGGTTTGACTGGGTTTAGTCAGAAAATAACAGCTAGCTGCCCCTCATCTTCAGTTGAGAGCTTGTTTCTGGGAGGAGTGGTTTAGTGTACTCTTTCTCTCAGTGTGATTCGTGCCTGTAAAAATGGATGTTACTCCACGGAAGAGGTCTAGAATTATTACTCTTAATGAACACACAAGTCTGACAGTAAGAGAAATCACTTCCAACGTTGGTGTCGGAAAATCTACCGTTTCAAGAATAATTCGCACACACAATGAAACTGGATCGTTTTCTCCAAAACAAAAAGGGAAATGTGGAAGAAAAAGGGAAAAGACACCAAGAACTGATAAAACACTTATCAGAAATAGTAAAATTAATGCCAGAAAAGCAAGTAAAGACTTGCTTTGTCCCAATTAACTTGCACAGCACTGTATATATATATATATATATATATATATATATACATATATATATATATATATATATACAAATTGTCACTTCAGTGAGGACGTGAAAAAACTCTGATGCCACCCAATAAGAGTAGCAATCCTTAAAGTCATGATTGACTATTTAACAAGCCTTTTACTATCTTAGGATTTGTGCCAGATCAGAACCCCAAACTGCAGACGCTGCATTTCGAGGTGATTGTCCCTCATTATTGCAGTGTGTGGGATTCTGATCTGGCTGTATGAGAGGCTAAGTCGAGGTCTGGGGAACTAGCTTTCTACCTTATGGAGAGGAATCTGCCTGCTGCCATAAGGAGACAGATAAGCTGATAAGGAGATTTATAGCCGCAATGCTCCTCTGGAAAATATGCAAATTGTCACTTCAGTGAGGAAGTGAAAAAACTCGAATGCCACCTAATAAGAGTGGCAATCCTTATTAGTAATTGTAGTTTTTGCTATTATTATTATTACTGTAGCTACTAAATCTAGAATTTGGATTCAATGCATCATTGGTGGTTAAAAGGCTATCCAAGCTTTAGAGAGTTTGTAAAAATGGTTGCTAGTAATGTGAAATTAAAAAATTGTTACTATTCATCTAGTCTCTCGCTCAGCCACCCTGTAGTGCTCCCATCCTTTGTTTACATGGAGGCGGTACATGACTGTCACAGCCATCATCTGCCATATTACTGGCTCCAATTTGGCTAGGGTCACACTTGTGTTTTGTTTTGTTTTTTAATCCGGATCCGGTTTTGAGCTTTCAAAAAGTTCAAAACCGCATCAGGAAACGCTCCTCATAGGAGCCCATTATAAAAACCAGATTGCAGCCTGCGTGAAAAATCATGCAGGCTTGAGTTTTCGGAGCGGTTCTAAGCCCCACAATGCGGTAACCGCATTGCTCAGAATGTGTGATCCTGAGCAATGTGGTTACCGTATAGTTTGCTTATCCTGGCTGCCGCCGGGATAAGCAAACTGTTAACAGTGTTAAAAAAGCCCACCCCCCCTAGAGACATGCTACCCACTCAGGTGGGCATGTAATGGGTTAATTACTCCTGTATAGTAAGACGGCTCCTGGCGCTGCACAGCCCATAGATCTACTGTAAAAGCCTACAGGATCTCGGACAGCGCACATACTATACGTATATTACGTATAGTATGCGCACCGCTGTCAGAGGAGCAGGCTTCATTCAGAAAATTGTACAGAGCCACCAGGAGCCGGCTTACTGTACAGGAGGTAATTAACCCATTACATGCCCACCTGAGTGGGTAGCATGTCTCTAGGGGGTACCCACATGATGGGCAGAATTATTATTAATATTTAAGCTTTTATTACAGTTTAAACACTTTGCTCTTCCCCTGGATGAGCAACTGTACGGTAATCGGATTGCTCCGGATTACACATCCGGAGCAATCCGGTCACCGGATTGCGGCTTCTGCCACACATTTTGCTTACAAAATGTATGGGAAGCCAATTGCGTTCACTGCATCCGGATCTGGATGCGGTGAACACAATTCTATTAACAAATGTGACCCTAGCCTTTCTGAGTAGTAATTTTAAACTAAACCTCTATTTATATCTCATGTTGTACAAGGATCGTGTATGTGAATGTTCATTTACCGATATATAGGCAACCTGGACACACTACGGGCAATGTAAAGTAAGAGATGTTTACTTTGGAAATGTACTTTTGTTAAAACAGCTCCCTAACCGTAACCTGATCCCAAGACATTTCTCTATAGGGATCACCAGCAAAAAGCTGTAATCTGTTAGCAAGTGTGCAGGTAGCAAGTGCGTAGTTTTCCTGCAGTACCCCCACAGGAGAATTGAAGCATTAAATGGTGCTTATTTAAAGGGACACTGTCAGGTAATTTTTCAGTATGATACTAATATAACCCTTGAATAGTGCCTGGGCAGACCTTTTAAAAACATGTAAAATCATTATTGTACCGTTTGTAGTTTCCATGCTGTCAACATTGTCAGACCCTGCAGGGAGCTCTTGGATTAGTCCTCTCCATTATAAGCAAACAGTGATAGCCTGGCTGCTGTATAAACTGTCATGTAATTATGCATTCCCTCTCAGCAGCTCTCTCCTCCCTCCTCCATTTGCTAACAGTGCAGTGTCAGGTTTCAGTAGCTTATGTTCTGATGAAGACAAGGAAGGAGAGAGCTATTGCCGATCTGACTTATCTAGACTCCATCTGTTTCTGTAAGCAGGCATCCTGCTGTGACAGTTTATATGCTGTATTTTACCTCTTTCTTGGCTACAGACACAGAGAGCAGAGAGGTGAATACAGCCCCTCCCAGTGATCTCCTGTGCAGAGATGTGGTGTGAGTATTTGACACGCCTATTCATGCTTCTGGGGAGTGGACAGTAGAGAACTAAGTGGATCATTCACTGTGACAAATGGAATGAATCTCTATATTTGAAGTTTATAGAAGATAGGAGGGGGATATAAATAAAAGAAATACATGAATAGATAGAGTTTAGAGTGAGAAATTAGAAAATGATAGCAGTTACATGTGGATTTTTGACCTGACAGATTTCCTTTAACACTAGAAGTCCCAGAGACGGGTCATTTGACCTTTATACCATTGAAAACCAAGGATCCTTTAAATTCCCAGGACTTCTGCTGTTCAAGCACTGCATGGACTTGATATATCTGATAAAGAATCTCTCCAAGCTTGTAATAAATATGATTCCTTAACAGTGATAACCTATTGACTAAAAAAAAACATGGCAACCAATTGAAAAAAAATACTACCTTAGGAAATACAATATCTAAAACTACAGAATGGGAATAATGAAACAAATGAATCAGTTGGTTCCCATATTAGCAACAGCAATTTTAAGATCTTTCCACAGGTGTTCAATGGGATTTAGATCTGGACTCATTGCTGGTCATTTAACAACTCTTCAGAGCTTTGTTTCCATCCATTTCTGGGTGCTTATTGAAATATGATTGGGGTCATTGTCCTGCTGGAAGACGCATAACATCTAGAATACAAACCCAGCTTTCTGATCCAAAATTCTTCGGTAATCCTTAGATTTCATGATGCCCTTCACACAGTCAAGACACCCAGTACCAGAGGCAGCAAAACAATCCAAAAACATCTTTGAGCCTCCACCAATTTTGACTGTAGATACTGTGTTATTTTTTATTTCAATTTTAGTAAACAGTAGAATGATGTGCTTTTCCAAAATGCTCTATCTTGGTCTCATCTGTCCACAAGATGCTTTGATAGGATTTTGGTTTACTCACATATATATTGGCAAACTGAAGTATAGCTTTTTTATGTCACTGTGTCCTCAGTGGGGTCCTTCTGGGTCTCCTGCCATGGCGTTTCATTTCATTCAAATGTTGATGGATAGTTTGCGCCGAAACACTGATGCACCCTGCACATGCAGGACAGCTTGGACTATTCGGACTATCCTGAGTTGCAACCTTACATCAAATTTTCTCTGCCATCAACGTCCAGGGAGATTAGCTACAGTGCCATTGGTTGTAATCTTCTTAATTATGTTGCACACTTTGGATAAAGGAATATCAATATCTCTGAAGATGGATTTGAAACTTTGAGATTGTTATTTTTGAACAATTTTGATTCTCAAGTCCTCAGACAGTTCTCATCTCCCATCCTCCATGCTTAGTGTGGTACATACAGACACAATGCAAATATTGAGTCAACTTCTCCCCTGTTATCTGGTTTCAAATGTGATTTTCATATTGCCCACACCTGTTATTTGCCCCAGGTGAGTTTGAACGAGCATCACAGTTTTGAAACAAATTGTTTATCCACAATTTTGGAAAGGTGCCTTCAATTTTGTCTAGCTCATTTTTGGAGTTTTGTGTGAAATTATGTCCAGTTTTCTCTTTTTTCCTCATTTTTCTGTGTTTTAGAAATACATATAAAGGAAATAAACATTTGTCTGACAAAATGTATAATTACAATATTTTTCTGGGTAAAATACTTTTTTTTTCTGGAACAATTTCAAGAGTGCCAACACTTTTGGCCATGATTGTTATTTTCAACTTGCACAACTTTAAGGGATAGATACCCTCATGTGACTCATGTTAATAGTAGAAGATTATACTTGAATGAGTGTCCTTGGACACTTTTAGTGACAACACAATTATTTTAAGGCATCAAAAGAGGTAGACACCATGGTATAGATTAAATTCATACCAGATTTTGCAAAATTTGATAGAAATAATGGCACTACAAACCAAGCTCGTGGAGTCGGTAAGCTAAACCACAGTCTCCGACTCCTCAATTTCCCTGACTCTGACTCCACGACTCCGGCTCAAACTCCCTCATAGATGGTTCATGTGTAAGCAATAAATTTATTGTAGTACAATATACATATCAGGGTTTAATTATTATTATGATACAATAATCAAGCTATTTAGATGCAACATACTAATAATCATCAGCACAACTCTGACTCCACCAAAATTTTACTGACTCAGACACCATGAATCTGACTCAGACTCCACAACGTCATTACAAACAGTACTATTTGTCTTGCCAAAACAAAAGACACCTAGACCTTCAGCATCGTCATTATAAGTGGATGAATCTGGTAGAACCCTTTACTTAGATATAAGGATTAATCTGTGTTAATTATAATGCTATAGTAGTTACCGTACATGTTTAGTTAGCATTTAAATGGGTTGACACCATTCATGTCAATGCTGCTTCCATTGATTGGCTGTAGTAGTCACGTGTGGTTCCATGATAATTGTGTACAAGATAATTGTGTACGGACAATTGTGTACAGACAATTGTGTACAGGCCAATTGTGTCCAAGGACAATTGTGTACAAGGACAATTGTGTACAGGGCAATTGTGTACGGACAATTGTGTACAAGGCAATTGTGTACGGACAATTGTGTACAAGGCAATTGTGTACGGACAATTGTGTACAAGGCAATTGTGTACGGACAATTGTGTACAAGGCAATTGTGTACGGACAATTGTGTACAAGGCAATTGTGTACGGACAATTGTGTACAAGGCAATTGTGTACGGACAATTGTGTACAAGGCAATTGTGTACGGACAATTGTGTACAAGGCAATTGTGTACGGACAATTGTGTACGGACAATTGTGTACAGACAATTGTGTACAAGTGTGTACAAGGCAATTGTGTACGGACAATTGTGTACAAGGCAATTGTGTACGGACAATTGTGTACAAGGCAATTGTGTACGGACAATTGTGTACAAGGCAATTGTGTACGGACAATTGTGTACAAGGCAATTGTGTACGGACAATTGTGTACAACGCAATTGTGTACGGACAAGTGTGTACGGACGATTATTTACAGATAAGTATAGGGAAAACAAAAAATTAAACGTCCAAAAAAAGGAAATACTTTATTCATCATTGATTTTAACGTAAGATTGCTTATTGAATAACAGTTTCAAAGCTTCTTCTATTCTTATTCTACAAATATTGCTGGTCTTGTCTATCGTGCCTGCATGTTCCTGATCGCTCGTAGATACCGCAGCTTGTCTCCTTGATTGTGATAATCAGCCACTTTCACACGCAGTCGTTCAGCTAGCTGGACATACTTGCTTCGTGGATGCTCAACATTCAGTACCTCAGCATTCTGGGCTGTAAGTCTATGAATTGCCATGTCACTAATGAGTCCGTTGAACAGTTTCCACACGGTAGGATGAGCACAAAGAAAGAGTGCTTGTAAGGCGTTATGAAACCCCTCGCAGCAATTCGTGGTCTTGGGGGCAGAGGCCAAAGCGTCAGCATAATGATTCCAGACCTCTGGAGTAAACCTTGCGTTTCGAAAGCGTCCACCTACTCCTGGCCCCCTAACGTAGGTATGCTCAAAGTAGGAGAGGAGCTGATTGGTAGCATCATCATCAGGGAAGATTTGGGCTAGTTCGTCATACCTTGCACTTACTTCGGCTGGTGGGACAAACGCCAAGGAGGCCAAAGATTTTACCTTGAGATTGAACTCTCCATCCTCAGCCTCAAATTCAGCCTTTAGGCCCAGCTCATTGACCTTTCGAATAATGGACTGGCTCAGATGAAAGAAGCAGCCAGAAATCGCTGCAGCTGGAAACTCATCTTGGAAAGCTGACATTGCTGCCATCTCAAAGTCAAGAAGAATTTTCTGGGGATTTGCACCTGGCATCAACCCTTTGAGCGCCGTGATCATTCGACGATAGGTTGGACCAGTCTTGTTTGGCAGCAGGCAGTAGATCAGGGGAGGATAGGAGTTGCCGACTTTTGCATGGAGAGAATACAGCTGAAAGAACATGGTTGGCACCACCTTGAACGTTCCATCGCCAAACCATGTCTCTCCTCTTTCGAAATAAGGCAACAGTTCATTGCTACCAATGGCAAGAATCCTGTGGGGGTCATCTCTTGCAGAGTCATATAAAATGATGTCGCTGTATTCCTGGGGGATAGCAAAATTGATGCTTTGAGGAGGAGTCAGCATGGTGTTTGCTCGCTGCCTGACCCGACGTGTATTTCGCTCAACGTCACTTCGCTTGGGCATTCGAGACAACACGTCATCAGACCTGTCTCGAAGAACCTGTCCAACAATGCTTCTAGTAGATGCTTGAGAGCTGATTGCTTCTTGCCTCAGAGCAGCCATTGTAGCTCTGGCTTCAGCTTGAACTGGATCTGCAGAGTGACTGTGCTCAGTCGGCTGTTTAACAATCGCGGCTCCAGATGTGTGCATGCGTGCGGGACACTTGAATTTGTTGACTTGCCTGCACCGCCATTCTTTGATGCTGTCATCACGTGTCCTGTGCAGGATATACTCGTGTCCCCCAAGCCTAAGGACATCTTTGTCTTTTTCAGACTTGCTCATAGTAAAAGTCATGGTGAAAGTTGCAAGGGGTGAGTAATGAAACTGAAAGTAAGCGTCATTGTGAAAGTGGCCTGTACAAGTGGCCTGTACACAAATAATTGCCTTGTACACAATATTGTCCGTACACAATTGCCTTGTACACACTTGTACACAATTGTCTGTACACAATTGTCCGTACACAATTGTCCGTACACAATTGCCTTGTACACAATTGTCCGTACACAATTGCCTTGTACACAATTGTCCGTACACAATTGCCTTGTACACAATTGTCCGTACACAATTGTCCGTACACAATTGCCTTGTACACACTTGTACACAATTGTCTGTACACAATTGTCCGTACACAATTGTCCGTACACAATTGCCTTGTACACAATTGTCCGTACACAATTGCCTTGTACACAATTGTCCGTACACAATTGCCTTGTACACACTTGTACACAATTGTCTGTACACAATTGTCCGTACACAATTGTCCGTACACAATTGCCTTGTACACAATTGTCCGTACACAATTGCCTTGTACACAATTGTCCGTACACAATTGCCTTGTACACAATTGTCCGTACACAATTGCCTTGTACACAATTGCCTTGTACACAATTGCCCTGTACACAATTGTCATTGTACACAATTGTCCTTGGACACAATTGGCCTGTACACAATTGTCTGTACACAATTGTCCGTACACAATTATCTTGTACACAATTGTCCTGTCACCGTCACGTGTCATGTCCACACATCAATGCTGGAGCAGGGATCTGCAGGAAACCTGGGGAGTGACAGTATGTGAATGGCAGGAGATAGGTAAAGCTAATTAATTTTTTTAGACCTTTTTTATCATATGTTTCTAAGATTGCAAGTGAGAGATCAGACCATTAAAGGTGTTATCTGGGATTTGTAGGAAAAAAAGTGCTCAAGCACTAACAGGCAGGTAGCTGCCACCTACCTGCCTATTGTGCCTGGCACCAGTCCCTGCTGTTCATTCCTGGCACTAAGCAGTCACACACCATTCCTTCCAAAAATAGCATGGCTGGGTAAACAGAGCAGACTCAAAGAATGGTGGCTTCTGTTCCGCTCTGCAGAAGTGGGCGCATAGCTGACATCATGCTGATTGACAGCCAGCTCCTCACTACCTGATTGGGGGAGCTGGCTGTCAATCAGCATGTCGTCGGCTATGCATCTGACTACAGAAGTGAGAAGCCGCCCCCTGTATAGTTGTGACATCACCAGCAGCAGCAAAATCGCCAACAGGATCGGTCTGTGACCATCCGTGTTGGCAGTGAACAGTGCTGGGCACAACAGGTAGGGAGGTGGCAGCTACCAGTCTGTTAGTGCTAAGGCACAATTGTTTTTTTATCCCGGATATCCTCTTTAAATAAAATACCTGATTTTGTCTTTTGTACAAGACTTGAATAGTAACCATATCCTAATTAGTGCTTTTACAGTACAGAATGATGAGAAACCTCCAGTGAATTTACCTGTAGCTATACAGCTGCTCACAGTGTGTGGCTCACATTACAAAGAGGTAGGTGCAATTATGTCATGCACAAATACCTGTAGTAAGCATTGCGGTCAGAACCCATTGCCATAGATAAGTTAGTAAAGATCCTTTTATCTTCATAGCAAATCACCTTTAAAGTTTTAAGACTCTGCTTTTTTCCTCTGCCTAAACATTTAACATGACTTCATTCAAGTCTCCAGTCAGTTCCTGACACACAGGTTTTAAGATATTCCTTACTGTAAATGTACTTGTACTGTCAAGAACAATAAAAAAAAACACTAAAACGTGAAATGAATGATAGTAGTAAAAGAGGAAATTATCTTGCCCTCACTGTTCGTCAGTTTGTACTATTTTTTGCAGGTTTCTGAAATTTGGGGGTATGTCAATTCTAGGTATACCAATTGGGCAAAAAAAATTAAACCTGAAGGTGTCAGGATCATGTAAGGGTATTTCCAAGTCCCATAACCAGGCTTCAAATAGCAGACAAGGAGATAACATCGTCATCAAAGTCTGGATGTAAAACTGTCACTCATCTAATAGTTTGTGGAAAGCCAAAGAAGACTTATATAGTGAAAGAGAAATAGAAAAAAATACATCAGCCTTAGAATTGTAGGAAGGCAAGTCCTTTTTGGAAATTCAGGGGATAAAGAAAATATTCAGCACCAAACATCCATGCTCTCGTAAAGTTTAAAATAATTGTTAGGACTTTGGATCTTCTATTTGCATTCTGTGAGTGTTGTCCCGTTTCAAGATGGTGTCTGCTGCTTCACTCTTGTTCATGTGATCCTCCTCTCTACCTTTATAAACCTCAGCCTACCATCTAGCCATGATTAAGTATTCAGTTTGAATTCCTGGTTTCCTGTGCTTTACCAGGCTGTTCCACCTCTGCTGATTCACTCTGGCTTCTCCAGCAACTGCCATTGTACTCCAGCAATCTCACTTGACTCCAGCTACTCTCCTGCTTTCAGCTGCCTGTCTTTAGTTCCCTAAATCTGCTTCTGTTTCACCAAGCCCTGTGTCACGTAAGCCTCGTGTGCCCTGCCAGCACTTACTGAATTATTGTGTATTGTGCATATGCAGCTCTCTGGACATTTGTGACTCTTTTAAAGCTGCTCTGCACTAATAAGTACCCTATTGGACTTCTTTTTCTGTGGATTCCCATTACCAGGTCTCTGGGTGTTTTTTATTATTAGACTGTTTTTTCTCCATCAGTTTTTCCTGTGAGAATTATTCCTAGAGACCTTCTTATTTATGTTATCATGCTAGAACTGTTCCAAAACACTTACAGTTAATTCCTGTTTGATTAACTTACTCATTTACTGCACTTCAAGTTATACCTGCCATGTGTGATAAATATAGACTTGCTCATCTTTAAATTGGTTTCAGTCCGTTTTTGCTCCCACTGCTAATAGATCCCTTAGTACATTACATTAACTCTTTATTGGTCCATATCAAAATCCACGGACAAACATGGTAAAATAGCTTAATGTCTGCCCTATGTGTTTCAGATCCTGAGATCCTTATTCATAGATCTTAGTCATAGGAGTTAAGGCCACGTCACACGCTTCAATATCAATCACGATATCGCCTGCAAAGTCACGTGATCAAGATCGTTAGAACAATTTTGCGATATCGCTTGTGCGGTGTCACGAGCACAGATCTCGTTAACGATTTTACATTTGGCAACTCGCCAGGGATCCATCGCACAACCCAGCGATCGAGGCCAGCCAGTGTCAGGAATAGGTGAAATCGTCAATGATTTCGTTTGCACGGTGTCACACAGCACGATGCTGCAATCGTTCGCACGATCAATGCTTGATTCGAGGTCCTGCTCACAAATCTTCAACCAAACAATCAAACGATTTTTCATTGCAAGATCGCTCGGTTACATGCCACGACGCACAAACGATATCGCTTAAGCGATTAAAAAACTGTCGTTTAAGCGATATCGTTAACGATATTGAAGCGTGTGACGTGTGCTTTAGTCAAAGTCTGGATTTGAAAGAGTAAGGCAGGCATTACGCTATCTTGCCATGTTTGTCTATGAATTTTAACCCCTTCCCGACCTATGACTTTATACAACGTCATGGGCCGGTAAGGGGTGTTTGATGTGAGCTCCGGCGCGGAGCTCACATCAAAGCCCCAACATCTCAGCTGATCTCATAAGCTGAGATGTCAGGGTAACAGCACAAATTGGATCCGGGATCCGATCGGCGCTGTTAACCCCTTGGATCCCGCTGTCAATCACTGACAGCGGGATCCAAGGCGGCCGTGGCGGGAAACCCGCTGTTCCCCGCCTGCTCCGGAGATCCCGCCATAGTATCGCTGGATCTCCAGCGCTCACATGACAGCCCGGGGTCCTAGCTAGACCACGGATGCTGTCAATGAGCAGTTCCGTACCTGCCAACCACAACAGGTCCGCGATTCTGAGAGATATAGATGAGCTGCAGCTCATCTGTATCTCCCAGAAGAGATTGGACTGTGCAGCAAGGTGTCAGTGTAAAAATAAGAATGAATAAAAAAATAAAGTTTTTAAAAACCTGTAAGAAAAAATATATATAAAAGTTCAAATCACCCCTTTTCCCCCAATCACAATAAAAGTATAAAAAAAAACCAAAAAAATAAACGTTTGGTATCGCCACGTTCAGAAGCACCCGACCTATCATCGTATTAAATCCGTTAATGAGAGCCGTAAACTCTGTAATGGAAAAAATGGTCCAAACGCCAAAATTCCGTTTTTTTTTGTTCCATGCAACATTGCTATAAAATGCAATACCGGGCGATCAAAACTGCAGATACCCCCAAAAATGGTATCATTAGAAACGATAGCTCAAGACGCAAAAAATAAGCCATCACACAGCCCCAGATCCTGAATAATGAGGACGCTACGGGTCGCAGAACATGGCTCAAAAAGTCAGTTTTTTTTTTTTCAAACTTCTGAATTTTTTTTCACCACCTAGTTACCTGTAAAGGTATACATGTTGGGTGTCTACGAACACGTACCGACCCGAGGCATCACCCCATCATGTCGGTTTTACCATATAGTGAACATGGCGACTAAAATACCCAAACAACAAACGTGTTATTGCAGTTTTTTTGCAATTTCACTGCATTTAGAATTTTTTTGCAATTTCCCTGTACACTATATGGTAAAATAATTATTGCATATGAAACTACAACTCGTCCCGCAAAAAAACAAGCCATCATATGTCTATATTGATGGAAAAATAAAAAAGTTATGGTTCTTGGAAGCAGGGGAGCAAAAATCGAAAAATGAAAAATTCAAAGGTCATGAAGGGGTTAATATGGACCAATAAAGAGTTATTTTAAACTTTACGTGGACATGGAAATTTGGTGCCGCATAATTTGTGGATTTCCTATAGTGAAAGACCACTAATAATGAGGCAGAGTGCCCCAAAGCTCTTATTATTCTCACAAAATACCAATGAATAAGGTTTGTTAAAAGCAGTGTACAAATAGTATTGCACACTTGCCTAAGGCTACGTTCACACAAAACTCGAGTTAGGCTACGTACACCTTGCATAATTTCTGCGTATTCATGCATTTATGGAGCACTTTTGAGCGCTAGCGTAAATGCAATTAAACGCAAAGCTGGAAAGGCATTCCAGCAAAAGATATGGCTTTTGCTGAAATACGTTCACACACCCGTGTATTTCGACGTCTTTTTCCGAACGCGCTTTCATTGCAAAACGCATCCATAAAAAGAATTGACATGGCAATTCTTTGCGCTTTTTCAGTGCGCTTTTCCCATAGGCCACATTATGAAATGGGCTCGGGAAAAGCATGCTGAAAAAAGTGCGGCGTGTGAATGTGCAAAAAAGCGCCACTGCACAAATACGCGCCAAATATACCATGTGTGAATATAGACTAAGGCTAAGGCCAGGGCCACACTTATAGCAATCCTGCTACTGCATCCAAAAACACGTGTTTTTTTAACAAGGGGGTCTATGGGAAACACATGCGTTAATGCATGGTACATATAGGTACCATGTGTTAAATGTCGAGCCCAGGCTTTGGGGTACTCGGGTATCAGGCTTCAGGGGTTAACTGCTGTGTCGCGGGGAATGGCGGCCGCGCCTGATCCCGTGTCCTGGGCCTATCTTCCAAAAGGGGCGTTTGATATTTACAGGGGATTATATACAGTTTGTCGTGATGTCACCTGTAGTTCCTGGTCGGATGTCACCAGCGCCACCACAGTCCGCCGAAGGTAGATGGTAATGCGGCTAGTTTGGTAAAGTCCTCTACAGGTAGGGCTGGACCTGGCAGCGTTCCTCTATGGGGAACAAGTTCATTTGAAGGAAAACAAGCAGAGTCAAAAGTCACTTTTCCTCCAGGTACTTTACTGTTCACTTGCATGCATACAACGTTACAGTTCAGCACTCCTGATAGTATGAGGACAGGTAACTTAGCGAGTGGCTGCAAGTGCATCCCGGGTGGTATGGTGGAACCCTTGGCGTGCCTGCTTGCTCTAACCCCGTCTGTTCCTTCCTGCTTCCCAGTTTGTGGTGTGAAGCCTGGCGACTTTAAATCAACCTGACCTCCTTTCTTCTCTCACCTTCACGGCCGTCGGGTAACCTTCTACTGGCTGACCGCTCATTCCCTTGGCGGTGCTTGGTACCCTCTTTTGGTCTGTTCTGGTGCCCGGGAGAATTAAAGACTTCACAAGATTCCGGATTCTCTGTGGTCCTAAAGTATCCAACAGGTGCGGGCTCCGGTGCCTGGTAAGCTGCCTGGGATGAACTCCCTTTCGGCTGTCTGCTCCTGGAGAAGCTTTTTTTCTTTAAGCCCTTTCTTCTTCCTCCATCTCTCCTCCTAGTCCCTCACTTAGAGGCAAAGACAAAAGACCCACAAAGGACCTACAAAAGACCTTCTTGTTCCCCCTAGAGGTGGTTTTATTCTCTCCCGGGTAACCTCCCACTGTGTAAGCTAGTGTGGGAGTGCTGGTTATGGGTCCCACCCACCATCCTAGAGTCCACCTACAGCTGGAGTATCTGCACCTCTTTTACGGGTGCAGTACCCCTCTGTGACGCCTACTTGGCAGGGCACCACATTAACGCATGCCTCTATGCATGTGGTAAAAATGTCTCAAAAATGTCAAGTGGAAAAACAGGATGCAGTACGGCATCCAGTAGACGGATGCAGGCTCCCAAGTGTGGCCCTGGCCTAAGGCAAAAAAGCGTGACTGCATTTACACTTTTTTCTGCGTGCTTTTCCCGAGCCCATTTTATAACATGCCTATGGGATAAGCGCACAGAAAAACGTGCAAACAATTGACATGTCAATTCTTTTTGCGAATGTGCTTTGCAGTGAAAGTGCGTCCACAAAAAGATGCCAAAATACATGGCATGTGAACGCATTTCAGCAAAAGCCATAGCTTTTGCTGGAATGCGACTCCAGCTTTGCGTTTCATTGCATTTACGCTAGCGCTCAAAAGTGCTGCGTAAATGCATGAATACACAAGAATTACGCCACGTGTGAACGTAGCCTAACTCGAGTTTTGTCTGGTTGCTTCATCCAGGACATGTTCTAAGTTGATCAGACAAAACTTGAGTTTGGCAAGAGTGCAGTACACACACACTGTTTGCATAAAGCTTTATTAGGATTAAGATATCAGCTTGTGTATTACAGCACAGGATCAAAGTTGATTCTTTTTGAGAAGTGAAACATTTCCCTGCCTGTTTTTAAAAATATTTACCTCAAAGAAAAAATATTTACAATTTCATGCTGTAATGTATACTTTTTTACATCCTCCCCTGCCCAGGAGATGTGGTATGATCAGACCATGTGCCTGTATGGTCAGACACTGCCATTACACAGTACATAGCAGGGACTCATATATAAGATTATCTCAGCACAGGAGATGTGGTATGATCAGACTATGTCCCTGTATGGTCAGACACATCCATTACACAGTACATAGCAGGGACACATATTTAAGATTATCTCAGGCCAGGAGATGTGGTATGATCAGACCATGTCCCTGTACAGTTAGACACATCCATTACACAGTACATAGCAGGGACACATATATAAGATTATCTCAGCACAGGAGATGTGGTATGATCAGACCATGTCCCTGTACGGTCAGACACTGCCATTACACAGTACATAGCAGGGATACATATATAAGATTATCTCAGCACAGGAGATGTGGTATGATCAGACCGTGTGCCTGTACGGTCAGACACATCCATTACACAGTACATAGCAGGGACACATATATAACATTATCTCAGCACAGGAGATGTGGTATGATCAGACCATGTCCCTGTACGGTCAGACACTGCCATTACACAGTACATAGCAGGAACAAATATATAACATTATCTCAGCACAGGAGATGTGGTATGATCAGATCATGTCTCTGTACGGTCAGACACATCCATTACGCAGTACATAGCAGGGACACATATGTAAGATTATCTCAGCACAGGAGATGTGGTATGATCAGACCGTGTGCCTGTACGGTCAGACACATCCATTACAGAGTACATAGCAGGGACACATATATAACATTATCTCAGCACAGGAGATGTGGTATGATCAGACCATGTCCCTGTACGGTCAGACACTGCCATTACACAGTACATAGCAGGAACAAATATATAACATTATCTCAGCACAGGAGATGTGGTATGATCAGATCATGTCTCTGTACGGTCAGACACATCCATTACGCAGTACTTAGCAGGGACACATATGTAAGATTATCTCAGCACAGGGAAATAATGTAAACACATCCACTTTTCAATTTATTATTTTTCCAAGATCTACTGATAATTTTTTTTTTTTCGTGAGAAAACCCTTTTAGCCAACACAGGATTTAGAATTGTAATAGTTTTATAAGGACCTACAAGTTTAGGAGCAAACTTCCTGGACACAACCTTCTAATCGTAGTTTTTTTTAGGACAACCACACAATCACCCACCTGAAAGACATGAGTCTTCCTAAGTCTGCAGTTCAAACCTCTTTTGGTTTGTTCACTTGTGTCATGTTCAGACAGGTAAAATGTCCGCCGTGTGGAAAGCAGGATGATAAAAAGGGGTAGGAAGGCCTCAACAGTAGGGAGCGGGGGATGGGGACACATCTTGATACTGGCCTGTGTCTGTCCCTTTCTGCCCTGACACCCTAAGCAGGTCCTTCCCTCTGCTGCCATTACATGCATAGTCCCTGTCTGTCACATAGCGTAACCCTGGTTAGTGCACTGGCGAGAGAGCTAGGCTTGCCACTACAGGTAATTCAAAGCAGGGATAGCAGCAGACAACTATTACCAAATAGCTAGAGGGTCTAGCAGAGAATGAACTGTAACAGGGACATCAGGTGATGGATCATGTGACTAAAGTGTGAGGAAGAAGTCATCAATCACATCACATGATTAAAGCAACAGCAACAACGGCAAGGAAAAAATGACATTAACCCTCAATGTCCCAAAGGAAATTAACAACATTTAAAATGAACAGACTGCACAGCAGTAAACTCGTGACAGTACCCTCCCTCTTTGAGGGCCTCAGGATCTTTATGACTGTACTTGTCTGGCAATGACTTATGGTCGGAACGCACAAACACCCTTGCGTTCACTTCCACAGATATTATTTCATCCACATCCCCATAAATGCCAAGATGAGATGAAGAACATACAATCAGCTCTTAGGCCATGACACACCTCCTTAGTGATGACCTGTGGAGTATATGACGTTCATTAGGTTTGGGGGGTAGGTCAAGCTAAAGGCATACGGGGTTGAGGATTACCATCACCCTAAATGGATCAATTACCTTAGAGCTAAGAGACCCAGACATACACTTCCACCTGATATTTTTGGTGAATACCCATACATAGTCATCCACACACAGATCCGGACCTGAACATTTATTACCATTCTATATGGTTGAGGGAGGGTACTTTCCTAGGTGGGCAGACAACAGAGTCATCCCCCATGTGTCTTAGGACTCTTACCCACAGGGTACTTAGTGGGAGTCTCCCCCGGCCACTCACCCCAAGACAATGTCAAGGCCTAGTATTAACCTGGGGTATGGGCCGAGTTTTACCCCTATTCTCCAGTAGTGATTTAACCATCTCCATTGCAGACATAGGAGTAGACTTAACCAATATAGACGAGACAGTAGTCCCCAAGAAATTATTCTCACAAAAATTAACCAAACTAATTACTTTTCTGGACTGCAAGTCGATCACTGCATTATGTTTTCTCAGCCAATGAAGGTCCAAGACAATGGGTGTAGGCAGATTCTCCAACACGTAACAAGATAGGAACTCTTTATGAAAGTCCATATACACTAGTTCAAATTGTGTATAACTTGGGAAAGAACCTTTTGGCTGAGAGGAGCTCAGTCATTGGCAGAGATGGGAATAGATCTCACTAATGCATCACAGACGAGACCATGGGTCTGAGCAAAGCGATAATCCATCAGATTGACTCCAGCTCTGCTATCCTTAAGAACCGACAGAGTCTCAGTTTTACTACCGATCACCACTTTAGCAAAAAGTAAAAATAGAGACCTAGAAAGGAAGGAGAGATAAACACTGTAATTGTCCCTTATCAAACAATCAGAGGAACACGACTTTTGAGGCAGAGTAGACAGCTTGCAGCGATGTGGACAGACTTTAATAAAATCATCAAGAGAAACATGCTCCCCTAACCTGATGAACCACAGGTGGTCTAGTATGAGAGGCAACTGCTGCCAACTGCATAGTTGATCAAATACTACCTATGGAACCTCCTCAACAGGGAGGACCATATGGGGCAAAGTTGGTTTAAATCTCTCTCTGAGGCATCTGTCTACCCTAATGGCAAGGGACATCGCACCCTCCAATGACTCTGGAGTAGTATGTTGGACCAGAGAGTCCTGAAGTCTAACTGACAGGCCCTGACAGAACTGACGCCTGAGGGCAGGGTGATTCCACTGGGTGTCAGTAGCCTATCTCCAGAACTCTGAGCAATACTCCTTAGCTGGTTGAATCCCCTGCTTGACTTTACGGGGATTTGACTCAGCAAGAACCACCCTATCAGGTTCCCCATGGGTCTGAGCAAAGCGATAATCCATCAGATTGACTCCAGCTCTGCTATCCTTAAGAACCGACAGAGTCTCAGTTTTACTACCGATCACCACTTTAGCAAAAAGTAAAAATAGAGACCTAGAAAGGAAGGAGAGATAAACACTGTAATTGTCCCTTATCAAACAATCAGAGGAACACGACTTTTGAGGCAGAGTAGACAGCTTGCAGCGATGTGGACAGACTTTAATAAAATCATCAAGAGAAACATGCTCCCCTAACCTGATGAACCACAGGTGGTCTAGTATGAGAGGCAACTGCTGCCAACTGCATAGTTGATCAAATACTACCTATGGAACCTCCTCAACAGGGAGGACCATATGGGGCAAAGTTGGTTTAAATCTCTCTCTGAGGCATCTGTCTACCCTAATGGCAAGGGACATCGCACCCTCCAATGACTCTGGAGTAGTATGTTGGACCAGAGAGTCCTGAAGTCTAACTGACAGGCCCTGACAGAACTGACGCCTGAGGGCAGGGTGATTCCACTGGGTGTCAGTAGCCTATCTCCAGAACTCTGAGCAATACTCCTTAGCTGGTTGAATCCCCTGCTTGACTTTACGGGGATTTGACTCAGCAAGAACCACCCTATCAGGTTCCCCATAAAAATGAGCCAAAGCCATAAAAAAACTAATCCACTGACCGCAAAGATGGAGAATCGATAAGCAGGGAGAAACCAAGGTCTAGGGATTCCCTTTAAGAAGGAAGCTTACATGCTGTTCCTCATTCCCTGATGAACAAGGGCAGAGCCTGAAAAACAACTTACAGCCTTCATTAAACACCATACATTTATCTCTCCCTCCTGAAAATCTGTCAGGGAGAGATATCTTGGGTACCAGCATAACCTGGGTGTGAGCCGAAGACAGATACCCAAGAACGAAGGCTAATAACCTCCTCAGAGATGGTCTGCATCCAGCACAAGGAATTGTATGATTTTTTGTGTATGGTGGGAAACCTATATGGGAAAAGGTGGGCGTATTGAGGTCTAAACTACATAGACCAGGGTGGATGGATGAGGTTCAGTGACATACATTTTGAATCTGAGTATCTACCACACTGTATAACAGACTCCTTTCCCATGAGATTATATAATATGTGAAGGGAATACCACCATATTTTCGGTTGACAAGTCCTAAAGTGTTTTTTATATCTCATATCACTGAGTTCAAGGGATTGACCCAGACTCTCAAGGATCAACCCCATTTTTTCTAGATTCACTGAGTATATTGGAACACGGGGGAATCTAGAGGATGGTGCATGCATGACCCCCTCCCAGTTGTTGAATACAGGTCAGCAGGGTGAGCCGTCGTGGTACGGGGACACCATCATAGGGGATTTTACGTGTTGAAAACTCCGTTGTCAGGCAGGGCAAGCCAGGGAAAGAACAGGGTCATTGCTTCCCCCTTTCCCCTTTCTGTGTGTATCAAATGTTCGACTGTACAGGTTGGGACTAATCGTTCCCTTGGTTTTAAAGAAATCAATAAAAGTTAAATTTTAAAAGTAATACCTTTGCTGAAAAATATTGAATATAATAGGATTAGCTATATCTTTTCATTCGGTGAGCGAAGCATTAAACCAGCGACACTGAGTGCAGCAGCGGCTCCAAGTGTCAGTGTGGGCGCACATAATGAGGCTGCAGGCTCGCTCTGATGCCTGTGACCTTTCTGCTCTTGGCTTCCCTTAGAACACCTTCAGTAAAGAGGAGGGTGAATGAGCAGACAGCATGTCTTCATATCACTAGGCCTCTCCTCACTGAAGCAATGGTTAGGTCACCTATTTTAATCACTTGATGCCTTTGAAAAGCTGAAGGTGTTAAAGAAACGCTCAAAAGACTGAACCTGTGCGCAGCAAGTGCAGATGTTCATTCTTTTAGTGTTTGATTAGCAATTTTTAAAGCATTTTACAGAGTAGATCTGCCTTAAATAGATGTCATGTGCACAGAGTCAGTGTGTGACCTCAGTAAGGGGCGCGACCACAAAATGTGCCTAGGGCAGCATGAAGGTCAAATATGGCCCTGATAATACCCAGAGTAAAAAGACAGGTTGAAACCCAATCTGGAGCAAAAACTATGCCAAAACCTTGCCAGAAATTGAGCCTGTCTGACAGAAATAATGGTTTTGAGAATACAATGCAATTTAAACATATAAAAAATCAACAAAGATGTAACCGATTCTCAATCATTGAAATGGAACCAAATGAACCATTTTACTAAAATGGTCCACCACCACCCACAAGACTGTATCACCCCCAGAGTTAGGCAAAGCGGTGACAAGTCCATGGAAAAGTGGGTCCAAGGCTGTGGTGGGGCATTGTTAAGCAAGAGATAACCCACTGGAGTTTGAAAAGAGGATTAAAGAGGACCTGTCAGCCCCCTGCTGCATGGCAATCTAAACGCAGCACTGAATGCAGCATGTCTGCTGCATTCAGGTAAGGGGTCCCCCATGTGTATATGTGCTGTGTACCCCGAGATATTGCCTTTGTAAAACGTACAGTTAGAAGCCATGGAGGCAGTCACTGTGGCTGGAGTGAGCTTGATTGACTGTGGCCATTCCATCTGCAACTGCTTCTCTGTGTTGCTTCTGCTGTGCTGTTTATGCTTTCTCAGCGCAGGACTCTGGAGCTGACATCAGGACAAATGACATGCTGTGAGTGACAGAGAGGAGGAGGGCAAAGCCATCACAGCAGAAGCAGCACACAGAGGCAAGGCCAGAGATGGATCTTATTACAATATCACGGCCATCGGGGCGTGATAAAGGATCATGGAGGCTGCAAACCAACACGCCTAGGGGAACTATTGCATATAGCCCCCACTTCATTATCATCCTAATGAGTGAGTATAAAAATGTTTTTTACAACATTGAAAGCAAGCATTTAGCAGAGAGAGGGATAGTTATAATGGTAATAGGAAGGTGCAGGGACATGTATTGATAGATTAGGTGGCTTTTAGGAGGTGACAGGTTCCTTTTAAGCCCTACTATAGACTCTATATCTACGGACCAATGTCCCTATGAGCATTCTGACACCAAAAGGACCTAGAAAGAGATCTCCAGATGACAGAAGAACCATGATTTGAAGCTAAAATGGAATAATTCAGTTCATTAAACACTTCTACTTGTAAAGAGGGTAGTACATAAAGTTTTTTAATAGGTAAACCTTCTGGCACATTTTCCTGAGCATCCTAAATTCACTGTCTGGGATCTATCTCTAGAGCACCAACCACCACACCACCCTCTCACTGAGAAACTGCACTGGATTTTCGTCCCTCAACTCTGCGACAAAGATATGAGACAAAGTGTCAACCTTGACATTCCTAGATCCAGGGAGATAAGTGATGACTAACTCAAACCAAGCAAAAGAAAGCCTCCATTGAACTTTTCTGGTGTTTAAGCACTTCAGCAGTATCAGTATACAACAATTTCTTATGATCAGGAGAGACAGTCACCTGATATTTTGCCCCCTCTAACTAATGTCTCCATTCCTCAAAGGCTCTCTTAATCCATATTCTGCCACCGATGCACATTTGTGAGATGTGTCTGAGGGATGTGAGGACGCTATATTTTGAACGGCATCACCAAATTTTCAAAATGACTTTCGGGAGTTTTGAATGCAGTCTTCTATTCATCACTCTGACAAACACCTATAAAGTTATTTGCCCTCTCAAGTCAATTTTGGAAAATCATTTTGCTCCAGATAATTGGTTAAAAAGGTCAGGTACAGTGTTGGCCAAAAGTATTGACACCCCTGCAATTATGTCAGATAATACTCAGTTTCTTCCTGAAAATGATTGCAATTACAAATTCTTTGGTATTATTATCTTCATTTATTTTTGTCTTCAATGAAAAAAACACAAAAGAGAATGAAGCAAAAAGCAAAACATTGATCATTTCACACAAAACTTCAAAAATGGGCCAGACAAAAGTAATGGCACCCTCAGCCTAATACTTGGTTGCACAACCTTTAGCCAAAATAACTGTGATCAACCGCTTCCAGTAACCATCAATGAGTTTCTTACAATGCTCTGCTGGAATTTTAGACCATTCTTGTTTGGCAAACTGCTCCAGATCCCTGATATTTGAAGGGTGCCTTCTCCAAACAGCCATTTTTAGATCTCTCCACAGCTGTTCTATGGGATTCCAGTCTGGACTCATTGCTGGCCACATTAGAAGTCTCCAGTGCTTTCTCTCAAACCAATTTCTAGTGCTTTTTGAAGTGTGTTTTGGGTCATTGTCCTGCTGGAAGACCCATGACCTCTGAGGGAGACCCAGCTTTCTCACACTGGGCCCTACATTATGCTCCAAAATTTGTTGGTAGTCTTCAGACTTCATAATGCCATGCACATGGTCAAGCAGTCCAGTGCCAGAGGCAGCAAAGCAACCCCAAAACATCAGGGAACCTCCGCCATGTTTGACTGTAGGGACCGTGTTCTTTTCCTTGAATGCCTCTTTTTTTCTCCTGTAAACTCTATGTTGATGCCTTTGCCCAAAAAGAGAGAACATTCTTCCAAAACGTTTTAGTCTTTCTCAGTAAGTTTTGGCAAACTTCCTGGGTCTCCTACCATACAGTCCCTTTTCATTCAGACGCAGATGGATAGTACGGGTTGACACTGTTGTACCCTCGGACTGCAGGGCAGCTTGAACTTGTTAGGATGTTAGTCAAGGTTTTTGATCCACCATCCGCACAATCTTGCGTTGAAATCTCTTGTCAATTTTTCTTTTCCGTCCACATCTAGGGAGGTTAGCCACAGTGCCATGGGATTTAAACATCTTGATGACACTGCGCACGGTAGACACAGGAACATTCAGGTCTTTGTAGATGGACTTGTAGCCTTGAGATTGCTCATGCTTCCTCACAATTTGGTTTCTCAAGTCCTCAGACAGTTCTTTGGTATTCTTTCTTTTCTCCATGCTCAATGTGGTACACACAAGGACACAGGACAGAGGTTGAGTCAAGTTTAATCCATGTCAACTGGCTGCAAGTGTGATTCAGTTATTGCCAACACCTGTTAGGTGCCACAGGTAAGTTACAGGTGCTGTTAATTACACAAATTAGAGACGCATCACATGATTTTTCTAACAGTGACAATACTTTTGTCCGCTCCCTTTGTTATGTTTGGTGTGGAATTATATCCAATGTTGCTTTAGGACAATTCTTTTTGTGTTTTTTTCATTGAAGACAAATTAAATGAAGATAATAATACCAAAGAATTTGTGATTGCAATCATTTTCAGGAAGAAACTGAGTATTATCTGACAGAATCTCAGGGGTGTCAATACTTTTGGCCAACACTGTATATGGGACAAATGATGACGATTGTAAACCTTGATTTTTTTTAAATCTCTTTAAAATTCACGCACGGTCACAACCCTTCATCTTTATTTTCTTTATTTTAGCAAAAAAAAAACATGGCGACTAGAAAGGCGGATGGCCGTATATTCTCCTTATCCAAAGTTTTTAGAATATGCGCTTTCAAGACTTTCCTCTGGAAGAGGTTAAACAAACAAGCTTTAGACATTTTAGCTCATTATATGACATCGATAGCACAATCATGATCTATACGGCTGAAGAACATCACACCCAGTCTCAGAAAAAACATAGAAGTCAGTCCTGAATGAATTCTGAAAGTCAAGTCCTCACGGAAGCCAAAGATCTTGACAAACAGGGAAAAGCAAGAGTTACCCCATGAATTAATTAATGAATCTCGATATTGATTACAGGTTTGTGCTTAATTAACCATGGCAGGCCTAACACTAACTTTGCAGGTACAGAAGGAAAAACCAATGAGTTAGATTCAGTATGTAATTCTACCTTCATACATACATTATTAACTTTCATGGAAACGTGACTTTGTAAGAGTGTTATTAATTGTTGAAACCTGAATGGGAAGGCCAAGAGAACAGAAATCATAACCGCAGCTTACAGTGAAATCATTATCAATAGATTTAAGGCAGAATGTGAATCCATAAATACAAGCTTAACAATAAAACTAGACTGTCTCCAAGGATAACTGTAAGAAAAAAACAGATGCTTGTACAGGAGACAATCTCAGACTCATGAAACCTGCATCTGTACATTTTAGAGTCTGTTCCATTTTTTCAGAAATTCATTATTATTTTGGAAACAATAAACCACAATATGATCTGAATTACCACAATTTAAACAAAGGCGAGCTGATGCTCTAAATTCTGCACCTCCTCTGGGTTATCTGCAAGCAGCAATTTGCATAGGTTAACAAATTTCAACTAATAGCAAAGAAGATGCCAATGAAACGCCTTTAAATATGTGTCTACCTTTCAGCCATCTATCTATGAACAAGTGTCATAACCTCTTCCCTGGACTGCAGAGGATTGTAGATGATCATATTGTTAATCTGATCTGAAAGTCCATGCCAGAACTAATCCAAAGATTGGGGTCATTCTACTAGGTCTCTACTGCCCAGTGTATAAACGTTGAGCAGTAGTCCTCAGCTCTACCACCTCCATGAACAATTTACGGATCTTGGATTTAGGCTAGGGTCACATTTGAAAGGCAGAATGCAGTTACCGTATCCATTTCCGGATGCGGTAGTCTCCTGTGCCTTCATACTAATTTTGCCCTGTAAAAAGTGTGTCCCTAAATCCGCATGCAGTACTGGATGTCTACTTAATGT
The DNA here is from genome assembly GCA_033576535.1 of Allobates femoralis. Lineage (NCBI taxonomy): Eukaryota > Metazoa > Chordata > Amphibia > Anura > Aromobatidae > Allobates > Allobates femoralis. The sequence goes on from JARQOC010000002.1 coordinate 484,567,477, forward strand.
GGCATCCAGTACCGGATGCGGTAGACACTGTGAAGATTACAATGTTCCCTTTATTTCCAAAAATGGATTTTGTGTCCCGGGACTGAAATCTGATTGAATCGGATCCACCCGGATCGGGCCGGATCCGCTGCAATCCGGCATGTTATAACATAGGTGTCTATGAGCGCCGGATTCCGCTGGTCCGATAAAAAATCGGGCGGTTGCCGGATGCTCTTTTCAACCCTGCTGCTGCTGCCCTTCAATGTTTGAAGGGTTAATGTGTATAATATATGTGGGCAACATGTCTCCAACAAGTGTTTACCCTCCCTAGAGACATGGTGCCCAAATGCATTGGCATTTTAAGTGTTATTAAACTTGTCGGCTTTTACAAATATTTGTCGGCTTTTACAAATCATGATTGGAAGCCAGCGGCTCCTGGTTGTCAGTACGAGTATCAGTGCGCAATTGGCGTAAGCACATTGCTGGCCAGCATCCTTAATAAGGAGCTGTCCCAGGTGCTTACGCCAATTGAGTACTTTACCCGCCGCTCTCCATGGTGCTGAAGGCTTAAACATCAGCTCTATGGTCAATGCACCGGAGTTTCAAAGTGCGCTGGCCATAGAGCTAATGTTTAAGCCTTCAGCACCATGGAGAGAGGCGGGTACAGTACGCAATTGGCATAAGCATCTGGGACAGCTCCTTATTAAGGATGCTTACGCTCATTGCGTACTGATGCTCATGCTGACAACCAGGAGCTGCCGGGTTCCAGTCATGATTTGCAAAAGCCGACAAATATCTGCTAAACATTAACATAGGCAGTTAACACTTAAAATCCCAATGCATTTGGGCACCATGTCTCTAGGGAGGGCGGACACTCCCTGGAAACATGTTGCCCACATATATTATACACATTAACCCTTCAAACACCGGGTTAATGTATACCAATGCAGCATCTGTGCCGATATGCCGCACAGATGCTGCATTGTTGTTCCAAACCCATCCGGTACTGCAGGCATTCATATGTGTCTTGCGGCCCCGGATTTGGACCCATAGGGCTCCATGTTAGAAATCCAGATCCAGTTTTGCAACTGCTGTGAATAATGCAGCCTGCATGATTTTTCCCGCAGGCTGCAAAATCGGATCTGATAACCACATTACAAATGGTGCAAAGCGGTTTTTCTATTGTTGCCGAGGGGTGCGGATCCAGATCCTGTTTTGAGCATTTTTAATGCTCAAAACCAAATCCGTATCTGCAATTTCAACCACAAATGTGACCCTAGCCTAAGCCACAGTGACTTTGTCAGTGTCATCATAATTGAGGCCGAGAGGTGAGAAAAATGTCTCAACAGAGGATGACAGCAGGGAAGAAAATGCCCAAGCCTATGAATGCCCACAGAGCAAAGACAATACAATACCCTCTTTCTGACTCTCAGACTCAGAGGAGTCAGAATGTAGGCAAAAATATAATTCACACAAGACAAAAAGATTGACAACTTACTTCTGTCCCTGTTGAAGCAAATCGGCATCTTTACCTTTACCACGGGGCTGTTACACGGCTCCGTGGCCCCAGTAGTGCCAATAAATGGTGAATTTTTTTATGGGATTGAACATGACACCACTCGTGGTGTGCGGCAATGAAAGATGGATAGCCGACACTGCAATGCAGATCCTCTGGGGGCAGGTAGGGAGGCAGCTATGATGGTTCAGCTCTCCACGGGTGGAGCGGGGACCCCAGGGCAGTTACAAAGCCTGAGTTGGGGCGGCAAGGCGGTAAATAACTTTGAGGTCACAGCTAGATGCAGTCTTTAAGTTTTTACTCGCAGTTTCAACAAGTGTCCAGGTGTGTCCAGCAACCTACAGGGTGCTGCGTTCTCCGGGTCAGGGTTCCAGTCAACTCTCAGATAATTTGGGGAACAATCTACCAGGACCTTCGTCTGGTGTTCCTTCCTAGGTCGTCTCTCTTCGCTGGCTTGCACCCTCCTACCCCACGCCTCACACTCTGGGTCCCGATTCAGCAGCCCCGGACCCTGGTGGGCGACTTCTTCCTAATCCCCTCGACCTTCTGTGGCCCCCTTCCCAGTGAATAAGTGTGAATTCGGGTTATTGTCCTTGAAGTCGCCTCAACCCCCAGTTTTATAGCTGAGGCTCTCTGTCACTCCACTATCTGGGGTACGGTCCCCTGTCTGAGGCCCAGTCCCTCCACCCGACTATGGTCACGGTCAGCCTGGATACGGGCGCTACAGGTGGGTTACTTCCCGTGCCCCTGTAAAGCCCATCTCTGGCCCCTCTGTAATTTCATTCCTTTCTTGGTTCTGGGAACCGGCTCCAACCGGCTCTTGTCCCTGGGACGTCTTCTCCTCACGTCCTCTCGTGTCCCACTCTTTACACCAACTCTCCTCCTCCTCACGTCAACTACTTTCGCCTGTTCTCTTCGTCTCTCTACTTCCTGCTCCCATTTCCTGGTGCTCCCCTTGCCTACCTTCTCCACCCGCACCCCGTACCTATTCCCCCACCAGCCAAGAATGGGGCCCTCCCATAACGGGGTCTGCCTGAATCCCCAACCTGGAGTGTGTAGTGCTGGATGCGGGTGTGTGAGTACCGGTCACTGTCCTCTCCTTACCCAAGAGTGGGGTACCACACCTCTGCCTGAGGTGCAGTACCTCTGTGGCGACTGGACGCTCAGGGTCGCCACATACCCCCCTCGTAAAATCCCACACATTCGCGGGCTGGACCTGGACAAAACATGCAGTGAAAAGACATGCAAATTTTTCTGAATGCATTCAAACTGGTATAACATTTAACAGGTAACTTTTTCTTCCCTTAACGGGAGGCACTCTTCTTTTATTAACATTGCATAAAAATATCATGATATAAAATAAAACATTTTTCTATATAAAACTTTTACTTGAGTTCCACAATGTACAGTGAGATCGATCCCTGGCTGGGACGTCTTCCTTACTGTCCTAAGTGCAAGATGGGGGAACCTGTCTTAAAACCCCCAATGTAATGCCTTGGGTGGGCAGCAGTGCATAGCTGGTCACCTCGATGGACCACGGTTCGGCCACGCTAAATGGGTTTTTGTTATGTGGTCGCAAATTTTTCCGGTTGCAACTGTTGGCTGAAAATCTAACAAGGAGGACACCATGTGCCAACTATATACAGTACACGTTCTGACCATTCATCGCCCATGATCATAGCATCCATGATTTAACTCAAACTCACTCTAACTCACTACTAAGGTACATCAATCTAACACACATTCTTTGATAAAGAATGTGTGTCAGTTTTACACCCTATCAGATTAACTATCAAACTATGTACGAAACATTCTGCCAGTCCTCACTGTCTCTTCCAAGGCAGTTTATTACGCCTATTGCCTTCAGACTGGGGATACTCTCTGTCTTGCCTTCCTTTGGGTGATATAGGCCAAGTATATCCTGCAACAAGGGTTTGTAATGATTGCTCTTGCGTTGTAGTTTGTGCTTTGGCTGTAGGAACTGCAGCCGGAGCTGATACTGCTAGTCGCGGTTCAGTGACCACTGTAGAGGCCACAGGTTGTGCATCTGATGCCGTTGCTACTGTCTTAGGGGGTGGCATGTCCTTGTATACCCTCTTTACATTGAGGGCATACCACCCGTGCTCACCAGCATGTCAGGTGAAAGTTACTAGGTCCCCCGGGTATAGATCACAATCGGGATGCCCCTTTTGCAAATGCTCCTCCACATCTCGCCTGGTCATGAATAAGTGAAGTCACACACCCGGGCTCTTTGATAAATCCTCTCTTTAAATCAAAGGTGACCACGATACCTTACCTCCGCGGGCCCCGATCAGCCGACTTGGCTTTGCGGACCTGTGCCTTTACCTGCATATTCCTCTCTTCCATAGCCTTCCGCTGGGCTTTTCACTTCTCTTCCTATGCTACCCATCTGGCGACCCACTGTCTGCAATGCTCTTCCCAGCTGAGGGTTTCCACTTGTGCCTCTACTGCTTTAGCCTCCCTAGGGAATCTCATCAACTCCTTGCCCCAGTTTTTCCACTTAAACACCACTCTCTCCCCACGTACTTCCAGGGGCATGGGTTCGGGTTGCTGTAGGGTTGCCAGTCTATTCCCGATGTTCGGGGTGCGATCTCAGGCAAGGTTTCTAAACTCCTGACCAGGTTTGGGGGCTTTAGGGGGCTTTTTGGGCCCTACCAGTGTATCTTTGGCCACCGGGGTAATATCAGTATCTGCATCATTATCCTTCCTGGTGCCGGGTTTCTCCCCTTCATCCTCTTCCAGGGTGAGGGATGCTGGGCGTGAGGCTGCCCACTTCTGAGAAACCTTCTGTAGTAGGGCCTTTCTCCACTTTCCCACCGCCATCATCTGGGTCTTCATGAGCTGGTGACTCAGCTCTCGCATTTCGTCTTTCAGGAAATCTGGATCCACCAAGGTCAGCTGGCTTGGGTCCTCCTCCGGTCAGCTGGGGAATGTCCACTGCTTTCACCCCACACTCGGGAGCTCTCCAACCACCGCTCACCATGGCGCCAACCAAGTTCCACGCTTTTTTCCTGCAGCACACCCAGTTGCACCGCCACCAGAACTCTCTCTCTTCTCTCCCTCTCGTGGGTGGATCCTCTACCCTTTGCTGTCAGCCACACTCCGAGGTGAGTTCCTCTGGTTGACTGACAATTCCCTTTGCATCAAAGTCTTTATCGTGGGCGGGTACGACTTTTCACGCCTTTCTGTAACCTGTCCCATGATGGGAGGCCGCACCACTCCCTTTTGCATACACATGGCGCTTGTTCTTTTTGGCGGGCACCATTACACACTCTTATTACATAGTCCTTGGGCTCACGAGACCCAGTGTACCAGGTCAGTACATCCTGTTCATGACGCCAAGTTGACATGCCCACCAGGGCCGTGGGGTACTCGGAGCCAGATCGGGCAGTTCTCTGGGAAGGTCACGGGGCTGTGACCTGGCTCCGTGGCCCCGGTAGTGCCAATAAATGGGCAATTCTTTTACATGGGATTGAACATGATGCCACCCATTGTGTGCCGCAATGAAAGATGGATCGTCTACGCTGTGATGCAGATCCTCTGGGGCAGGTGGTGAGGCAGCTATGGTGGTTCAGCTCCCCATGGGTGGAGCAAGAGGACCCCAGGGCAGTTATAAAGCCTGAGTTAGTGCGAGGAGGCGGTAAATAGCTGTGAGGACACAGCTAGGTGCAGTCTTTAAGTTTTTACTCACAGTTTCAACAAATATTCAGGTGTGTCAGCAATCTACTGGGTGCTGCGTTCTCTGGGTCAGGGCTCCAGCCAACTCTCAGATAATTTGGGGAACAGTCTACCAGGACTCCGTCTAGTGTTCCTTCCCGGGTCGTCATTCTGCACTGGCTCGCACCCTCATGCACCGTGCCTCACACTCAGTGTCCAGATTCAGCAGTCCCGGTACCTGGCTGGCGACATCTTCCTAGTCCCCTCAATCTTCCCGGCGAATAAATGTGGATTCGGGTTGTTGCCCTTGAAGTCGCCACAACCCCAGGTTTTATAGCTGAGCCTCTCTATCATGCCACTATCCGGGGTACGGTCCCCCCTCTGCGGCCCGATCCCTCCACCCGACTATGGTCACTGTTGGCCTGGATACGGGCGCTTCGGGTGGATTCCTTACTTCTTGTGCCCCTGTAAAGCCCCTCTCTTGCCCCTCTGTCATTTCCTTCCTTTTTTGTTTTCTGGGACGAGCTCCAACCGGCTCCATTCCCTGGGACATCTGCTCCTCACGTCCTCTCGTGTTCCACTCTAGACACCAACTCTCCTCTTTCTCCTCATGTCAACTATGTTAGTTTGTTTTCTTCGTCTCTCTACTTCCTGCTGTCATTTCCTGGTGCTCCCCTTGCCTACCTTCTCCACCCGCACCAGTACCTATTCCCCCTCCAGCCTGGAATAGGGCCCTCCCTTAGCAGGGTGTGCCTGAATCCCCGACCTGGAGTGTGTAATGTTGGATGCGGGTGTGTGAGTGCCAGTCACTGTCCCCTCCTTACCCGAGAGTGGGGTACCACACATCTGGCTGAGGTGCAGTACCTCTGAGGCAACCGGACTCTCAGGGACACCACACTTGATATCCTCAACATCCAAGGATAATGTTTGTAGCTGTTCAGCAAAGGCTTTAATTGGATTCATGCTGATGCCATAGAATAAACTAAGGCCTGGCTATAATGTTATGAAAGTAAACACTCTTACACATGAGTAACAGAAAAAGGGAAGACCTACTACAGGGCAAAGCAGCACAACTCAAAACACTACCTTAACCCTGACTTTTAAAGGCTGTCAAAGGGTTTCTCCGTGGACGCCTTTCTTGCTCCGTCCGGGGAACTCTTTCAGGCACCAGGTCCTGCTCACTTCCTGCAGGTCTCGTGGCATAATTCTTAGAGCATGCACATGCTCCGAGTCCCCACCTCTTAAAGGGACAGCGCTGCACTCTAAAGTGTCCCTAGCCTATGGCTGGGAATCTTTGAATATTTAAATAACATTGCCCTGTGGGGGGGGTACAGGAGTGGTTAGGTTTTAAGCAGGTCTACGTTCCTGCTAGCATTACTGTGTCCTACTTTCTGCTCTGATTCTGTCATGCCAGTCTCCAGTTCCAACTCCTGTTGGCTGCTCCAACTCCATTCTGCTAACCTGCTTGTTTATCAAACTCTCTCCTGCCTGTCCTCTCATACCTGCGACTCTAACCCTCCGATTAGCTACTGCAGTACTGTGCCCTGGAGTGGTACATAGTGTCTAGTGGCAGGCCAGGCTATCCTCACCATCAGAAGCTCTGGTGAAGACCCAATAGACACTTAGTCATGCCCTTTCAGGATAAGCCCTGTTGTGGTGCAGTGGGTCCACACCCGCTAGCATTACATAGATAAAGTGACCAAGAACAGAGTATTGTAAGTTGAAAATATTATAACCTAAATAACTAACTTCAGCCTAAATAAGCACTATTCATATGTTACACAGCAGAAAAGTTTGGAAATATTAACTGGAGTTATAACGCCACACTTCTATACTGTGTACTATATCTTCAATGATTATTTAGGCTACACACTCCAACTGGCAGGACTGGTGGACTCTGGACCCTATTGACAACTTGAAATGATCTTCTCTTATTCTATGTTGCTGCCCGCTTAAGATTGATTGGTCAGCATCATACAGGAGGCAAAATTACATGCCCCGAGTGAACATTATCTAAAACTTTAATGTTAGTTTACTCACTAGGATTAAAATATTTAATTGCTAATATCTCTGCAATGAAGAGGCAAAAAAAATGTTTATTTTGGCTTGCAGGCACTATTACAATGTGAAACATGAAAAATGTGGTGAAGCATCCTCTTTAAAAGAACATTATTGAGACAACATATACATGTTGTGCATCTTACAGGAATTAAGAGGGTGTTATTTGAATCCTTGTCTCATGCTCTTCTCCCTGAAAACCTAACACATTTAATATGTTTAGGCTAGAGTCGTCTTAATTAGAGCTGAAAAAGTAGCTTATCTTTTTCTGGTTCCTAAATGTCAAAAACTGAAATCTATTCATAATTTTTTTTATAACAAAGTAAACCATGTAATTTACAGTAAAGGGGAAAAAAACTCTATCAGCAATATCTGGTACACATCAGACAATTAAATGTAAATATGAACAGACTTCTCCCTCTGTTATATGTTCTACATGAACTGTTGTAAGAGGACTCCCAAAGTAACAAGCTTTTTGTACATCAACACTTGGGTAATTTGTTGGATTCCAGATGTCTAATGAAAATATAATAATCGTAAGGTTTATTTTTTAACCGAGATCTGCTGACTTAAAGGCATCTACAAATTATTATTAGGAAGTAATAGAGAATATGCTATGAAACCAAACACTTTAACACACCACTCCAGCCATTTCCTGCATAATCCTATCCACTGATATCATATTGTTCCCTTGTGGAGACCTCAGCAGATAACTGAGCTACAATTGCCCTGCAGGTCAATTAGCTGGATCTAAAAAATGATCATCGGATTTGGCAAGTTTTATTCACTAATTTTATTTGCTTCACTGTAAAGTAGATATCCATTCATTTATATGATTCATGTTAGCATTAGAAATATTGAGGTTTTGACTGATAAAATTGTTGTCCTTGATTTATTTTTAAGATATACTCAAAGTGTACTTTAAACTATTAAGGGGTTGTCCACCACTATGACAACCCCTTCTGAATCCACGTTTCTTCCAGGTAAAATAAAAATACTTTATGCTCACCTCACATGGCGGCACCATTCTAGCGGTCAATAGAAAATTATGCAGCACCCTTTTCAACTGAACCATGGGTATATGTTCTCCCCTTACAGCAGTGAACGCCCCATCAAACTGAGTCGTCCTGGAGTATGTAATTGTTTCTCCATATAAAACAGCGCTTCACATGACCGGTACATTCCAAAAACGAGGCTCTTTATTCCACCATGTTCAAAAGTGCAACATTTTGGTCCACATTTTGGACTTTTGTCAGGCAATGCTTGACAAAGGTCCAAAATAGTGGACCAAAACGGTGCACTTTTGAACATGGTGGAATTATGAACCTCGCTTTTGGAACGTACCGATTGTGTGGAGTGCTGTCTTATATTGAAAACTATTACTGTTCTAGCGGTGTCCAGGCTCAAGTTCCTGGCATTCACATGAAGTTGTTGTGTCATGCGAACACCACATCCAATCATTACTTCTGTCTCCCTGCCTTCAGACACAGGAGCAATCAACAGGAAGTGAGCGACAGACACTGTACTCACTTCCTGTTGGTAAATTAATTTGTCAAAAGCAGGGAGCCAGAAGCTGGCGATGATTGGACATAGGGCTCACATGAAGTCACAACATCATGTGAACCTGAGCACGGACACAACTCTGATTACATGGGAGGTGAGTACAAAGCTTTTTTATTTTACCTGGGGCAACTTGTGGTATTAGAAGGGGTTGCCATAGTTGTGGACAACCCCTTTAATAATAAGGTACCACAAGGGGATGTTGCTATCAATTTCTTGATACAGTCCTTGCTGGGGCGTTTTAGCCTAATCCCTTCTCATCCCTTCAGGCTTCACTTAACTGTACTAATTAAATTGCTACACACGGCAAAATGGAAGTGCTAAAGGGGCAGGCATTTGTCAATAAGTTAAACTTTCTTAAACCGCCTATATGGGCATGTAGATCATAGAAAGTTGAAGAAAATGATTCCTTGATAGCTATAATTTGATGTCTTATTCCAAAGAAATTCATGTTTTTCTTAATATGTAAATAAACTGTTAAAGGGAACCTGTCAGGTAGTTTATGCCCCCCAGCTATCACTCTCTGTAGCTGTAGCTTCATAGTACTAGTCTAATCATCCCTGTCTGAGCTCATAGTGTAATGTTAAAGGTGAAATTGCTACATAATTCATCCAGTGGCATTGAGGTTTCCATTGATGAAGAATGGCCCCACTATCTTTGTACCCCATATACCACACCATACCATCAATTTTTGTGTTCCAACAGTCTTGGAGGGATCTATCCACTGTGGGTTAGTGTCAGACCAAGAGCAGTGGTTTTGTTGTTAACTTCACCATTGACAAAAAGGTTTGCCTCATCAATCATCTGAAGGCAATTGTCTATGCTGTTGCTGTTAGAAGTTCTTTTCAGAAGACCCTTTCACAAAACCCCTTCTAAAACTGCTTCACAAATTTTAAGAAAGCTCTTCCAATTTATTTCTATGGGAAACTCACTTTGCTGTTGATATGCATTTTTTTTACCTTTTTTTTCCTCAAACACTTTTGAAAGACACCTTTGTAAAAATCAAAATGCATGTCACTTCTTTGAAGAGGAAAATATGAGATCGCTCTGGCACACCGATAAAGTTGAAACAAGATGCTTGAAAAGAAGTTCATTTATTGGCTAATCCAGCACAGGAATCAATACATAAACCTATGGTTTATGTATTGATAGTTGGTTTATATATTGATTCCTGTGCCGGATTAGCCAATAAATTAACTTCTTTTCAAGCATCTTGTTTCAACTTTATTGGTGTACCAGAGCTATCTCATATTTTACTCTATGCACCCTAAAGATGGTGAGCCCAACATACCTCATCATTGACTTCTTTGAAGAAGATCCTGAAGGAAATTTCATGTTAGGCACTATCCAATAAAACTCTTGAAAAACACTTCAAAAAGTGCTCCAGGAAAAGAAAAACTTCAAAAACTCCCAAAAAAGGATTCTCTAGAAGTGGTTTATGTTGGGTCACAAATACAAGTATTACATTAAAAAAAGCTTGTACCTGCCAATTTTAGTTTTATTATGTGTTCACTGAATGTTGTCAGGATGTTGTTTATTATTTTTATGTGATTATTTAGGTGATTATACCGTAACGACAATAACAACAATAAAATAATGAATAGTGTCATTCTATCTGCAGAAGGCATAGACGGCTCATACCATCTCTGAACACACCTGGACTATGTAGATATGGAACCAAAACAGAGTGCTGCTACGGGTGGAAGCGAAATAGTGAAGGTCAATGTGAAGGTAAACTACTGTACAGCTTGCCTATGTGTTTAGATTTTATATTTCATGCAATAATAGTTTGCCAAGTCACACAGTGATGTTATTCAGGGATGGTAAATTAATTTTGCTGTGGGAGGGTCACATGAGAGACCATGACTGTTGGAGGGCCAAACCAATAGGCTGAAATTAATTCTGCTCAATATTAATTATAATTATTGTTTTATATTACTTGTATCACTTAATATTGAGCAGAATTAAGTATGCTGACATCTTCCTATATACCAGGCATGCACAACTCCAGGGCTCAAGGCCTACCAACACTGAATGTTTTCAAATTTCCTTAGTATTGCACAGGTGATAATTTCATCACCTTAACATGTGATGATTCCAACTGTTCAATGATAAGGAAATACTGAAAATATGAACCCTCATATAGCCTCTCTACATACAGTATGAGTCTCCACATAGCTGCATTTATACAGTGAGCCTCCACATAGCCTCTCTATATATAAAGTGTGAGCCCCCACATAATCCCCTGTATATAGTATGATGCCCCATATGGCCTCCCTATATTTAGAATAAGCCCCACAAAGCTCCCTAAATCCAGTATGAGGCCTTGCATGGCCACTACATACCTCCCTATATTTTGTATGTGACACACCCTGTGGGGGCCATGGGGTACTCGGAGCTGGGTCTGACGATATCGTCGGGAAATGGGATGTCACAGTGGCATGAACCGGCCCGTAGCCCTGGAGCGGTCAATGAAAAGGGGGAAGAAAGTTTTTGTTGCTTTAAGGGGGTTTACTGGACGTGGGACCTAGGGATGATGCTTGTTCTCGTGACATCACCCGCGGGTTGCGGAAAATGATGGCCGCCGCTGCTATACAGTTCCTTTGGGGTTGGTGGCAATGCAGCAAAGTTTGTAAACCCTCCATGGGTAAGGCTATCCCCAGGGCAGAAGATAATACTTGGGTGAGTAGAAACTGATGTTACAGCACAGGGCTGATGGTGCAGCAAGTAACAAAGCAGGGTGCAGTCTCAAGGTTTTTACTCTTACAGTCTGCTGTTCCGGGTTACAACAATCATCACTGGGTAACAGCCCGCTGAGCGCTGAGTTCTTGGAGGAGGGGATCCAGCATACTCCAGGGTAGCTTGCTGGCACTCAACCAGTACCCCCTTCCACTGTCCTCTCACGGTTGTCTCACTCTGCACTTGCTTCGGCCTCCTGCCTTGCACCTCACACACAGAGTCCCGAGCCAGTGGCCGCAGGCCTTTGTAGAGCAACGTCTCTCTCAGTCTCCTGGACCCTATGTGGTCACATTTTGGGTGGGTGTGTGCGGTTTCGGCTGCGGCACTTGGAGATACCGCAGCCTCCAGGTTGCTAGCTGAGCCTGGTTGTTCTCTACTAGTCTGGGGCTGGTTCCCCCTACACTGCGGTGTGGTCCCTCCACACTTCAGTCAACGTGGATGCGGGTGCCCCAGGTGGATTGCTCACCACCTGGTCCCCTGGGACCCCGTCTGTCTTTTGGAGCAATCTCGCTCTCTCTGATCCTCTGATCTGTCCGGTCTTATTTCCCCCAGGTCTTGGGATGAGCTCCCACTGGCTCCAGTCCCCAGGACACCTCATTCTCGTTCTTGTCCTTCTTCTGACAGGCTCTATGACCCTCACAGACTCCTACAGTTCTTCCCAGCCACCCACCAACTGTCTTCTAGATGTTTCTACTGTTTTTTTATACTCTCTGTCACGTGCACTATGTCACTAATGTGCATCCTCCCTTACTTCACTTCTTCCTGGGTGCTCACCTAAACTCTGCTCTCCACTCATCCCGTCTACCTTGGTTCCTCCCTTCCAGGCAGGATCAGGGACTGTGCTCTCCCTTAGGAGCAATCTCGCCCTAACCCTGACCTGGAGTGGTGTAGTGTTGGCCTGGGTGTCTGGATACCATTCAGTGTCCCCCTCTTACGCGAGAGTGGGGTACTACACCTCTGGCTGGGGTGCATTACCTCTGTGGCAACTGGATCCACAGGGACACCACATATGAGCTTCACATAGTCCCCTAAATACAGTATGAGCCCTAACATAGCCCCTATATATGCACACATCTCATACACATAAAATAATAACAGTAATAAAAAACAAACATACAGCACTCTGCTCTGGTCTCTGATGCACTGACTCTCCACACTGCAGACACGCTGATATGATGTCATCAAGTCTGCTGTCTCAGTTACACATGCTGTTTGATAGAAGAAGGAGCCTGTTATCCTTTCTTCCACCAATGTATTCCCCGCCATCTGCATCCTGAGGATATGGACAGCGATGATGTTGGGCAATGACGACGGGTGACAGAGGGCACAGTGCAGCATGTAGGCCACTGGTGTAAGCTCTTTGGCTGTCTCGGTCTGAAGGCCATACTAGAACAAGTGGATAGTCGAATGTGGCCCATGGGTCATACTTTACCCAGCTTCAATGTAATTTATTGACTATGATAGCCCAAGATTATTAATGTTGGACAAATGATCATAAGTGCAATGTCTATATGGCGGTACTATGTTTTAACACACAATAAATGTTACATTTTCAATATTATTACACTGTGTGCACAATTATTAGGCAAATGAGTATTTTGATCACGATACTTTTTATACATGTTGTCCTACTCCAAGCTGTATAGGCTTGACAGCCAACTACCAATTAAGTAAATCAGGTGATGTGCATCTCTGTAATGAGGAGGGGTGTGGTCTAATGACATCAACATCCTATATAAGGTGTGCTTAATTATTAGGCAAATGTCTTTCCTTAGGCAAAATGGGTCAGAAGAGAGATTTGATGGGCTCTGAAAAGTCCTAAATTGTGAGATGTCTTGCCGAGAGATGCTGCAGTCTTGAAATTACCAAACCTTTGAATCGTGATCACCAAACAAAAAAACCCACTCGAACTTCCAAAAATATTAAGCTTTGATATTTATGAGTCTTTTGGGTTGATTGAGAACATAGTTGTTGATCAATAATAAAAATAATCCTCTACAATACAACTTGCCTAATAATTCTGCACACAGTGTATTGTTTTGCCATTATTTTTATATTATCATTCATCATTATATCATTCCCATTAAAAGGTAATATGTTTAAAATTAGAATTATTTCATATAGTCTGCAATGACCAAATGGAATTATTATTTTCTGATTTATCTTGTCCTCCTCTAGGTATATGTGAACAGGGCTGTAAGCATGGCGAATGTGTGGGATTGAACAAGTGTAAATGTTTCCCTGGATTCACCGGCAATAGCTGCAGTCAAGGTCAGTAATATGGCATTAATCATGCATAAATATACAATCCGATTTTTAATAATTTTGTGCCTTCTATTTATGGGTAAATGCCTAGATAAATATGCCGGTCTTTCTCTAGTTGTGAAATCCAAAACACATGGTAAGTAAAATCCTACTATTTCAGCAGTTATTAATCTGGAAATTTTAATGTTTCAGCATTCATTAAAATAATAGCAAAATATTACCCATCAGAAAAAGGCAGATCCAAAAAAGCAAAACCATGAGAGGGTAAAACTTTGTCTTAAAGCGATCCTAAACCCAGAAACTGACCCCCCCTTATCTTTAGACCTGTCCCTGCACCCCCTCTTACCATTTCTAGCCATCCCTTTTGCATAAAAAATCGCTTTTGTAAAGTAAGAGAAAAGTATATAATAGTTTGACCTGTGTGAGTTCTCCGTTTCTGTTTAAAGCCGCAGATAGGCGTGCCTGTCTGCTGGTGCCTGATAATTATTCACGCCCTTGTCTGCTTGCTGCCTTTGTGAGTGTGTGGCCGCGTCATGAAAGGGGGCGGGGCTCCAGCATCACGCGATTTAGCCCCGCCCCCTTTCATGACGCGGCCACACACTCACAAAGGCAGCAAGCAGAGAAGGGCGTGAATAATTATCAGGCACCAGCAGACAGGCACGCCTATCTGCGGCTTTAAACAGAAACGGAGAACTCACACAGGTCAAACTATTATATACTTTTCTCTTACTTTACAAAAGCGATTTTTTTATGTAAAAGGGATGGCTAGAAATGGTAAGAGGGGGTGCAGGGACAGGTCTAAAGATAAGGGGGGTCAGTTTCTGGGTTTAGGATCGCTTTAAGGCCGCTTCACACACTAGGGTATCATGAACGATATTGTTGAAGCGTCACAGGTTTGTGATCATTCAAACGATATAGTTTGTGCATCGTTGTGTGCAAACAAACAATATAGGATGGAAAAATCGTTGGAACATTCATCCAAAACTTGAGAACCGGACCTCAAATCTATCGTTCATCGTCCAATTAACGTCCTGGGAAGCCGCAACACCGTTCAGTGTGATACCTTTTTGAACGATGTCATTCATATTTCTCCTATTCCAGGGCTTTGTAAGATCATTCAAACGTTCTTCTCCAAATAGCTGGAGCGTTGCCAAATTTAAGATTGTTAACGATATCCTTGCGTGTGACAACACACTAACGATGTCGGAAGGATCGCGGTCACGTGACATAGCTAACGATATCGTTCACCTATATCCTAGCGTGTGAAGCAGCCTTTACACAGTGAGTACAACCCTAATTAATAGATTGTTAAATTGACGATGAAATAGACCCTTTGCAGTGCCATACTCTGGGCTTACTAATATAAAGATCTTACGCTTTTGCTATGTTCCTTCCGTGCATCCAGAGAAAAAAATGCTGCATTTTACAATATCAGCAAAGTGAATAAGATTTCTGAAATATCACACACATGCTGCTTACTTTTCCCCTGCAGATTTGAGGCGGGCTTCATTCTGCAGCATGTCAATTCTTTCATCGTTGTGGCAGTGTACTTCACCCATGGGGAAAACTCATCAAAAATACATGCTAAAAGCAAGTGAGAACACATAAACAAGCATAAAAAAAACATCTTTACACAGAATTTTTCCTGTGCGACATGCAGAAATTTCTGCTGCAAATACTCAATTTGTGCACATACCATAGCGTTGAGATACTGAAATTCTGCTAAGAGCAGGGGTGGACATACCATATGGATGACCTGTACAGCTGCACAGGGACCTGGTAGCTTATGGGGCCCACTGCCACTCTCAAAGTTGCTTCCTATATCCTTTTACATAAGGGACTAAACTAATGAATTTCATGGTTTACAAGGGAGAATTGCTTTTGACACATGAGACAGTGCTCTATGATGACATATTGGAGAGCATGGGGCCCATATTTCATCCTTTCGCAGGGTCTTCTGCTGTTCTGTACAGCCCAAGCCCAGAGTCTTGCATTAGTCGTGCCTCATCTCTATGCCTAAATGTAGAAAGTCAGCAGATCTAAAGAGTAGAAATCCCTTATTTGACTGAAACAAGGTAGCCCATTATTTTAGATGTAGCCAAAGAGTTATAATTTCAGATGGTTACGTGATCAACACCGTTACATCAGGGGTCTCAAACTCCAGGCCTCGAGGGCTATGCACAGTGCAGGTTTCCAGGATTCTTAGAATTTGACAGTCGGTAATTTAATTGCCAACTACAAATGCTATGGAAATCCTTAAAACCTGCACTGTGTGCGGCCCTCGAGGCCTGGGGTTTAAGACCCCTGCGTTACATCATACATACACTCCCGGGATGACCTTATGTGGATGTAAAGACACCTGGTTACATCATAATAAATCATGTAATATTCTCTATTGAGCTTACTACTCCTTTGAGTGGGAAAACGAACATTATAGGCTTATTGTGTCAAGCTGGCCTTCTAATTTGACGTGCTGTGTTTATAAAATGCATAATATAAGGGGTCTGGAACTTTTTATTTCTGAGAAGCATATTTCCGGATTAAGCATGATTGCTATCTCTGTTTGTTGACAGTGGTGGTGGTGCCAAAAGAAATAAATGTCAAGATTTCATTTGTTTCTGGGCCCAGCACCAGACCCATACATTTATGAGGGAGTCATGTTTAAGACTTTACCTCCAAGTATTTCTTCTCACAGATGATGATCATTTGTTAAGATCTGAGGTAATACATAGAAAAGGTCATTTATGTTAAATATTAGTTCAAGTCTAGATAATGGATTAGTGTTCTCTAGAAATGTACAGTATGGTAGAGAATTCGACTAGTCCTGCAAATGAATTGATGTTATACACTGTGTTAATGCAGATAGGTGTCTGAGATATAGTGGAAATGACATAGAACAGTTACGGTGGTGTGATTATGTCTGTCTATTTTATAGACCAACAACCAATATCAACATACTTTATATAACACCAATACCAACCTGCTGCCTACAGAATATTTGTGGCTCTTGGCCCTGACAGAGTGGAAGTGCAAAAGTCGCATCTAGTGATTTAGTACTCAAAATGTAATAAAATAACTACTGTATTATGAATTAGTATGTAAACCTCTAATTCCTGGTAAGCAATGCTGATAAAGACTTATGGTGAGTGTATTCACCAAAAATGAGGCCAGGTGGGAAAAATGGAAAAAAAATTACAGGCAAAAAAAAGCATTGTATCTTCTCTGTTAAAAAGCACCTTGATGCCCATTGGTTTTGATGGACAGTGGCAGTCTTCTAATTTCAAGTACCTCACTTAAGAGCGCTGTAGCTGATAGGGGGTCCTGCTTATTAATTTATATCCTTTCCATCAGAATATCCCCTTCCTTCACTCTTCTATTATCACATTAGGCTTATCTAATATATAAAGCTGAGTGTGTGTATGTATAATAGCTCTGCCTACTCCAGTTAGCCACGCACCCTCCACATACCCACACTCCCTCCACATAGCCCTCCATAGCCACTATGTGGAGGAGTGGAGCTATTAACATGCAGGGCTATACACAGGGGAGGAGATAGATGGAGTGGGCATGGCTATGTGGAGTGAGCGGGGCTATGTGGAGTGGACATGGCTATGTGTAACGGCATATATTACAATATATATGCGATATTATCATATGTGGGCATTACGACCATATATGGGCATTACACCCAGGCAATGCCGGGCCTACAGCTAGTATAGCATGAATGGGGATCATACACAAATCTTACATTCAAGAAATGCTAAGGAAATGCATTATTTTCAATTTAAAGGGAACCTGTCAGCTACTTCATGCCCCTAAACATTTCACTACCTGTCCCTGCAGCTTCCTAATACATACGTAAGCATCCCTGTCTGAGCTAAGTGTGAAGTATAATGGTTGTAAAAAAGCTTTTTGTAACTTACGTGTTCATATGTTAATTAGGATGGTGTCCTCAGAAGTGTCTACTCTGGGCGTTTTCAGCCTCCATTTTCCCCCTTCACTCCATGGTTGTCATGCAAGGCAGGCGTGATAAACTAATTTCCATGCGCGTTCCTGGATATTGAAATCTGTGTGCTCTTTTCTGTTATGACACAGAGGTGCATCACATCCGGCACAGTGTAGGCTGTATTGGGTGTAGTGGCTGGCTTCAGAGCATATGCACTGAGCATTCTGTAGCCGCCCAGTATACCCAATACTCCCGCATGATGCACAGGACCAGAAAAGATGTGCCATGGCGTTATACCAGGAACGAGCACACAGATTTCAAACTCTGGGAGCACCCATGGAAATTAGATTATCATGCCCGGGCGGGCAAAGGGGGAAAATGGAGACTGAAGGAAGGAAGTCTGCAGTTTTGAAGACACAATCCTAATTAACATACAAGTATGTAAGTTATAAAATTATTTTCTCAGTGAGTTCAGTACACTTTTAGCTCAGACAGGGATGAATAGGGATGTACTAAGAAGCTGCAGGGACAGGTAGTGACAGGTTTGGGGACATAAAGTAGATGACAGGTTCCATGTAATCATGTGTTCTCCCTAGAAGTATAATCTAATGATCCTAGGCTGCAATGCAAAGTCTTGAAACAGTCCCCTCAGCTACCATTTGCCATTTATAATACTGAGTCCACGTGGGACTGTTACGTCTGTATTCCATATAGTTTTTCTCCTTTTTTTACATCTTTTACAAAGAGCATGTCCAGATGAGGACAATTATAAAATACTAGATGTGGCCCGATTCTAAAGCATCGGGTATTCTGGAATATAGAAATAGAGATTGCATGGGGAAGGCGGTGAGGGCTGAATTGGGAGGAATTTTGAAGAAGGAGCGGCGGGGAAAGGACGGCATGGCAGGGGGGAGGAGGGAGGACAGAGCAGCAGGGGGGAGGAGGATGGAGGACAGAGGAGGTAGCGGCGGGGTGTGGAAGGATGTAGCAGCACAGACATGGGGAGGAAGGAGCGGCAGGGGGAGGATGGAGCACAGAGCGGCAGGGGGGAGGAGGACGGAGGACGAAGCGGCGGGGTGGGGGAGGACGGAGCAGCACAGGCAGGAGAAGGATGGAGGATGGAGTGGCAGAGGGGAGGAGGACAAAGGAAGGAGGAGGAAGCGGTGGGGTGGGGGAGGATGAAGCGGCACAGGCAGGGGGAGGACGGAGCAGCAGGGGGAGGATGAAGCACAGAGCGGCGGGGGGTGGAGGACAGGATGAAGCGGCGGGGTGGGGGGAGGACGGAGCAGCACAGGCAGGGGGAGGACAGAGGATAGAGTGACGGAGGTAAGGAGGACAAAGGAAGGAGGAGGAAGCGGTGGGGGAGGATGGAGCCACACAGGCAGGGGGAGGATGGAGCGGCCGAGGTAGGACAGAGCGGCAGGGGGAGGACAGAGCGGCAGGGGGAGGACAGAGCGGCAAGGGGAGGACGGAGCACACAGCGGCGGGGGAGAGGAGAATGGAGGACGAAGCGGCGGGGTGGGTGAGGCCGGAGCAGCACAGGCAGGGGGAGGACGGAGGATGGAGTGGCGGAGGGGAGGAGTACAAAGGAAGGAGGAGGAAGTGGTGGGGTGGGGGAGGATGGAGCGGCGCAGGCAGGAGGAGGACAAAGCACAGAGCGGCAGGCGGGAGGAGGACAGAGGACAGAGCGGCAGGTGGGGGAGGATGGAGGATGAAGTGGCGGGGGGGAAGAGGATAAAGGAAGGAGGACGAAGCGGTGGGGTGGGGGAGGATGGAGCAGCACAGGCAGGGGGAGGATGGAGTGGCGGAGAGGAGGAGGACAAAGGAAGGAGGAGGAAGCGGTGGAGGAGGATGGAGCAGCACAGGCAGGGGGAGGACAGAGGATAGAGTGACGGAGGTAAGGAGGACAAAGGAAGGAGGAGGAAGCGGTGGGGGAGGATGGAGCCACACAGGCAGGGGGAGGATGGAGCGGCCGAGGTAGGACAGAGCGGCAGGGGGAGGACAGAGCGGCAGGGGGAGGACAGAGCGGCAAGGGGAGGACGGAGCACAGAGCGGCGGGGGAGAGGAGAATGGAGGACGAAGCGGCGGGGTGGGTGAGGCCGGAGCAGCACAGGCAGGGGGAGGACGGAGGATGGAGTGGCGGAGGGGAGGAGTACAAAGGAAGGAGGAGGAAGTGGTGGGGTGGGGAGGATGGAGCGGCGCAGGCAGGGGAAGGACAAAGCACAGAGCGGCAGGCGGGAGGAGGACAGAGGACAAAGCGGCAGGTGGGGGAGGATGGAGGATGAAGTGGCGGGGGGGAAGAGGATAAAGGAAGGAGGACGAAGCGGTGAGGTGGGGGAGGATGGAGCAGCACAGGCAGGGGGAGGATGGAGTTGCGGAGAGGAGGAGGACAAAGGAAGGAGGAGGAAGCGGTGGAGGAGGATGGAGCAGCACAGGCAGGGGGAGGACGGAGCACAGAGCGGTGGGAGGAGGAGGACGGAGGACAAAGCGGCGGGGTGGGGGAGGATGGAGCAGCACAGGCAGGGGGAGAACAGAGCATGGAGTGGCGGAGGGGAGGAGGACAAAGGAAGGAGGAGGAAGTGGTGGGGTGGGGGAGGATGCAGCAGCACAGGCAGGGGGAGGATGAAGCGGCAGGGGGAGGCCGGAGCACAGAGCCGTGGGGGAGAGGTGGATGGAGGGCGAAGTGGTGGGGTGGGGGAAGCCAGAGCAGCACAGGCAGGGGGAGGATGGAGCGGCAGGGGGAGGACGGAGCACAAAGCGGTGGGGGAGAGGAGGGTGGGGGAGGCCAGAGCAGCAGAGGCAGGGGGAGGACGGAGGATAGAGTGTCAGAGAGGAGGCGGATAAAGGAAGAGGAAGCGGTGGGGTGGGGGAGGAGGGAGCGGCAGGGGGAGGATGGAGCACAGAGCGGCGGGGGGGAGGAGGACGGAGGGCAAAGCAGTGGGGTGGGGGAGGACGGAGCAGCACAGGCAGGGGGAGGATGGAGTGGCGGAGGGGAGGAGGACAAAGGAAGGAGGAGGAAGCGTGGAGGAGGATGGAACGGCACAGGCAGGGGGAGGACGGAGCACAGAGCGGTGAGAGGAGGAGGATGTAGGACAAAGTGGCGGGTGTGAGGGAGGATGGAGCACTGTACGGCAGCTCAGTCGTTAGCAGAGTACACAGGGGCTCAGTGGTTAGCAGAATATACAGTGGCTCAGTGGTTAGCACTGCGTGGTGGCTCAGTGGTTAGCACTGCGCGGTGGCTCAGTGGTTAGCACTGTGCTGTGGCTCAGTGTTCAGCACTGTACGATGGCTCAGTGGTTAGCAGTGAGTGTGGCGGGCAGAGTGGTCAGTGCAGTGCGGCAGGCAGAGTGGTCAGCACAGTGCGGCGGGCAGAGTGGTCAGCACAGTGCAGCGGGCAGAGTGCTCAGTGCAGTGCGGCAGGCAGAGTAGTCAGCACAGTGCGGCGGGCAGAGTTGGTCAGCACAGTGCGGCGGGCAGAGTGGTCAGCGCAGTGCGGCGGGCAGAGTGGTCAGCGCAGTGCGGCGGGCAGAGTGGTCAGCGCAGTGCGGCGGGCAGAGTGGTCAGCGCAGTGCGGCGGGCAGAGTGGTCAGCACAGTGCGGCGGGCAGAGTGGTCAGCACAGTGCGGCGGACAGAGTGGTCAGCGCAGTGCGGCGGGCAGAGTGGTCAGCGCAGTGCGGAGGGCAGAGTGGTCAGCTAGACCACACACACACCTCCATGCACTGTCCGCTATACTTACCTCCTCTGTTCCGCCGACATGTCGCCGCCCCCGGAGGACTGGATCCAATATGGCGTCCGTGAAGTCCGGGAAGTCTCGCGTGACTTCATGGAGCCATATTGGATCCAGTCCTCCGGGGACGGCGACATGTCGGCGGAACAGAGGAGGTAAGTATAGCGGACAGTGTATGGAGGTGTATGTGTGTGTGTGTGTATGTGTATATGTGTATGTGTGCGGGCGGCCATATTAGAACACCCACAGTGGGTGTAGAGGCTACTTCAGCCAGGATGTGACGTAGCATACCGTTACATCCTGACGGAAGTAGCCTTAGGGTACCTTTACACACGGCTACATTTGTAGCTTGTCACCAGGTAACTTACTGGTTGCAGTGAAATCATGGATACATGGTTCTATCTTGTTGCTGTGTACAAATGGAATAATCTCTCCATGATTTCACTGCAACCAGTAAGTTACCTGTAGCCACCCAGAAATGTAGCCGCGTGTAAAGGGGCCCTTAGGGTTTTATTATAATAGATTATTAATCCCTTCTTTCCGCCTGCCACAAAAGGGCCAAATAGTGGGTTATCCTCTAAAAAAAGCATTGTTCTCTAAATTGCTATCAGATGCAAGCTATCTAACTAATCATTTGCATTATTTTTAGTTATTAGGCACCAGTTTAAAATCTTCAACAGGGCCCTTAAATATCAGTGGGTTTTAATAGTAATGTCTTCTCATATGGGCCAAAAGGGCACTGCACCGTTACAGTTATGCCTCTTACGAAAATGAGATATTATTTTCAGGCTACAGCAAATGTAGTAAAAAAAATTCTAAAGAAACAATGACAGAAGTCCATTTTTAGCATAGACCAGCTAAAAAAAAAAAAATTAAAACTCTTTAGTATGTGTATGTACCCCAAAATAGTGGCATTGAAAATGTCAAAACACACGGTACATCTATGAGAAAATGAATTTAAAGCGTAACTGCTGTTTAAATTTTTATTAAATAAAAAAAAACAGAAAGTGATATAACACATTTTCAAATATACTTCATAAGTGAAATCTGGAAGGAAACCTTTCAAAAACCTTCCAGAAGATGTCCCTGCTAGGCTGATTCTAAACCTGACACAGGCTGGTTGTCAGGGAAATCCGTCTTCAGCTCCACACACTGAATACAGCCATATAAGACTGCTTTCACACTGGCTATTTTCAAATCCATGTGGTTACATGAAATTCATGTATAGTAATGGACAGGCACAGATCTGTGCAAAAGGATGCCAACAGATGTCCATGTTATCCGTCATCAGTCTCCAGAAGTGGGGGTGGGAGGAGCTGTACTTTGCTTATGAGCATGCTCAGTACATCAAATTGGATCTGTTTCATGGACCATTTTTTTCACTGATCTGCACGGATCCTCCTCCATAGAGCTCAATGTTAATTTCATACGGACAGATACAGATCTGTGTCTGTCTGTTAGTGTCCACAATTTTCAAGGAAGCCCAGAAATGGAACAGTTTATGCTTCTGGGTACATGAAAATTGCGGACACCAACGGATCTGTGACAAAAGGGAGCCACACGGATGGCCACTTTAGGACCAATCCGTGCCCATAGGATAACATGGGAGGCCATACCGGATCCGTGGTCATCTGTTTCAGAACGGATGGACACAGATTTGAAAATATATGAAAGCAGCCTAAGGGGGGGCCTTCGCAGCTTTCTCATTACAGCGAATCAGAGTCTCGGGTTACCTTAAGTAGCCTCAGGCAGGGACAGAGCTGAGCTCAGGCTCTCAGCACACAGCTCCTGTGATCTTATCTGACTACTTTCCATTCATATTGGTCTGCACTGTGCATTCAGCTAAGGAGCTGTGTGGAGGCCATCAGCTGATAACACAGAGCAGAGCCAATGTGAATGGAGAGGAGTCAGATAAGATGACAGTATCTTATCTGTATTGGAAGCATCAAAGTTGGGCACAATATATCGGAGCTGTGCTGGAAGCCTATTATATTTTACAGATTCTTCAGATTTAGATTTCGGCATACACTTAGTCTCGGACTGGACCAAGGTGAATCCTCTGATGAGCCTCATTGCAAGCCACCTACCCCCCAAAATGAGCAGTAGTTAGACCAAAACATTCGATTCACTATGAACAGATAAAAGCAGAATTTTATTATTCACTAAACAGCCTACCTAGTTTATTATTATACAGAAGAGGAAAATATGTGAAAGAGTTAAATATAATATTTGCATGTAGTTGAACAGTAGAGACTTGTTCAAGAGTCAATTTAAGTGCAAGCTTCTTGACCACCAGGTCATACTTTCGTCTCAGTCGTCAACTCAAAGAAGTGGCGCGCACAGAAGGGGGAGGGAGATGTCTGCAGCACAGGAAAGGCAAGTGCTCCTGGGAAATGTAGTTTTAGCAGATAAGAATAGAATGGCCCTTTCAACTACGTGAATATGAATGCACAGAGGAGTAAACAGAGATGAAAAATGACACCAAGACATAAGAAAAAAATCTTTATGTTGGGTTATTTTTTTGTATATTAACAATAAGTATGCATTTACTGTGCTTTGTGAAAAATAATGTGATTGTGTGAATAATGTTTTTAGTGAATTAAAGCACACCTCTAATGGCGGGTTTACACGTTGCGATATCGGAGTCCAATTTCATTGAAAAGTCACATGGTTCGATCGTTGGACCCGATATCGTTCCTGCGTTGTATGGTGTGAATGTCCAATACGATGCAGGAACGATGTCAATGCGATATTGGGGATTGAATGTGCGTGCTATTCAATGCTCCGATATTGAATGGAGATTGGAGCCGGATCATGCTGTGTGACAGCCCAACTCCGATGTGAAGTTCAACGTCACCCATTCACTCCCATGTTAAATGGTTGTTCCTGGGTTGGGGGGCGTAGACATCGCAGGGACGTTGGATTCAGAAATCGCAACGTCTAAACCTCCGATGCGATGCGGGAGAAGCGAGCACTAAATGCGCGCTCCCGCGCCATTGAATTGCGATATCGCAACGATATTGAAACGTGTAAACCCACCATAAAGCCATGTTTAAACAGTCACCAATTGAACCATCCTTACTTTCCCAAATAATGTTCTATTGGTAAGTCTAATGAGCGAAGATGTTTTATATAATACACTTCAGCCAGCAAAGCATATCATAAGATCTAAGGTCTCATTAATCAATAAAGCATATGTGTCTACTGACAGGTCCCTGGGTATTACAAAACAACAGCTGTGTGTGAAAACAAAAGAAAAGATTATTTACAAACCATAACCTCCCATAACCTGCTCTAAATTGCAGGAGTAAAGGAGGCATTCCTGGTATATGAGTGCATATATTGTGTGGCTTACTCCCTCGGTGCTTAAAAAGAAACCACATGTTACAAAAACTTAGATGACACAAATTCTTGGATTGTTTCAGTTCAGTAAAGAAAGACATTAATGGCATATATTAGGAAAAAGGAAAGCAGTCCTCTAGACAAAGCCATAGTACCACTTTGAGTGTTCTGGGCTAAACTTTTAATCAATATTTATGGTGTTAGTAACATTGTATAAATCAGAACACGTAAAATGTTACTTTGCCATTGGATTATTATTATATTAAAGGGAGCCTGTCAGGTTCTTTGTGCACCCAGATTGACGAGCAGTCCTGTGCATATACCTATAATCTCTGCCTTACAGTCCCTTCCTGTAGTTGCATACATAAACCGATCTCTAGAGAATGTATTTCTATAGACCGTTTACGAGATGCCAATTAGGGCTTTGACAGGGCAAGGGGGTTAGTTTCCCCAACTAGTTGACCCACTTAACATGCTTTACAACAGCCAGCGTCATCGGCAGAGCTATAAAAAGTTGCACATATCTGCGGCTTTGTACCATTAAGCGTTGAGCTTCTCTGATGCTGGATGCATGCGTCCTGGCTTCGGAGAGGCTCACTGTGCACATCAGAAGTTGTCTGCACTACCGTTCATATGCATTACGCCTCTCTGAACCCAGGACACATACACCCGGCTTCAGAGTATTGAGCTCGACCAGAAAGCTAGACAAATTCCGATCATGCGCAGTGAAGCTCTCTGAAGTTGGGACACCCGGCATCAGTGGAGCTCAGTGCTGAGAGATAAGGATTTGTATATCACAGCTGATGGATGCTGACAGTTGAAAAGCATTTTATCATGCCCACAGGGGCCGACTAGTCGGGGGGCCAAAAGGCCCAGTTACACATAACGATATCGTTAAAGAGATCGTTGTAACTGTGACATTACAATGATCTCTCCAGCGATGTCGTTATGTGTGACACTTAGCAGCGATTAGTAGTGATCTTAGTAGTGATAGGTTTAGGGGCATAAAGGTTCCCTTTAAGAAGTAAAACACACAAACACATTAGATAGCTATCTGTGGAACATTAGTTCAACAAACAACCATCTTTCCCCATTCCTCCACATTCAAGAGTATTACATTCATCTGAGCATTCATGTGTTTAAAGAGAGGAGAAAGACTGCACTAGCAGTGGTTTATCTCCCCTGAAAACCAAAGGATCAGACATCGAAATTCCAATTATCCAGTCCTCATTTGTTAGAGGAGATATGGAAGTCCCCACTACTTAGCTAGTGCCTAAAGCCATGTCTGACACAATTTCTCTGTATTTAGTAAGGACACTGTGTAGTGGTCCTCTCAGGTATTGAAGGTCACAAAACCTACACAGTGTTCAAAGTTCTGGTGTTTCGGGTTTGTACACTGTGAACTCCCATTGGCCACCGCTATTGGTATTAGTTGAGCTTCAATATAACAATGTAGGTTATAAATATCAACCTGGAGCCTCAGATGTTTTTCTTAGAGTGCAATGCCTAGTATGAATACAGTTACAGAAAACTTAGTATTAGGTCTGTATGACTTTTCACAGCTGTAATCGGAATGAGCTGTTAGCGCTTCTTTACACCTGCTTGGATTTTTATGGATACATAATACAGGACTGGTTTTAGGCACAATAAGTTGAGTGCTGCTATTACTTTTTTGCACTGTGAAAATGCTATATGTTCCACTATTGCTAGCACCACCTTGTGCCAATATCACTTTCTATGTCTGAGAAACCGTTGCCTTATACCAGAAAAATCTGCTTTAACACAACAAGTGGTGCCTTTTTTTTTTCTTCTTTTTTATCATATATCAAAGTTGTGGTATTTCGGCTTTGTACACTGTGAACTCCCATTGGCCACCACTATTGGTATTAGTTCAGCTACAATATAACAATGTAGGTTAAAAATATCAGCCTGGAATCTAAGGCTATGTGCACATCAGTCGGTTCTGCTCAGCAGTGTCCCTCGTTTTTTGCTCATTTTTTGCTCGTTTTCCGCCCGGTTTTACAGCGTTTTGTCGGCGGTTTTTCTGAGCGGTTTTAAAACTGAGTTTTTAGTGCACTTGTTCAGCTGAAACCGGTGGAAAAACGGAGGAAAGAAGTCACTTGCTCTATTTTTGGAAACCGGTGAAAAAACTCAGTTTTGACTGAAAACGACCAGAAGAAAAACGTTGTAATGTAGACAGAGTTTTCTAAAATCCATTGACTAGCATGTTAATCCAACCGGAGGGTAGGATTAACATAAATTAACATAAAACTGAGCGGAAAACGCCGACGGAAAACGTCAAAAAGCAGCCCACAAAACGACTGATGTGCACATACCCTAAGATGTTTTTTTTTAGAGAGGAATGCCCAGTATGGATACAGTTACAGAAAACTTATTATCAGGTCCGTATGGCTTTTCACCCTATGGAAATGTATTCACAGGCAGCAAATACTGTAGATCTAATGAAATGTGAAAGGAAACAAAAAGGAGCCAATTCAGTAAGGGTGCCTTCACATTTGAGGACGTTTGCGCCGCGGACGGTGCGGCTCTGTGTCCCGAAATCCGCATGCGGATTGCGCACCTATCTTTAACATGGGATGCGCAATCATCCGCACATAGCCACGTTCGTTCGCGTTCAGCTGCGTAACTATACGCATGCGGACGGAGAAGAAGATTTTTTGCCGCCAGGGAACGCGGCTTGTAGCATTTTTCGGCGCGTCCAAAAAAATGCAAGTGTCCGCATGCGCACGCTGCGGATACAATTAACATTAGCCCCCTATGAGACTGTACACATGCGGATGGTTTTGCGCACAGCTGCGGATGAAACGCATGCGGACGCCCTAGTGCGCATGCTCAAAAAGAGTTTTTGGCATCCAGCATAATCTCCGCCCATGAACCAGCCCACAACACATCCTCTATATTGGGCTAAGTTTAGGGAACGCATGCAGATGGAAAACGCATGCGCAAGGCTCAAAACGCAGACAAACGCATGTGAACGTTGCGGACCTGCGTGCGCAAAGCTATGCGCATGCGTATGTAAAACGCAATGTTTACACGCGTTCGCATGCGTTTTCACCTGCAGCTGCGAATGCGCATGGGACGCAACGTAACCGTCCTGAAATGTGAAGCTAGACTAAGACAACATTCTTTAAGAAAAGTCAAGTTGAATCAAATTCATGCATATTCCCTGATGATTTTGACACATCTTTGTGCTGCTTGTGGATTACAATCTGAAATCTACACCGTCTATGAGCTGGAGCAGATTTCTACATTATATAAATTATAGTGAATCTGTTGGGATACCATTGTCCTTTCCCCTATAGCTAAGTCCTTTCCACTTTTTAGAATAGTGAAAGTTTCAAAAAGTCACAAAATATTGGTGCAAATATGAAAGTTACAAAAGTGTTTGATTAATTGCCCCAAAGTATATCATAAAGTCGTCTAACTATCCATTATACTGTAATTAAACTTTATTTACATCAGACTAACAAATAGATTTAACTTTTTTTCTAAATGGAAGAATAAAAACAAATAACTTTCAAGTTACAACTTTTTGCATAGAAAAATATTAGAATCTGAGAGTCCTCAGTGGTTGATACCTTGTAATGGCTAACTGAAAAGATGGTAAGGATAGCAAGCTTTCAGGACACTATGGCCCCTTTGTCAGGCTGATAATTAAGGAGCCTTAGGGCCCTTTCACATCTGCGTTTATTTAAAATCGCGGCAGATGCGGTGAAAAAAAACGCAGCCGCGGTTTTTTTCGCGGCCGCACCTGCGGCAAGTGCAAAACCGCACTTGCCGCACCTGCCGCAAGTCCCCCTATACTTTCTATGGGGATTACCGCAACCGCGCCGCAAGTGCAGCGGTTATGCGGCAATCGCGGCAGATGCGGTTTTTTTCACCGCATCTGCCGCGATTTCAAATAAACGCAGATGTGAAAGGGCCCTTAGTGTACTGAAAGCTTGCTATCCTTACCATCTTTTCAGTTAGCCATTAAAAGGTATCAACCACTGAGGACTGTCAGATTCTAATATTTTTCTATCTGCTGGCTAGCACAGTACAAACATTCTTTAACTTTTTGCATAAGCTTTTTAGTCTTAACATTTCCACTAGTTCTCCTAGTATCAAAATATGCACATACAATATCTAACATCACATCATGCATGACAAGTCTCATTTTTTTTCAGTCTTAAGTTAACCTAAAATCAAAGGGTGTCCTTCTAGCTATCAGGCATTAAACAGTTAATAGTCTATTTCTCAACAGTTCACTGGAATGTCACGATGACTGGTGATCCATCATTAAAGAGTCGTTGTAAGATTACACTTGTCTGCATGGACCGTTGTATCACTTTTGTAATACTATAGTCTTCGGCATTCAAAGATAATTTATCTGAAGGAATTGTTACGGTTACATCAATCCCTATCAATAGAATTACTTAGAGAATTAAAACTTTATTGTCAAATATACCGTCCATTCATCTAAACCAGCATTTTTTCCACGTACTCTTTTCTTTCATATTCATTGTCCAATGTTAGAAAATATTTCTTGGTCAGAAGGTAAAATTTACCTTGTTGGATTTGTGATTTTTTTTTAAATAAACATATGTACAATGTTCTTATGGGAGTATTCACTTTACATTACGTCCTTACCCTTTTAGTGTCCCGTTGAGCAAATTTTCAGGAAATTGTACAAAGGAAAGAATAAGTCTAAGAGGTTTCCTGCCTCTAAGTGAGTCTACAGGCTGAAGCCTTAGTCCCTTGCCATCAGCTCGGTATTGTAGCTAAATCTGCAGCTGAAAGGATCTATTCCATCTAAGGTTTACCTCCAGACTTTTTCAACTAAACTATCCATTTATTTCATGAATAATTCAAGACAAATCTCAAAAAGAGGCATTATTATGACGTTTACAATGTATTGAGAAGTTGTTATTTTTGCACTTTACTGATATTTGTTCCTAAGTCATAGCTCCATTTTTTGTGTAACAGTTTATTCATATTCTAAGGTAAATAACACACTGGAATAAATGTAAGGTAACATCATAATCTTTAAATAAGAGTTGATGCTCTTGGTGGATTATGTTTCCATACAGCAACTTACTTAGCAAAGTAGGAGCTAGAATTGAGCCACAGCAATTCTGCGTTAAAAGCATATGTTTTTGTTCTACATCTTGTGTAACTAGGGTAGACGTAGTGTAGAAGCCATGAATATACATGTTATATAGCATCTTTGTCATTGGTTTAAAAAGCAAAAACAGCAGTTTCTGAAAAACACGATGGACCCTTTCGAAAACCAATATGATTTGTTAGGTTTAATAGGCTACGTCAATAGTGTTATGACTCTGATAAGAACAATGGCCATAATTCGTGAAACAGAGCCTTCACGCTTCTGATTTTCAACTTCTACATTTCATTGTAAAAATCTTCCAACATGGTTAATTTTTTTAAGTTATTATTTGAATTCTTATTAAGTATTTATCCTATAAGGCTGGCTTCACACCACAATTTTTTCGGGTCCGGGGCTGTCCGGTGTGAACCGGACAGCCCCAGACCCGATTTTGTACTAATGCATGCCTACAGTGCCGGATGGGGCCGGATGGCAGTGATTTGCCATCTGGTTTTGTCCCTGTTCAGCAGCATCAGGCTGCATTCAATTATTGTCCCAGACACAAAATCGCAGCTTGTAGGATCTTTGTGTCTGGGGCAAAAAAATCTGACAAAATCAGACCCTGATGGATCCTCTTGGATCCGGTACGATTCAGCGCCCCCTAACATGGGAGGCTATGGGCACCGGATCCAACAGAAAATTGCATCCGGCTCCCGGACGCCGGGTGCTGAAGCTCAGCAGCGGCCGGCACTGGACTTCAGCACCTGGAGAGCTCCTGGCTGAAATTTCAGAACCACGACTAGCTCCCCGCTAGACGCGATTCTGAAATTTCAGGACTGGACAGCGGCATCAGCCATACATTGCCTATTCCACCAGAAAATAGGACCAGAGGACATATTAACCCTCCAGTTCTGTCCTATCCGGAGCTGTCAGGCTGTGTCCGGTGCATACAGCAAAACACGGACACAGCCTGACAGCAGAAAAACGTGGTGTGAAGCTAGCCTAACATTATTGCAATTACACATGGTTTGTTATACATACATTTATTTCCTTTGTATGGATTGTAAAAAATAGAAAAAAGGAAATTTGGACATTAATTTTAACAAAACAAAGAAAATGAGCCAGACAAAATTGTTGGCACCTTTCCAAAATTGTGAGCAAATAACTTTTTTTCAAGCATGTGATGCTCAATCAAAATCATCTGTGGCAAGTAACAGGTGTGGGCAATCTGAAAATAACACCTGAAACCAGATATATAAAAGGGACAATTTGACTTGCATTGCGTGTCTGTGTGTGCCACATTCAGCATTCAAGAACAGAAAGAAAAGAGGAAAAGTTTCTGAGAACACCCGAGAACCAAAACTGTTGAAAAAGTCAACAATCTCAAGGTTACAAATCCATTTCTAAAGATCTTGATGTTCCTTTGTCCACGGTGCGCAACATCATCAAGAGGTTTACAACCAATGGCATTGTAGCTAATCTCTCTGTCAGTCGACAGATGAAAAGTTGTATTGTAAAATAGTCTGGATGGTGGAAAAGCAGCTGCAATCCAGTTCCAAGAAGGACCCCACTGCTGACACAAAGACATAAAAAAGATAGACTGAAATTTGCTAAAATGTACATGAGTAAGCCAATATCTTTCTGGGGTAATAAATGTCTTGTGGATAGATGAGACTGACATAGAGCTATTTAGTAAAGCAAATCATTCTACTGTTTACCAAAAAGGGAATGAGGTTTACAAACTAAATAACACAGTACCACAGTCAAATATGGTGCAGGTTCAAAGATCTTTTGGGGTTGTTTTTCTGCCTCTGGCACTGGGTGCCTTGACTGACCAAAGGATTTTCAGTCGCAATATAGTGCCCAGTGTCAGAAAACTGGTTTTCATCCTAGCTCATGGGTCTTCCAGCAGGACAATAACCCCAAACATAGTTTAAGAAGCCCCACAAATGGATGGAAGCAAAGAGCTGGAGCGTTGTAAAGTTGCCAGCAATGAGTCCAGATCTAAATCCCATTGAACATCTGTGGAGAGATCTTAAAATTGCTGTTGGGAGAAGGCACCCTTCATATATGGGAGATCTGGAATGGTTTTCAAAAGATGAGTGATCCAAAATTCCAGTTTAGAGGTGTAAGAAGCTTGTTGAAGGTTATAAAAAGCTATTGATTGCAGTTATTGATTCCAATGTGTGTGCAACCAAATATTAAGCTGAGGGTGTCAACAATTTTGTCCAGCTCATTTTTGGCGGAGAACGTGGTTGTGTGAAACAAGGTCCAATTTGCCTGTTTTAAATTGTTTTGTGTATTGACTAATACGCACAAAGGAAATAGACATGTGTATTACAAATAAGGTGTAATCACAATAATTTTCTGGTAGAAATACTTGCTTTTCTTAAACAATTTTGGGGGTGCCAACACTTTCAGCCATGACTGTATACATTTTATGTTGTGTATTGTATCTTGTTACTATTCTTCATGATGTTAAAGGGATCCTGTCACCTTCAAAAAGCCACCTAAGCTACAAAAACACGTCCCAGCAGCATCCTATCACTAATCTCACACTCCTTTTGTCTCCTAAAAGCATCCTGTCAAAGTAGATAAAAACAATTTCATACTCACTCATTAGGCATTATAATTAGTAGGGGCTATATTCTTTAGACCTTAGGGCGTGTTGTTTTGCAGGCTCCAGGATCCACCCTCTCTCTCTCTGTGCTGCTTTGTCCTCCCCCTCTCTGTCACTCACAGAATGCAAATCATTAGTCCTGCCTTCAGCTCCACATCACAGCAGCACAGAGAGAGAGAGGGTGGATCCTGGAGCCTGCAAAACAACACGCCCTAAGGGCTAAAGAATATAGCCCCTACTGATTATAATGCCTAATGAGTGAGTATAAAATCGTTTTTATCTACTTTCATAGGATGCTTTTAGGAAACAAAAGGAGTGTGAGATTAGTGATGGTATGCTGCAGGGACATGATTTTGTAGCTTAAGTGGCTTTTTGGAGGTGACAGGATCCCTTTAAACAACACTTTAGGAAACTACAAGTGGCAAACTGGAAAAGAGTAAAATAAAAAGTAGTAAGAGTAGTAAGATACTAATGAGATGATGGTCCATTTAAATTATATTCTAAAAAACCTTACATGATTCTGGGGTTACAGAAAAATAATCAACCCTTCCAATATTTAACCAATGATCACATACGGTAACTTTTAATATTTTAACTATACATTTAAACCACTAATTCCTACAGTGCTATGCAAATTAATTGGGACAAAGCATTTTTTTTAAGTAAAATCGTAAGTTGGGGTTACCAGCTAGTGATTCAAAACAGTTTTAACTTCTTTGAACAGGTGTGAGTGTACAATCTTGAGTAACAAAACGTGGATTGACTGGTTTTAGGCTAGGGTCACACATGCCATGCGTTTTTTAGGGTGCTTTTTGGCACCCTGCGTTTTTACCTGCATTTTTGCTGATAGGTGTGGGGGACCCTTGAAACACATGCAAAAACGCATGCAAAACGCATGCAGAAACGATGGCCATTTAGTACCATTTAGAAACGCATGCAATTTTAATAGGGCCCCATGTTATAAAAATGCATGCGTTTTTGAAAAAGCACCAAAAATACAGCATGCTGCGTTTTTGGGTGCGTTTTTTAAAAAATAGTGCATCATGCAGTATTTTTTGGTGCTGAGCCAAAAACGCACCCAAAAACGCATGGTACATTCAGACATGCGTTTTTACTATTGGGCCATGCGTTTTTTGCATGGGGGCCTATGGGTGCGTTTTTGCATGTGTTTTTAGAAAACGCAGGTCTCCAAAAACGCTAGTAAAGTATGCATGTGTGACCCTAGCCTTAGTCAGAAAATAACAGCTGGCTGCCCCCTCAGCTTCAGTTGAGAGCTTGTTTCTGTGAGGAGTGGTTTAGTGTACTTTTTTTCTCAGTGTGATTCGTGCCTGTAAAAATGGATGTTACTCCACGGAAGAGGTCTAGAATTATTACTCTTAATGAACATACAAAGTCTGACTGTAAGAGAAATCGCTTCCACCGTTGGTATTGGAAAATCTACCGTTTCAAGAATATTTCGCACACACAATGAAACTGGATTGTTTTCTCCAAATCAAAAAGGGAAATGTGGAAAAAAAGGAAAACAACACCAAGAACTGATAAAACACTTATCAGCAATAGTAAAACTAATGCAAGAAAAACAAGTAAAGACTTGCTTTGTCCCAATTAATTTGCACAGCACTGTATCTTAAAATGACTGTCTCCTCATTAAAAAGTTAACAAGCCCAGAAGAAAAAAAAGAAAAAAAATTATACTCACCTCCCAGATTAGAGCCACTCCTCCATCCTCGGTTCTCTCCAAGCATCAACATCAATTAAGAATCATCACATGACTGCTGCAACCAGTCATTGCATGCTGATAGGCCTTTACATTCCACCATAGTGGGAAAAAACGAATCATCTGGAATGTGAAAGCTTTAGCTGGAATAGTTCTGGATTGGCTTCAGTGGTGTAGTTTCTCCCCACTAGATGTGGCTAGCAAGCGGGGGCAGAGTAAGGATACAAATGAGTACCGCCAATATAGGAGGTGAGACCATTAATATTTACCTTTGAAGTACGGAGCAATCTCTTACAGTATATTCTTTTTAATCACACAAAGTGAAGACATAAGTCCCAAAAAAAAAACTATGAAAGCCTCAATAATCCAGGAAACAGACTGAAAAAAGCAAAGAATTTTCAGTATTCTTACAGTAGATCTTATGAATGGTATGTGCATACTGTTGACACCTGTCTTAAGCATATTGGCACTTTGTCAGGGCTTGTCAAGAATTCAGTCTTGAAGGGTTTGTTGTTTTTTCCCTAGATATCAACATGTACATGTATTAGCTATTTTATCTTAATTAAGTAGTGTCATAGCCACAGCTGTTCTTAAAAATACCCATCTGGTGGAATTTAAAACTCAAAGACAGCTGGGATGTGTAGTACAACAGATGTAAAGACTCCAAACTACAGATGGCAAGGGATTACACATTGGGCTTGTATTGTTATACATTTGTGCTTTTATGGCTTTTCACAGGACTAATAATAGACAAAGTAAATGGTTCCCCAAATATCTATATAATGTAAAGTAGAGCAATGAGATCATGAGTTTCGTTCTATAGATCCTTGTGCCCCCCTTATCACAGCCGTATAGCATTACAATATTTTTGCCATAGTTATCAAGTCTGGCCTACAAACTGTCTCCCCGTGTCTTTGGTCTCCAGCTAATGGCCTGCAAGTTTTTTTTTTTCTTTAGCGGTTGGTAGACTACGTTGCAGGTAAAGATTACGGTAAACTCTAGTAAGCCATGTGAACTAGACGTGACCTCAATTCATTTTCCACCTCAAAATCTTTTCCTTGGCAGCACATCTACTGTAAAGCTATGTCTCAACATATTTGTGAATGAGATGTCTTTTGCAGACTTGAATGAATGCGGTCTTAAGCCTCGTCCCTGTGAACATCGGTGTATGAACACTCACGGCAGCTACAAGTGCTATTGTCTTAATGGCTACATGCTAATGCCAGATGGCTCATGTTCAAGTAAGTTATATAAACAGTACATAAGTGTATCTTCATGTCATTGTCTTAGCACAGGCTGCAGTTTTTGTTTGTGCATGTTTATCTTACTTATATCGTACCAAATATTGTAGTAGGTGTGAATCACAGCGAGTCCCGAACTTAAACTAAAAATATATTGCTGCATGTAAATTATATGGAGTGTCAAAAGTATAGTGTGAACATGAACTATCTAAAAAACTGCATTGTTCTCTTATATACGAAGTCTTGGCCCAGGAAAACCCCTAGCGGATCTTGTGTTTTACCTTTAGTAATCCTTTTCCTATGTGTTGCCTCAGGACATAGAGATGGGCTGTTAGTTACTGGACTATATTCTCCTGTCATAACAGATGTCAGATAAAAGGCTTCACATAGGTCAGCAGCAATTACTAAAACAAAATAGATGGTGTAGGGTTTCTCAAGGTCAAGGTCAATGAGGGGTGACTGGACAGAGTCAACAGACAGATCAAATAACCAGATTTTGATCAGATTACAAAACCTAAATCTTAATTTACAGGAAAAAAGGGCATGTTCTCCATTTTGAAAAAAATATTAAATCTCTAAAGTTGCATAAAAGTCTATATCAGAAAGTAACAAATGCAGAAATGAACGCTGGAAACAAGGCTAAGGCTCATTTCACAATAGCATTTGTGTCTGCATGCGGAGGGCATGCAGACGCAAATGCAGTGCAAACGCTACCATACTACCATACTGATGTGAACGCAGCGGAGAATCTCCGCATGCATTCACATCAGTATGGTGCCTGGCCAGCCAATCAGCTGTCTCCTCCTCCCGGCCGCCGCTGATCTCCCGACGTGTTAGCGCGGGAGTAACAGCTGATCTGACAGCGTTTTAAATTTTCCGTGCCGACACCGAAGAGGTGATGTCGGCGCGGGAGATTTAAACAGCTTTCAGATCAGCTGTTTCTCCCTCGCCGACAGTTGGGAGATCAGCGGCAGCGACCAGGAGAGATTTCAATGTGATCTGCAGCTTACTCCTGCGCTATCATGCGGAGGACACTGCGGATCCATTGACTTTCACACATTTTTTGTGTGCTTGCGGTCGCTTGCTTATAAAATAAGCACCCGCGAACGCACAAAAGTTGCAACTTGGTGCGTTCGGAGGGCGCATAAATTATACGCATCCAAACACAACCACAAACGAACGCAGCCAAACGCAGCTAGTATGCGTTCCCATGTTAAACATAGGAACGCAGTGCGCATGTGTTTGGCTACGCTCGGCACACTACGTTCAAATACGCAAATGTGAAAACAGCCTTAGATATTTTTTTTGCGTATGAAATGGAAGGACAGAGAAGTGCAAATAGGGTCTTATCTGATTCAATAGGAAAAATATTCACGGGACAATAGGCTCACCTGGGGCAGTTGTGTACAGTTACAACTACTATTAGAAGCATGAGGACGACTCTTGCAGCACCTCTAGGCAAAGTAATCCAAAATGGAGGAGGAATGGGATATAAGCCGTGGGGTGTGACTTCATGTGGCTTTTCTTTTATTCCTCCTCCATTTTTGATTACATACTTTTTTTGAAACATGAGAATAAAACTAATACTACATATTTAAATTAAAAAATACTTATAGGGGTTTTCCCACAAATAAAAATAATTTTAAACTTAATTTTAATCAATAGATCTTGGAATAATAATTATTACCATAATTGGATGTGTTAAAGGAATGTTCCTGTGCTGAGATAATCTTATATATGAGTCCCTGCTATGTACTGTGTAATGGATGTGTCAGACCGTACAGGTACATGGTCTGATCATACCACATCTCCTGTGCTGAGATAATCTTATATATGTGTCCCTGCTATGTACTGTGTAATGGATGTGTCTGACTGTACAGGGACATGGTCTGATCATACCACAGCTCCTGGGCTGAGATAATCTTACATATGTGTCCCTGCTGTGTACTGTGTAATGGCTGTGTCTGACCGTACAGGTACATGATCTGATTATACCACATCTCCTGTGCTGAGATAATCTTATATATGTGTCCCTGCTATGTACTGTGTAATGGATGTGTCTGACTGTACAGGTACATGGTCTGATCATACCACAGCTCCTGGGGTGAGATAATCTTATATATGTGTCCCTTACTGTGTACTGTGTAATGGCTGTGTCTGACCATACAGGTACATGATCTGATTATACCACATCTCCTGGGCTGAGATAATGTTATATATGAGTCTCTGTTGTGTACTATGTAATGGATGTGTCTAACCATACTATCAGATCGCCTGAGCAACATTGCCAGGTTTCAAGGTACCTTTACACGAGGCAATATTGCCAGCAACATCCCCAAAAGTGATGGTGGCATCGCTGTTGCCGTTGACATCGCTAGTGCATTGCAACGTGTGACAGGGCAATTCAACAGCGATAGGTTGCTTGAGCGGAGTTGCCAGGCTTATGCCGGCAACATTGCCTCGTGTAACGGTACCTTTAGTCATGTATGCTTTCCCCTTGTTTGTTGACCTTTGCTCCTTGTTTTGACCTTGGCTTTTGATTCTGACTATTCTTACCAATTTTGATTTTGAACTTATCCTTACCTCTTGGTTTTGACCTGGCTGTGTGACCACTCCTGCCAGCCTAAGGTAATAAAGAAGAAAAAGAACCTCTATATCAAACGCGCACAACCGTTGCTAGTAAAACCTTATGATTTATATAGTGTATTGACAGAAGAACCTCCCTTGACTATATTAAAAACATTTAAAAACAATCAAACATACAGATCCCTGTCCTCCACATTTTAAGAAAATGGTCATATAGGGCAGGCTAATTACAGCAGGGTATACAGTGGGTGGTTTACAAGAAAAAACAATGTTGCAGACCAATGATAACAATTGTAGGAGCGTATACAGGGGCAATGGTAGGATAAAGTATGCAGTAGTCAAATTATACAATAGTCAGAGGCCTATGGTCAGAAATCAAAGCTGGGATATACTCTATATTCCCAGGAGACTGCAATAATCAGTTTCACCTTAATCTCATCCCCAAATATAGATGGTTGTCCACCATACACACATGTATCAACAACAAATGTTATAAAAATAAGTGCCCACCAAGCTCAGGGTAATCACAACTATCTGTGTATATGTGAGAGCGGTTGGGCTTCAAGGTAAGCATATACCTCACGTAAGTAGTAAAGATAGGTAGGAGAAGTATCAGTGCCGATCTGTATAATACCCACAGGGTCCCAGCCGGGGTGAGGAAAACAACTCCCCTGTAGTGGATGGCAGAGGAAAGGCCCAACGCGTATCGCCACAGCAGTGGCTTCATCAGGAGTGGTGCCTTAGCAGTGTGGACGAGGAATTAAGTACCTCTCTGTACATCAGGATCCTGTGCTCCTGCCAGCCTACACAACCATACAACAGCTTTTTCCATGTCCTTAGTCCATGGGCCACTATTTAAGTTCATATCCCTGTATAGGGTTTAAAGGGTGCAGGCCAGAGCAAGACCTGGCATCTAGTAAGGAGAATGTCTTGTGCTATGTCTGTCAATATTAGCCAATTTAAAGCTTCCAGGGGACAGAACGTTCTTACAACAATGAAATTGGAAATATCTGGTTTAGGAAGAAAAAAAAACATGAGGTCAGCTTTTGAAAAATGGTAATTCTGACATAGACATAAGGTGATGTTAGAAACCATGGACAATCTTCATTGTTCTCTAATAGTTAAGGGATGTTGTCATTGAAAGAAGTATTTAATTGAGTGTAATCAACATTGAGATTGGACTGAAAGCCAAATCCTGCTCGTAGTTGTTCCAGTAGGAGCTATATAATGAGGAATGAAGTGAAGACCTATGACTCAAACCTAAAGAACTCATAAAGCAATGGGAAACGATGAGAAAGCAAACAAAGCCAGCAAATGAGACAGAATTGGAGAAGTTGGAAGAAAACGAAGAGATAACAGTATTCTTATGACTGTTAATGTGAGCAATAATACTCGATTACAAGCTGGTGATCTACATTGTTCTGTGCCATAGAGAGATCCAGAAGAATCAATACTTACTAGATGCCACAAGTACTAGCCAAGAGATGGTTTGAGACTTTGTAAGATCAGGTTCTGTGGAGTCTACAGTATGGCCACCAGATAGGAAAGGATCCAGAAGGACATTGGCTGAGAAGTAGCTGTATTGTTATTTCATGGCAGTAGAAATCTGAATATCATGTTGGGTAAATTGTGCAAAAATTAATTTTTAAGTTGTTACAAAAACAAACCGAAACACTTTGTTTAAAATGTCTGTAATAAAATACGGATGTAAAACAGTGAGCATAGACGTGGAATCACTGAGCTGTGACAACTTGTCAGGTTTCACGTTAAACCACAGAGCTGGAAATCTTATTCATGTTCTGGTATTTTATACTCATGCAGTTTATATTGGCAGGGCTCACCTGATTTTGCTTTATTTATAAAGTACATTATTAAAAAACGTCTGATCCTAGAGAGCCAAGAGCAGAGATTAATGATATACAGTTGTGCTCTATTAAATCATAACTCAGTATAGGAGAGGATTTACCAAGATTCAGTGAGGAAACATAATATCTTCTCCAGACCCGCAATATAATATCATATAATACCGCCATGTATAGATTTCTGCAAAATAAATGATTCTTATCTGTCTTGACATTAAATTTTATTTAAAGGCTACATTCTCCTTTTCGTACCATTTTATTATTCTATAGAAACATAAATATAGGAACTTAGAGAGGTTTTCCCACAAAAAAAGTTCATTTTAACGTTAATTTTAATCAATAGATTTTGGAATAATAATAATTTTCACAACTGGATGTGATTAAATAAATTGTTCTTGTGCTTTATAATCTTATACATGTGTCCCTACTATTTACTGTGTAATGTCTGTGTCTGACCGTACATGGA
Source organism: Allobates femoralis (assembly GCA_033576535.1). NCBI lineage: Eukaryota > Metazoa > Chordata > Amphibia > Anura > Aromobatidae > Allobates > Allobates femoralis. The sequence continues at coordinate 484,607,883 of JARQOC010000002.1, forward strand.
CATGGTCTAAACATACCACATCTCCTGTGCTGAGATAATCTTATATATGTGTCCTTGCTATGTACTGTGTAATGGATGTGTCTGACCATACAGGGACATGGTCTGATCATACCACATCTCCTGTGCTGAGATAATCTTATATATGTGTCCCTGCTATGTACTGTGTAATGGATGTGTCTGACCATACAGGGATATGGTCTGATCATACCACATCTCCTGTGCTGAGATCATCTTATATATGTGTCCCTGCTATGTACTGTGTAATGGATATGTCTGACCATACCACATCTCCTGTGCTTTATAATCTTATATATGTGTCCCTGCTATTTACAGTGTAACAGCTGTGTCTGACCATACAGGGACATGGTCTAAACATACCACATCTCCTGTGCTGAGATAATCTTATATATGTGTCCTTGCTATGTACTGTGTAATGGATGTGTCTGACCATACAGGGACATGGTCTGATCATACCACATCTCCTGTGCTGAGATAATCTTATATATGTGTCCTTGCTATGAACTGGGTAATGGATGTGTCTGACCATACAGGGATATGGTCTGATCATACCACATCTCCTGTGCTGAGATAATCTTATATATGTCTCCCTGCTATGTACTGTGTAATGGCCATGTCTGACCATACCACATCTCCTGTGCTTTATAATCTTATATATGTGTCCCTGCTATGTACTGTGTAATGGATGTGTCTGACAGTACAGGGACATGGTCTGATCATATCACATCTCCTGTGCTGAGATAATCTTATATATGTGTCCTTGCTATGAACTGGGTAATGGATGTGTCTGACCATACAGGGATATGGTCTGATCATACCACATCTCCTGTGCTGAGATAATCTTATATATGTCTCCCTGCTATGTACTGTGTAATGGCCATGTCTGACCATACCACATCTCCTGTGCTTTATAATCTTATATATGTGTCCCTGCTATGTACTGTGTAATGAATGTGTCTGACAGTACAGGGACATGGTCTGATCATACCACATCTCCTGTGCTGAGATAATCTGATATACAGTGCTGTGCAAATTAATTGGGACAAAGCAAGTTTTTCTTGCATTAATTTTACTATTGCTGATAAGTGTTTTATCAGTTCTTTGTGTCGTTTCCCTTTTTCTTCCACATTTTCCCTTTTTGATTTGGAGAAAACGATCCAGTTTCATTGTGTGTGCAAATTATTCTTGAAACGGTAGATTTTCCGATACCAATGGTGGAAGCGATTTCTCTTACAGTCAGACTTGTATGTTCATTAACAGTAATAATTCTAGACCTCTTCCATGGAGTAACATCCATTTTTACAGGCACGAATCACACTGAGTGCTTGATAAAGAACTTGTTTGGTTCGAAACGTCGCATGGGAAATGGAATAAAGATGAGGATTTAAAAATCACCACTGACTTGTGAGGTGCGGTCCTTCTGTATATTGATGTCCCTGTACGGTCAGACAAAATTATTACACAGTACATAGCAGGGACACATATATAAGATTATCTCAGCACAGGAGACGTGGTATGATCAGACCATGCCCCTGTACAATCAGACACGGCCATTACACAGTACATAGCAGGGACATATATATAAGATTAACTCAGCACAGGAGATGTGGCATGATTCATACAATGTTCCTGTACGGTCAGACACATCCATTACACAGTACATAGCAGGGGCACATATATAAGATTATCTCAGCACAGGAGATGTGGTATGATCAGACCTTGTCCAGTATGGTCAGACATAGCCATTACACAGTACATAGCAGGGACACATATATAAGATTATCTCAGCACAGGAGATGTGGTATGATCAGACCATTAAAATAGAAGAAAAAAGCACACAGTACATAGCAGGGACACCATATATAAGATTATCTCAGCACAGGAGATGTGGTATGATCAGACATTGTCCCTGTATGGTCTGACACAACCATTACACAGTACATAGCAGGGCATATATATACGATTTTCTCAGCACAGGAGATGTGGTATGATCAGACATTGTCCCTGTATGGTCAGACACAGCCATTACACAGTACATAGCAGGGCACATATATAAGATTATCTCAGCACAGGAGATGTGGTATGATTAAACCATGTTCCTGTACTGTCAGACACATCTACTACACAGTACACAGTAGGGACACATATATAAGATTATCTCCGCACAGGAACATTTTTTTAATCACATTCAATTATGAAACGTTTTATATCAAAATCTATTTACTAAAATTATTTTTGTTATTGAGATAACCTTTTAAGCAATTTTGAAATAGGGTATCATTAACAATTTCCTACCATTTTATTTCGACAGCTTCTATATTTCTGGAGAAGTAACAGACAAAAAAGACCCTGTACAATAGTTTTTTCAGCTTCACTCCTTTCTATTTGTCCATTACTTACTATTTACCTTTAAAAAATATACATTAATAAAAAAATCCAGAACAAATGGAGGAAATATGACTGCATAATTCGACTATTGTAAAGTTTGTGTATTGTCTGTCGCCATGGAGATATATTGCCTACATACATTAGTGCTCAAAATAATAGCAGTCCAATATAACTCACCAGATTATTCACTGTTTTTGGTATAAATTCTATTACCACATGTCAAACAATTTACCAGTTGGTGCAATAGATTCTTAGAAAACCAGTAGATTCATCATTCATGATCCTCATGTTTTTGAGTTTGTGTATATGAATATTTAATTGAAAGGGGGTGTGTTCAAAATAATAGCAGTGTGGAGTTCAATTAGTGGGGTCAATCATTCTGTGAAGAAACAAGTGTGAATCTGGTGGTCCTAATTAAGGGTGAAGCCAGCACATGTTGTACATGCATTTCTCCTTGAAAGCTTGAGAAATACGGGCTGTTCAAGACATTGTTAAGAAGAACAGTGTACTTTTGTTTAAAACGTTGATTAGAAAGGGTAAAACTTAAAAAAAAGTGTAGACAATAATAGGCTGCTCAGCTAAAATGATTTCCAATGGTTTAAAATGGAAACCAAAACCAGAGAAACATGGATGAAAATGGAAGACTACCATTCGAACCGATATAAGAACAGCCAGAATGGCAAAGGATCAGCCAATGATCAGCTCCAGGATGATCAAAGACAATCTTAAGTTACCTGTGAGAACTGTGACAGTTAGAAGACGCCTGTGTGAAGGTAATCTATTAGCAAGAAGTCCCAGCAACGTCCCACTGTTAAAAAAAGTGAATACAATTTGCCAAAGAACACATCAAATGGCCTAAAGAAAAATGGAGAAATATTTTATGGACTGATGAAAGTAAAATTGTTCTTATTGGGCCCAAGGGCCACATCAGATGACCCCCAAACTCTGAATTCAAGCCACAGTACAGTCTGAAGACAGTGACGCATTGTGATGTAAGCATCATGATATGGGCATGCTTTGTTTTACTACTGTGCTGGTCTTATTTACTGCATACGAGGGATCATGGACCAGTTTGCATGTATCAAAATACTTGAAGGGGTCATGTTACTTTATGCTGAAGAGGAAGTGCCCTTGAAATGAGTGTTTCAACAAGACAACGACCGTAAACAAATGAATGAGCAAAACATTGGTTTCAGTCCAACAAAATTGAAGTTATAGAATAGCCAGCCTAATCCCTGGACCTTAATCCAATAGAATACTTGTGAGGTAACAGCAAAAATACAGTACCTGAGGCAAAGCCAACAAAGGCAAATAAATTGTGGGATGTAGACAAAGCATCTTGGGCTGGAATAACAGTTAATAGGTGCCATTAGTTGGTTGACTCTATGCTACATAGAGTTATACTACTATTTATTTGGTTGATGATTCATAGGAATGCTAAATCCTAAAAAAAAAGTACATATTTTGAGTTTGTAAAGAGAAATGCAAACACTGCTATTTTTTGAAAAGCCCAATGTTCATTTTTTTGCTATTTTCTGTAAAGTAGTTAAAAATTATATATATTTCCCTTCATGTTTTAATTTAGAAAACAGTGTTTAATATTTCCAATGCATGAAAATAAAAACTATTATAAAGATTTTGGCCTTAACTCACGTGTTTGAACACACTGCTATTATTTTGAACACAACCATACGAACTGTAGAAAGAGAACAACAATCTTTTAATTAAGATTTGTTTCAAAAATGCTAATTGTTTCATTTTAGATGCAATGGAACAATTAAAAGTGGTTGTGAAGCTGGATATAGCTCTATGTGATGCTATTATTTCATCTTAAATGCACAGTGCTGCAGATATTTCATAGGACTATTGTATATGTCATTTAATGGAGTTTCCAACCTTAACTTTTTTCAAACATAAAATCATTGATACTTATTTCATGCTTCTCCAGCATTGCCACTCGCCTCCTGAGCCTGATCTTTGTTGACATGGTTACAATGGTGACATGTGACCACTGCAGAAAGTCATTGGGTCCAGAAGATTTGTGCCCACCGGTCATATGCTATAGTTGTGACGTCACGTCTACTGGCATGTCAACAAACGCCAAGAGCTGGAGCTGAGAGGCAGCCCTGAAGCGGCAGGACAAGTTTATGGCCCAAAAAAATAATGTAAAGGTTGGAAAACCATGTCAACCTTTAGGATTGTTTACTACTGGTAAGACTGGAAAAATCATGTAGACAAGGTGACTAGACATTAGACATTAAAGCATAATGCAGATGTCTGGAAGTATAATAGAACACCTAAATGGTTTTCTGCACCTCCCTACACAAACTTCACACAGAGATTTTTCTCTCAGATTCCGTACGAGTCTGATAGCAAATACAAATATATAGCTATGTTCAATCTGAGAATATCCCTGACAACTCACAGAGTAACATAGGGCAACAAGAGGAGTCCCTGCATACTAAGGAGCAACATGGCACTCTACCCAAGCACCTACGCCTATCATTCCTGCATGGGGCCTCGCTTTTAATGAAAATGCCGATCTATTGCTGCATGTGATGAATAGTGATGGGCGAACCCTCCGATGTTTGGGTTCGACGAACTCGCCCAAACTTTTTTTAAAGTTCGGGATCGAAAGTGGCTCGAACTTTAGCCCGAACCCCGAACTCTGAATGTAAAGTTATGGAATGGAGGCTACGAGGCTGTAAAAGAAAGAAGATAGTTATTAAACAGCATTATATTTATCGTCATCCACCTGCTTGTACTTCTGGGGCCGCTCATTAATTTCCTAGATATTCATTGCAGAGGCACCTAACAGCCAATCACAGATGCTGTCACAGAGAATTGGCACACCAAAACCACGATGCGATTTTTGCCGTGGATTTCATGCTCTTATGGTGCAATTTTGGCACAAAACTGCATGCATTGTGTTCAATGTGTTAGCCTACATCTCCTGGCTGAAAAAAGCACCAAAACCACAATATAGTTAAGCCCTTTTTATAAAATTATCCCTTGAAATAATTTTTAAAAAATTGATGTGGAGCTACACCTTATTTTTGTATGCCAGCCAAGTACAGCAGGCATCACGAAGCAACCACTGATCTCAGATGCCACTGGATATCTATATTATGTAGCAATTTCAGATATCCAGTGGCATTGACATTTCCATTGATGAAGAATGGTCCCACTATCTTTGTATCCCATATACCACACCATACCATCAATTTTTGTGTTCCAACAGTCTTGGAGGGATCTATCCACTGTGGGTTAGTGTTAGACCAATAGCCGTAGTTTTGTTTGTTAACTTCACCATTCACAAAAAAAGTTTGCCTCATCACTCATCTGAAGGCAATTGTCTATGCTGTGAAGATACGAGATGTGCAGCAACTGAAACAACAGATACTGGAAGCCTGTGCTAGCATTTCTTCTGTGGTGTTGCTATCAGTGTGTCAAGAGTGGGAGAAGAGGGTTGAAAATCCAACACAATGTGCAGCACTTTGAACATGTTTTATAAGTGGTCATAAACTTGTAAATAACTCATGAAAGAATAAAATTGCATTAAAACCAAGCACACTATTGTTTTTCTCATGAAATTCTCAATAAGTTTGATGTGTCACATGACCCTCTTCCCAATGAAAAAACTAAAGTTGGATCCAAAATGACCGACTTCAAAATGGCCGCCATGGTCACCACCCATCTGGAAAAGTTTTCCCCCTCCCATATACTAATGTGCCACAAACAGGAAGTTGATATCACCAACCATACCCATTTTATTTAGGTGTATCCATATAAATGGCCCACCCTGTATATTGATATTGACATTGGTATATATATGTCCAATTATAAGAAATGCTGGGCACTAACTTGCAACAGGTCACTGTCACCACTGTGACTATGTCCTGCAGGTTTAGCCGTGTGGTGCTGGCGGAACAGCATTTATCCAATCAACAAACAGAAAAAATAGCCGCACTCACCGAGGGGAGGGGAGTGCAAGGGAGGCGGACGACGGTTCACCGTTTCGCGGCCGTAGAAGGACCCGTAGAAGCGGCATACGGCCGCGAAACGGTGAACCGTCGTCCGCCTCCCTTGCACTCCACTCCCTGCTCAACATGGTCGGCTCTTTTATGAAGATGGACTATGAATAAAAGACGCAAATGATCTATGGTCGGTGAGTGCGGCTATTTTTTCTGTTTGTTGATTGGTATATATATATTGCTATATGTTAATATTGCAAGCTGCCCAAGGAGCTGACTGACTAGATTTAGGGTTAAGTTAAAAATTACTGTTAAATGAAATTGAGGTAAACGTATGAATAAAAGTTCCTGTACAAATATTTTAGAAACTTTTTATTGTTCTGTTCAATGTATCAATAATGAATTGAGAGAAGGCAATAAAACAAAGTCATTGCTAGAGCTGAAATCTTCTACTATTAATCTTGTTTCCAGACTCCAGGACGTGTGCAATGGCAAACTGCCAATATGGCTGTGAAGAGGTCAAGAGAGAAGTGCGATGCTTATGCCCGTCAAGTGGGCTGCAGCTGGGGCCAGATGGAAAGAATTGCATTGGTGTGTGAGAATATGTTTTTTCATTTTCCCAACTATATTTACTTTATATATCAAATAACCAGGAAAAAAGATAGATGTAGATATTCAATTTTAAACTTACAATGAAATCATTCCCAGTGAAGTTTTTTTTGGACTCGTTCTCTGTAAATTATACACAAGATGTGCTACAAATCATTGGCTTGAGGGAGGGTCGGTACTACTGACACTTGTTAGGCAGGAAACCTATCAGACAATGTCAGATTTTACTAGACATTTTATAAGATTGCATATTTGAAAGGGATTTAGAAGGGTGACACCCAGCATATTTTTTAGATGGATTCCACATGTTAGTTCTACCCAATAATCCAAGTACAGATTTCCAACCTTCTTTCCTCTGGTGTACATCTGAACATTACCCATTGATTAAAATAACCAATGTCAATCTCTATGTAGGTCTAACCTCTGGGACCCGCACCTTTCTCCAGAATAAGGGTCCCAAATTTCCTATTCTGACTGGTTCTCAGCCTACCATAGAATAGGTTGCTGCACATACCTCAACTCTCCATTCACTGATATGAGAATCCCGACTATAGCAAAGTGTGCTCAGCTGTAGCGAGAATACAAGGTCATGGAACCCCAGTTCTCAGTGGTGTAACTACGGACCCGTGGGCCCCGGTGCAAGATGCTCTCCGGGGCCCTGCGGGGGGGGGTGCTACCGGTGTTTGCCGGGTGAGGAGCGGGGGGAGGTGCTGGCGGTGTTGGCCGGGTGTGGAGCGGTGGGGTGGGAGCTGGGTCCTAGCGGTACCTGCTCTGCCTGCCGGCTTGTACTTGTGGAGCAGTCAAGGGGTGGGCACAGCTGCGCGGCTGCAGGAAGTGACTTCTGTCACTTACAGTCCTCCCTCCGCTCCTCTTCCGGCGCCATCGTGGTTGCGACCGCTGCGACCGTGGTAGTTACGCCACTGCCAGTTCTGGAACTAAGTATGAAACCCAGAAGTGAGACATGCATCTATTAGACATCTGTGACATATGTTCTGGATATTCCATAAATATATGAGCTGTCAACACTTTTAACAGTCACCCACAAAATATTTACCATCTTCACACACAAAACCATAAGCAACAATATAGACCAACTAGTTGTTTTCAATAAGTTAATTAATTGCAACATTTTAATTTGTGGGAAGAAGAGGTATATTTTAGATAAACCACAACATGGTACCATGGTCCAAGTCTTTCCACCCATTGATGTGAATAAGCGAAAATTAAATTACCTTTAAAAATTCTTACAGAATACTATTTCTTTCTAGATATTGATGAATGTGCCACTGGGAAAGCAGTCTGCCCTTTTAACCGAAGATGTGTGAATACATTTGGAAGCTATTACTGCAAATGCCAGCATGGCTTTGATTTAAAATACGTGAATAGCAGATACGACTGTGTAGGTAAGATGACAGAGTTTTAATAGATTAACTGCATGTTTGTAATTTACCATCAGTGAGTTAATTAGTAATTTACTTTTACTGTTTTTGGAGAACATTTAAAGGTCATGAATTATTAATTAGCTTCTATTCATGAAAATGAACGGATGCTGGGATACAATAGTATTTTTATCCATGCTAACACCACATATAGATCAGAGATGGGAAATTAATTTTCTTAATTTTCTCAAGAGGCCACATAAGAGACAATGAGAGTAAAAAAATCCCTGGTCTGTGGAGCGCTAGGGCTAGAGATAAATGGCACTAGGGTTATTTTAGAAAAAGTTTCTTTATTAACCTCTTACAGGCCACTACGCGTTTCTGCAGCAGAGCGCTGCCTTCATCAGGTGATGCAAAACTTCAGCTTCTTGCACTTGTGCACACCTGGCAAGAGCAGCTCTGGACAAGAGATACCATTAATCCTAGATCCTGAGCTCTATGACCTAGCAATACAACACGGTCACCGTTGAAGGACCTGTGGTGACATCAATCCGGTCACGTGACCGCGGCAGGAGCTGGAGCTCCCGGAGCAACTTTCGGTGCCTCCACTATACACCTCCGGGCGGAGGTGGATTCACAGGCGTAAGACCGCAGTTGTGCAGGGTTGCACAACCACCTCTGGTGAGTGGCCACACAGCCCTGGGCCTAAATCCACTTCAAAAACTTTCTTCACATGCGCTCCCACCCCCTCCCCCCTTTTTGTCTTACATAAGAGACAATGACGGTTGTGGAGGGCCTAACCAATAGGCTGAAATTAACCTCTTCACATTAATGATGTATACGTATGTCATTGGTCATGTCCCAACCTATAATGTGAACTCAGGCGCTGAGTTCACATCATTCCTCTCATATGTCAGCTGATCTGATCACCCGACATATATAGCAAACAAATGCAGATGGATCAGAGATCAAACTCTGACAGCATGATCTAACACTTGGCGTGGATCGTGCCTTCCTCGCCATCATTGGCGACCTGTGACGTAATCGCAGGGCACTGATAGATTGTCATGACAGCGAGGGGTTATCTGATCACACCTGTCGCTGTGATTGCATAGTTCCTGTGAACGCTGGCTAAGCAGCAGTGTTCACAGACCCGCAGCCTTTCTGCTGTTCAGAGGAATGCAGAAACATCACTCTGAACAGCAGAAGTGATCGGACTGTGCATGCTTCAGGCGCCCTAAGGGGGTGAATAAAATCAGTAAAAAGTGTAAACAAAAAGTTTGTAAAAATATGAAAAAAATAAAGTAAACATAAAAGTTCAAGTTACCTCCCTTTTGAAAGTAAAACCATAAAAATTACACATATTTGGCATCGCCACATTCAGAACTTCCCGATCTATCAAAATATAAAATAAATTACCGTATATACTCGCGTATAAGCCGAGTTTTTCAGCCCAAAATTTGGGCTGAAAAGTCCCCCCTCGGCTTATACGCGAGTATACAGAACTTCAGGCTTCCCCCGGAGGTATACAGGCCCCCCCCATCAAGATCCAGGGCCCCCCCTTGCGCGGCAAACCTGTAAAGTAAAATCATACTTATCACTGTCCTGTCGCGCCGTCCCCGCTGCCGACATCACGATCCCGGGCTTCATTCCGCGTCTTCCGCCTTCCTGTGGTCGCGGGCAATGACGTCATATGATTTTACTTTACAGGTTTGCCGCGCAAGGGGGGGGGGCCCTGGATCCTGATGGGGGGGCCTGTATACCTCCGGGGCTGCTGCTGTATACAGCCCTGGGGCTGCTGCTGTATACACCCCTGGGGCTGCTGCTGTATACAGTCCTGGGGCTGCTGCTGTATACAGCCCTGGGGCTGCTGCTGTATATACCCCTGGGGCTGCTGCTGTATACACCCCTGGGGCTGCTGCTGTATACACCCCTGGGGCTGCTGCTGTATACACCACTGGGGCTGCTGTATATACCTCTGGGGCTGCTGTATATACCTCTGGGGCTGTATATACCTCTGGGGCTGCTGTATACTACCACTAGGGTTGCTGTATACTACCACTGGGGCTGCTGTATACTACCACTGGGGCTGCTGTATAGTACCACTGGGGCTGTTTATACCTCTGGGACTGGTGTATACTACCTCTGGGGCTGCTGTATACTACCACTGGGGCTGCTGTATACTACCACTGGGGCTGCTGTATACTACTACTGGGGCTGCTGTATACACCTCTGGGGCTGCTGTATACTAACCACTGGGGCTGCTTCTGTATATACCACTGGGGCTGCTGCTGTATACTACCACTGGGGCTGCTATATATACCTCTGGGGCTGCTGTATACCACACTGCTGGGGGCTGTATACCTGTGCTGGGGTCCACCCTCGGCTTATACACGAGTCAATAGGTTTTCTCAGGTTTTGGGGGCAAAAGTAGGGGGGTCGGCTTATACACGGGTCGGCTTATACACGAATATATACGGTAATGTGATCCGTAAACTGCATAACAGAAAAAGTCAAAATGCCAAAATTACATTTTTTGGTCTCTGCAACATTGAAATAAAATGCAATAGTAGGCAATCAAAAATTGTATCGCCCCCAAAATGGTATAATCAAAAATGTCAGCTCAAGCCACAAAAAAATAAGCTGTCAAACAGCCCCAGATCCCGAAAAATGAGAATGCTAAGGATCTCTGAAATGGCGCCAAAAGCACAATTACTTTTTTAACAAATTTCTGAATTTTTTTTTTCACTTAGATAAAAGTATAAGTATACATGTTTGGTATTTATGAACTCATACTGATCAGGGGAATCTTACTGACAGGTCAGTTTTACCATATATTGAACAAGGTAAATAAAAAACTCCAAAAACAATTGCACTTCTTTTTAAATTTTACCACACTGGGAATTTGTTTCCCTTTTTCCAGTACACTATATGGTAAAATAAATGATGTCATTCAAAAGTACAACTCGTTCCACAAAAAACAAGCCCTCATATGGCTATACTGATGGAAAAAACAAAAAGGTATGGCTTTTGAAAAAGGGGGAGGAAAAAACAAACATCAAAAATGGAAAATCACCTGGGGGTGAAGGGGTTATACTTTGTCAATCTGCTGTCTTGGTCTGCAGACCGACCTGAAACAGCCAAAGGGCTGAATGTGACTGCAGGTCGCACTTTGCCTAAGTCTGCCACAGATGATACAGTATGTGACCAGTGACTTTTTGCTCAATTAACTTGACTCTAATTTATCATTTAATCAAGGGTGCAAAACTATTTGTGATGAGCCATCTACCTAAGTTTTAATCACATGACCAGGACCAAATTTGTCCACTATTGTAGATGAAAGACCACATCACGCCTTAATTGTAATGAAGAGAAAATCATTAAATCATCAGTCAGCATATCATGCTCAACGGCTCAAAACTTTACTAGATGGTCAATGATTTAGTCCTTCCAAACCTTGTAACAGGATAACCAACTTTTCGGTCCTCCCAGACTTTGTTATAAGACAGTCAATGTTTCAGTCTTCTCAGATCTTCTTACATTATTGCCAATGTTTGGGTCCTCCCAGTCCTTGATCACAGCCTGTTAGGAGCAGTGTGTAGGATGCTTATTGAAGAGTCTAACAGCAAACTGGTTCCATTTATTGAGACCAAACAATGATAATGTCTTTTGACTACATACAGAGATCTAGAAACTTTTGAGAAATTAGCACATAAAGAATATTGGTAAATGTTACTAAGTTTGTAATTACACAAAACACAATTAGGGTATGTGCACATCGGACGGTTCTGCATCTTTGCAGACCGTCCTAAAACCGGTGTAGAATTGCAGAAACTGAGTTTTCTGAGCTCAGCAGTGTCCCTCGTTTTGTTAGCGTTTTGCTAATGTTTTGCGATCGGGTTATTAGCGTTTGTACAGCGTGTTCTTGGCGATTTCCCCGGCGTTTTTCTTAGCATTTTCAAGACTGTTTTTTGGTGCACTTGTAAGCTAGATCCGCTGCAAAAACGCTCAAAAGAAGTCACTTGCTCTATCTTTGAAAACCGGTGGAAAACCAGTGAAGAAACTGGAAAGGAGACAAAAAAAACCGTTCTAATGTACACAGCGTTTTCTAAACTCCATTGACTAGCATGTTAATCCAACCGGTGGCTAGGATTAACATAAATTAACATAAAACTCAGCGGAAACCGCCGACGGAAAACGCTAAAAAACTGCCCACAAAACGTCCGATGTGCACATACCCTTAAGTTTTACCCCTTCATCAGAAGCAATTAATTAAAATGTAATCTATAAATTTTGCCTTTTCAACTGTCATTACACACAAGCTGAGGTTTGTCAAATCTCAGGGAAAAGGAACAGAGGAATAGTTGAACATACCAACAAATCAATAGGCAGCTCTCATTTATCAAAGGCACTTTATAAGTGAATATTTCACCTTTATTTTGGTTCCCCATCTGAGCAGCTTGAAATAAGGAATTAAAGCTTGACTGAAAAGCTGGGTTACTTACTTCTTGTAGGTAGTTTTTATAAAAGACAGTTGGTATTCCTCCCAATAAGCTCTGTATAACTCCACCCACACCATTGATCAACAGCTTTCTGTGTGCGCTGTGCGTAAGCAGAAAGCTGCAAATCAGTTATGGAGGGCGGGGACAAACAGAGCTCATGAATATCAAATACTTCTTTGTAGGATCACATAACTGACAAGATGACAAGAACTTCAGCAGATAATACTCTGTTTTCACAAAAACTACAGCATGAAGCCCAGTAAGTAATCCACATTTGAATTAGGGTAATATGTCTTTAATTCAGATGGGGCAGCATGAAGCAGGTGACAGAGTCTCTTAAAAATGGCCTCTAAAAATTAAAACAAAGCATTAGAATTGTAGCAAAGCACAGCTACTTCTCTATTCCCTTTCCAGTTTTGAAATACCTGGTGTTGATGGAGTCTGGGGGAACAGCTATTCTCCTTGTGCAGACTGAGGAGTCATATTAAAAGGCTTGTTAAAGAGTCCATTATGACTTTTAGGATTGCTACCTTTATTAGGTGGTATTAGAGTTTGTCTACTTCCTCACTGAAGTGACAGTTTGCATATGCAATTTCCAAGAGGAGCATTGTGGCTTTAAGTCTCCTCACTGCCGGCTGGCAGAAAAGTCTCCACAAGGAGAATAGCTGTTCCCGCAGACCTCGTCTTAGCATCTCATACAGCCAGATCAGAATTCCCATACACTGCACTGATGAGGGGCAGTCACCCCGAAACGCAGCATCTGCGGTTTGGTGTTCTAATCTGGCACAAATCCTGAGTCATATTAAAAGGCTTGTTAAAGAGTCAATTATGACTTTTAGGATTGCTACCTTTATTAGGTGGCATTAGAGTTTTTCACTTCCTCACTGAAGTGGCAATTTTCATATGGTATCGATGGAAACACTCTCACACACAGATAATGGAAAAAGGGGGGACCTACTACAGGGAGATGCCATACACACACATAACTGGTCCCTGTTCAGACTAGAAAGACCCTAACTGCACAACTCAAAATGCCTCTTCAGACCTGACTCCCTAAAAGACTGTTGAGGGGTTTCTCATAGAGGAGACCACAACACACTGCCCACAAGTACAGGGGGAGAGGAAGCTGTACAGGGAGATACAGAAACCCAAAGTGAGTAAACTAAAATATGTTCATATAAGGTAGATAGGAAAGGTAGGAGAGCTACATATAAGCAGAACAGGAAAAAACCTCCCAGAAGCCTTACAGAGATGAAAGGAAAAGGTGCTGGGAAGGAAAACAAACCATCTCACTGCAGGAATTAAACTGGTGTTTACCCAGTAATGTAAACCCCTTAGCTGAAGGGCTGGAACTCCTAAACACAAGTCCATCTAGAGATATAAACAGCAAGGAAGTGTAGAGAAAGGTAAACCTATAAAACCCAAATTAGAATATGATAGGGAAGATCACAATGGTAACATGAGAAACACCTGGAAAGGAGCCAACCAAGAGAGGAGAACAAAGAAAATTGGAACCATCAACATTTGGAAAGGGAAGAAAAGGCAATAGCTCAGTAGACAGAGGAGTTGATCATGTAGCAACAGGTCACTGAATTAAATCCCCAAAGTCAAGCCATGACAATATCGCTGTGAGTGAGCAATGCTTCTGATATGTAGTCCTCGATATTAACGAGCTATGTCTATTTCAGTCCTCCACAACTGATTGGCAGTTTTATGAATATGCTCAGTGTGCACAGAAAGCTGTCAATCAATGGTGCAGGCAAGATTAGCCTGAAAGTGAGATGACTGAAAAGACTATCACTAGTCTTGACAAGTATTACCACTGTCTTTAAACATAGATTTAAAAAGGACCTGTCACCTCCCTGGTGCTATGCTAACTGAATGCAGCATGTCTGCTGCATTCAGGGAAGGTGTCTCCCATATATCTAGCGCCCCTGTAAGCTGTCAAAAAGACTTTATAAAGTGTACAGATAAGGAGTCCAGAGGGACTTACTTAGTAATGAGTCATCGCTGTGGCTGGTGTACTCCCCATCTCCAGCCCTCTCTGTGCCACCTCCAGCCCTCTCTTATTCAGCTTCCTGTATTTGTCAACGCTGAGAACTGGAGGCAGGGAGGACCCAAGCAGCAGTGATGACACATACAGGAGGCTGAATAAGAGATGGCTGGAGGTGGCACAGAGAGGGCTGGAGGCAGGAAGGAGACACCAGCAACAGTGATGACTCATTACTGAGTAATTCCCTCCATACTCCTTATCTATACAATTTATAAAGTCTTTTTAACAACTTAGAGGAGGGCTAGAGACATGGGGGACTACTTCCATGAATGCAGCAGACAAGCAGCATTCAGTTAGCATAGCACCTTGGGGGTGACAGGTCCTTTTTAAAAGGATTATTTTAGTCTTTGATATTAGTAGCCTATATGCATGTTCTGCATCTCAGTCATTTACCATCAGTTTCATACATTTTGCAGTACTTGGTACTTAGCCACCATGAAGCATAGAGAGTTGTGTTTGATAAACAATGAAGGCAGTGTGGAACTCTCTAGGTTGTCAGGTCCCCCTCAATTAGTAGAGAGATATGGTTTTAGGAATTGAACCGCTACCAACCTAATATACATGGAATATCTGAAGGACATATTATTAATTTCAAACTCTTGGAAAACTCTTACAATTTTTCTTATATCCCATCTCTGGAATCAAAGTTTTCTTTGGAATAAATCTATCTTATACCGTTTACATATGCTTTTCCTCAATGTCTAGTATAAAGTAAAATGAAGCACTGGCTTTTTATTGGCAGATGTAAATGAGTGCCTGGTGAACACTCATAAATGTAGCCCGCACAGTGATTGCCTTAACACTCTAGGATCCTATAAATGCAGATGTAAGCAAGGATACAAGGGGAGTGGATATGTCTGTTCAGGTAAGATCAAAAATGATTTATTAAAGGAAAGAATTTGCCTAGAATATTAGATCTAAAATTATGTATTACAATTTATACATGATAAACCTCTAAAAGTCAATGCTTTTTATGTGATGTATTTGCACTGAATATTTGTCACCAATATCTTCAGAAAAATCTGCCAAATTTAATATGAGAACAGTCTTATGGTTTACAAACAAGATGACGGCAAAGCTACTGGAAAACACAGCCAAATAGACATCGGAAAAAGAGATGTGGGTATTCCAGCATGTATAAGTAGTGCTGTACACATAACCTAAGGGTATGTGCCAACAGTGCGTTTTCCGTATGCGTTTTTGCTATGGCTTTATGCAAATGCATGCTAATTTGTTCCGCATTTGGGCTTTCTAGCAAAACCAATGTGTTTCACTGAAACACTGTGCCCACACATTGCTTTTGCAAGTGTCAAATACCCTAGTTTTTGCTGCGGATAGGAAAGGTTGAGCATGTCTTATCTTTTCTGCATTCTGCTGCAGACAATGGCAAAAACACTGAAAAAAAACAGCAAACCCAGTAAAACGTGCAAAAAGCACGCACAAAACGCAGGTCCAGAACACAGTAAATCTCCTGTCAGGGTACCTTTACACGCCGCAACTTTTGGTGGCGATCGGAGGCAACCTAACGTGCGCGTGCACGTTTGTCATGGTTGCCTCCGAACGCCAAAGGCACTTTTAGACGCCGCAATTTTGCCCTTAACCTAAGGCGACGTGTCTCCCCGGAAGTTGTAACACAAACTGCGGGAAACATCCGGTACACTCCCGTCACCGCTTCACACGCCGCAATCCCCAAAGAAATGTGGGGGTACATGGTTGGCGCCGCAAGAACATAGGCTTGACAAACTGGTGTATTCCGCGCCCCAAACACGCTGATTAGACAACGCAATAGCGTTATGATTGGCCAGCCTGTGCAGGAAGGCTGGCTAATACATGACCCCATTGCCATTGTGTAGTGTATGTGAATGCACAGCCCATTGCCATTGTGTAGTGTGAATGGACAGCTGTTCAAATATGGCGCCCTGTGAAGGCACAGCCAATAGAAACACAGTAGCCAGCAACAATCATCGCTGAAGGGGCGCGGTGTCCAGCACGCTGTGGCACTCCTCCGGGAAATCAGTAGGATTCCACAATTACATGCCGCAATTTCGAGTCAATTTCACAGCGATGGTGACGGGAGTACAGATTGCCTGTCAGATTTCTCACCACGGTTGCGGCGTGTAAAGGTACCCTAAAAAAATCTAAGTGTGCTCATACCCTTAGGATGTGTGTATACAATGTCTTTTAGATGTCGAAGTACCCGCACTGTTTTTGAAGCAGAAGATGCTTCACAAAAGCGCCAGCAGTGTTTGGCAGAAAAATCTTTTGTAACATCTTTCTGGACCTCTTTTGCAGCATCTTTTTTATTTAAATTCTATGTAGGCAAAAGTGGCAGCTTTCAAGTGGAATGGTTAGGTCAATTCTTTTCGTTTCTTCACGTCTTTTACAACCTGAGGCGGTTAAAAGACAAAAGGTGGAACATATACATAACAAGTTATTTTGACATTGCTGATTTATATGTTTATTAATTTTTACTCTTTTTAGCACTTTTTAGGTGGGGTTCATGCGGAATCTGCCTAAAAGATATATGCACATACCCTTATAGAGTTGACTCACTTGCACTTAAAAAATGGACATGAAAGTATTAAGCACAAATTAATGGTGAACATTCTCAAGCAGTCACCCATATCTATCCCTATTTTTTATCTTTCCCTAAAATACTCATCTGCTGCAAATCCAAACAGCGTTACGAGAAGTCTGATGTCAGCCTTGTATTATGTATTATATAATGGTATGATGACTGAAAGCAGAAGAAATGACTAATGGCCTCTATGAAGACTATGTCATAACTCCACTTTTGAGTAGATAATTGTACAGGAAATAATGAACAAAAATGTAACATTTTCTTCTTTTTTTCTTGACAATTAAAAGCTTTCAAAGCCCTGACAGCCCCTCAGTAGATCTCGAGAAAAAAATTATGTGACAAAGACTTATGAATCTCAGCACTTATGTAAAAGTGTTTTCATAAGCGACAATTCATTTAGGAATTAAACACAGGCTGAAAGCTTATAAAGTGGAGAAAGTTACTACAATAGTATAGGTAGGCATCTTGACATTTTTTGAAGACATATTCCTAGAATGAGGGATCGGCTGTGCTTTAGATGTGAATCAGAAAAAGAATATTAGTTAAAGAGAAGCTCTGTGAAAAATTAGACATTAAAGTATTCTTTAGGGTCTGTTCATATTGGTATTAGAGACCGATAGGAGCTCCCCCAAATAGATCCTGTCAGAAGGGCCAGACATGATAGCGGTACAGAAGTATTTAACCCATTAAATTGATGGACACCATCACAGAATCCAAATGGACCACATTAGAGTTGTCGGGGTCCGTAAGGTGCCAATGGTGTCCAACGTGTGATGGATCAAGAACTCCCATTTATTCTGGTACTTATACATACTAGAAAACTCAGAAGCCTGCTGCTATGCTACAAAATATGAACAGCACCATATGTGTCAGTTTAGAAAAGCACAAAAAGCATGATTAAATCTATTGTGGTTTTTGGCAATGACTTCCATATATTCATGGAAGGTTCCCATACAAATTGCATTTATATCCTCATTATAAATTATTTTTTTCTATATTACATTCACATATATCAAATTCTTGGAAGAGTCCATACTCAGCACATCCAGAATTACAATCTTCATTGACTTTAGTGTAGCTCCAACATTAAAATAGGCAGTTAGTGTCATCTAAGATTACTGAGAAATACTTGAACTTTACAAAATCCCTCTTGGTGTATGAATCCTGTTGTCTAGCTAGAAACTGAATTATAAATTTTATTATACGGCCAATTCAAGTGGAATAAAAGGCTCATCCAAGGTAACAACTTACTAATGAAGTTCATTTCTTGGACCTTTTGTTGTCCATGAGAACTACATTTGAACTTATATAAAATATACCGTATATGTAAAACATTGTGGCCATGTTCATATGTTCATGATTTGGTTAATTTTTTACCTCAGTATTTGTAGCCAAAACCAGCAGTGGGTGATAAATCCAGAAGTGGTGCAGGTGTTTCTATTATACTTTTCCTCTAATTGCTCCACTCCTGGTTTTGGCTTACAAAAGCTAAGGTGAAATACTTAACAGATACTGAACGAGTGCACATGGCATATGAGGTTTCTTTACATCAGATTGTCCACCAAGTTACACAGTAAAAGGGCTCGGACACACTCATCAGAGTTTCACTGAGGAGACTCTGAAAGGGCTGGAGCAGTGACCCTGAACGGCTTCCCCCTATCTGGACAGGGCTGTCATCCTAATATATGCAGCCTAATATCTCTACATATAGTGCAGTCTTATATGTGCAGTCTCATATCTCTCCATATAGTGCAGTCTTAATATGCAGCCTCATATCTCTCTATATAGTGCAGCCTCATAACTCTCCGTAAAGTATAATGCACCCCCTCCTCCCTTTCCCCCTCATAATCCTCTGACCACCATGCACTCACTTATTAAAAAAAAATAAAATCTGTATTTACCTCTCCCGGTTCCCCCGCGGCTCCGTTCTCTTTGCAAATACTGAAGACTTTGAGAAGGAGGCAGTGTCGCATAAAGCAGGAAGCTACTCCTAGTGAGGAGGAGGCGGCACCAGCCTGCTATATGCATTCCACAGTGGAATGCACATGGAAAATCGGCTGGTAAGAGGAAGCGAGGGGCGGGGTGGGGGCAGCAGTAGGAAGTCAGGGGCTCCCCACCACACCACTCCCTAACACATGGGTCCTAAAGTGGCATGTGCTGCTGCGCATGGATGTGCGTCCTTGGGACACACATCCATGTGAAGCAGGAGCTGGGAACGACGGGCGCTGGGGGCAGCGGCGGGCAGCGCAGGCCGCTGTACGTCCAGGCCCCATGGTAGCTGTGACCACTGCAACACGCGATTCTTACGCCCCTTGGTGAGTCCACTCCATATGCCCATACACTGGCATCTGACTTAAGACATACTATTACTCTCTACATTGGGAAAAAATTAATATATTTAGACCTAGACATCAGTTTAATTAATATTTATACCATATGAATAATTTTATTTTCCCGTTTGAACATTGCTTATGAAAAACAAAAATATAGTCAATAACAACAGTACATACTGTAATAGACATCTTTCCTTCCATCCCCAGAGATTAATAAATGACCTTCAATCTCATTACTAAAATATTTTTCCAAAGAGAAGGTTGCTATTATTCTGCTCCATGAATTTACGGTTCACTTCACTGGCCTATTATGTATTTAGCTCCAGTATTTATTTAGTTAGTTAGTATGTGTATTACATGCTTAATCATGTATAGAACATTACGGATTGCACATATTTTTTTTACTTACAAAAATCAAAATAAATGAGAACATATGTTTAAATTGACTATTATGACCATTGATTTGGCAGTGATTAGACATTCCTGCCCTTCTTGTTAATGTGTGGTATGTTTAATTTAAGTTACATACAAACATACAGGAGCCCTGTGAAAAATGTGTAGCCTATAACTTCCTGTACCAAAATAAGGGATCAAAGTGTTTGTTCTTTCTGAAACACATATGGTGATCGTTTATTTAATCCCATGATGACCAGAGTATGAAATACAGAATATTTATAAGAATATATCTAGATGGACTAACTCAGCCTTGCCAGCTTGACTTTTTATTTTTTTCTGGATAGCTCATCAAAACATCATAGACAGACAATATTTGTTATGGACACATTGGAAAACCATAATAATTCATTAGGATAATACGTGATCCATGTCTGTAGCCCATATTACTGATCATCTAAGATTGCACGCAGAGCCCTCACTCCTCTTGGTATCTGTTGAATTTTTGTTACTCTGTAGTGTCTCAAATTGTCTGTACATGTCCTCCCTGAATTGTAAAGTGCTTGTTAATATGTTTAGTGCTATATAAAAAAAATATTACTATCATCTTTTGCCTTCTGCCATGCTTTGGTTTCAGGACACAATCTGGTGACCTCTTGCTACATAGTTTAATTTTCTGCTTAGCCACAGCCTAGTTGGTTTCTGTCCAACTGCTGATGGTTCTCTTATGTTTGCTTTTCTTCCCTTAGTTTGCAGTTAATTAGGTGTTTCTTACTTTACTATTTTGTCTTTATCCTAGCACAGTTTGGGTGGGGCTATATATACTCACCTTGCACTAGTCTTCTTTGTTGACTATATTTCTAGGTGGATTAAAGCTAATAAGATCCATCCCTGCAACTAAGAGATTTCGTTTCTAAGACAATGACCAGTTGTGGTACTTCTCTGTGTTTGCTCATTTACCCTACCAACATCTTTGCTCTGTCCTTTGTTAGGTTGGTGGGAAGTTTCCCTTGCTTTCATGTATTATTTCCTTTTTCCCTCATTGTGCAGGTGCTTTAAGTTTCCTCACTTTGGGTTCCCGTCTAGCTCTGCACACTTTCTATCTCTTTGTTAGTTACGCAGAGTGGCCTCCCCTCTAGTTCCTTAAGAGGAATGAGAATCTGGTTGACGGACTTTAAGGGAACCAGTTTTATGAAAAAGAGGCCTGGCTACCCCATATTGTAGGTGCACAAGGAATAGAAAGTCAATGCAATACATAGAAAACCTTGGCAAACAGTAATAAGCAATTTGCAAAAATTAGGAGTCCATACGTGGAGGTAGAAGTGTTGTTTTAAATCTTAATTTTCCAGCAATGTAAAGTTTTATGAATTAACAGTCCCTGCAATGACAGATATTATGAATTAACAGACGACGTTTCGGCAACACAATTGCCTTTATGACATTTCGGCAACACACATGCCTGTATCACAGACTGTTTTTATCTACAGAACAGAAAAGATACAATATCAATGTTGACCAAGTAGAGGTACAAAATGCATTACACTATGAACTCAGACAGGGATGATTAGAATAGTATTATGAAGCTGCAGGGACAGACTGTCATAGCTGGGGGGCATAAACTAGGTGACAGGTTCCCTTTAAGGACTGGCCAGGAATTTCTGGAAAGTTGACAACCATGAGCTACTTACATAAAACGTCATATTTAGTAATATGGAGTTTAAAAAAGCATCACTTAGGATACCGTCACACTTGGCGACGCTCCAGTGATTCCGACAACGATACGACCTGGTAGGGATCGCTGGTGCGTTGCTACGTGGTCGCTGGTGAGATGTCAAACAGTCAGATCTCACCAGCAACTCAGCAATGATATTGATCGATACCGCAGTCGTTGGGACTCTGTCTCTCAGACCTGTAGTATTGAGTCAGTTGGCCCTATCAAACACAGCAATGCACGCTGCCCAGCAGGGGCCTGGTCGCAGCTACGTGTCAAACGTAGCGAGATCGCTGCTGAGGTCGTTGTTGCGTCACAAAACTTGTGACTCTCGCTAGCGATCTTGCCTAATGTGACGGGGGCTTTACAGGCTTGGTGGTCAACATGTGCCGACCCACTAAGCTCACTAATTGGCTGCAGAGGAGACATAAGCTGTCAATGTGACATCACTGCTGTGGCGAAAACCCTTAAACTGAAGCTGGACCCAGGAAGGGTATTTTTTGTTTTTCATTTTTTTTTTAACATCACGTTTAGGGTTCATTTCAGTGGACAGCTCCTTTTAAAGTGTATTCATTTTTTAAACCTTCTAAGCCATTAGATTTATACAAGCTAAAAATAATAAAATCAGTACTACACACATTTCTCTTGCTCCGGCACTGAAACTATGCTGCTGTTTTCTTGGTAGTCTACAGGCTGCAGCTACAGGACACATTGTTAATGATGGGCAAACCCAAACTATAAAGTTCGGGGTTTGTACCGAACACCCAGTGTTTGTGCACCAACCCCGAACATAGAGTCACCTGAGAAGACAGTGTGACTGTTCGGGTTCGGCTAGTGAGGGCTGTAAAAGGAGCAAAATGGCTATTAAAACAGGAGAATTATACTTTGCTTACTGATGACCACACAATGACTGACACAACCAATCACAGATGCTGTCACAGAGAATGCGTGGGGATGCAGTGAATAAACATGAAGCTTAATGAGCAGAGCCCAAAGTAGTGTTACAAGCGGTGATGTCAGAGAGTTCATCTGAGGTCATAGCAGTGGTACCGTGCAAACCACACCAGCTGTGAGCTAAGATGAACTCTCTGACACCACCGCTCTCACTGTTGTGGTCACTATTCATACACATGGGCCATTAAACAAGGGTCCTTAGTAAGTTTTTATAATTGATGTCTAGTAAAATGTGGGTAGAACTAGACTAGCCTTAGTGTTAAACTGGGCAGAAATTTGCATTGCAGCAATGAGTCAGGGAATGAGTCAGGGAAAGAAATTGACATATTCTTTATTTTGAAAATATACTCACGTAATTCAGCAATAAATTAATGGAATGAATTGTTTGCCTTCAGTTATTCCAGAGAAGCCAGTTAAAGAAAACCCCAAAATTGTTGGCAGTGCCAAAGACACAATCAAGAAACTCTTGGCTCATAAGAACAGTCTAAAGAGAAATGAAGATAAAAAGAACTTGATACCTGAAACCATTATAACTCCATCACCTAAAACACGCCTGCAGCCTTTTGACTATGTGGATGGCATTTACATTGGTGGAACTTATAATCAGGAAGAGGAAGAAAAATTTGAAGGTGATCAAGATGAGGATGAAGAGGAGGAAGGGGAGGATGAGGATGATGAGGAGGATGACTATGACAATGGAATTGGACAAGAAAAGATACTGAGGGGTGATGTATTTGGTATGTTTTATATTTATGTACCTAGTCAAGGCATTTTAATTAAACTTGGATCAAAAGCAAATAATATGCATATTCTGCACACAATGGGACATATTTATTAATACTGTCTAAGTCACAGGCACTGAAAACTTAAGGTACCGTTACACACTTCAATGTTGTAACAATATCACTAACTATCTCATGGATGCGCGGTCGTTAGCACATCGTTTTGACATGGTTGGTGAGATGTCACACGTATAGATATTGTGGACGACGGACCAACGATGTAGTGAGCAGCTATTGTTTGCACAACCCACCGAACGATACTTGTTCACTGATGTGAATGGGTGAAGTCGTTAACGACATCGTTATCGCGGTGTCACACAGAACGATGCAGCAGTTTGGCTGATCGAGGATCGTTTGATTTGAGAACATGTTCTCAAATCTGCGATCATAGATCCAACGATTTATTGTAGACCTATCTCAGTGTCACATGCAACGACGTCCTAACGATGTCGTTTCAACTACTCCAAACCCGTGACGTTTCAGCAATATTGTTCAAGATATCATACCGGTAAAGGGGCCTTTAGAGTAGGCTTACACTATTTTTTCTATAGCAAAAAATTATAGTCTTGACTACATGTATGCTGATCAGCGGTTGTTTCATAGCCTGTTCAAACAGATTGAATCAGTAATAGATTGTTTTGCGTGCATGGACTGTCATTGTTCTTAACAGCAGAAGTCCTGTTTACAAAATACGATGTGCTGCCGAGATCAAGGGATTTTAAACTTAAAGGGAACATATCAGGTCTCCTGTGCACACAGAACCATTAGTGGTTCTGTGCACATAGCTAGAATCCCTGCAGTTCCTTTATATTATAGCATCCATATAAAAGATCTTTAGAAAAGGTAGCTTATGATATGCTAAGTAGGATCTCAACTAGTCGAGGGGGCATTAGTTCCCCCAACTAGTCAGCCGACTTAGTGTGGCGCCCCATTGGTCAGTGCGCCACAGTAGGGGTACTGCACCCACATCAGAGCGTGCAGTATTCCTGTCACTGGGGAGGTTGAAGTCAACCTGAGGCTCTCTTCTCAGCATCCCTACACCTAAAATAGGGGACCTTTTGGTTAACCCATCGCTAGGGAACCAGTCCCAGTGGGAGGAGTATTAGGGTAGAAGGAGCGGGAACTAACAGACAGATCTAGTCTAGTCTGAAAAGCGAAGCAAGCAGTGAGGGCACCTAGAAGGAACGGCGACCCAGGAAGGAAGGAGGAAACCCAGTGCCAGACGACCAGACAGGTCTAGGGGAATCCTAGTCCAGAACCGGCTCTGAGTCGCAATTACAGGCGCGTTCATCCCTGAGCCGTCAACATCGGCCGGTCGAGGGCCTATCTATCAGCCCCGACCCCCCCGTCCAGAATGTGCAGCCCCACCAGGGACACCAAACCGGGTTGAGACCCTTAGATGAGAAGAAGGGTACCTCATAGCACCCAACGGGCCTGGTAGTCAAGTGGGCTGTGCAGGGCAAGTGAAAGCAGCGGGACGAGAGAAAGACAGCAAAAGGTACACTACAGGAGCCTCAAAGAGACTTGATTTTCCTCAGTGATTACCTTGCCAGCTACCCGCTAAAGAACTATGTAACTGTGAACCTGAACCGTGAACTTTTACAAGTAAACACCTATACAGAGTCCATAAGCCTCCAGTTTCTTGATACTGCCTTCATCTCATCACTACCCCGCCTGTGGGAAGCTATACCATCCAGCTGCCCGACCATCATCCCCAGAGGCCCCCGGCATTGCTGGTGCCATCACCAGAAACCACAACTGGCGTCACAAGACTCTTATTATTTCTCCACTTAATTTCTCCCTTTCTAACAAGTGACCCAGGGTACGGGTCCGTGCCGGCTACCAGTGACATCCCTCGTAACAGTAAAACGCCCGGATACCGAGTCCCCGCAGACCCCTGGGCAGGTCATTAGCATGTTATCACGCCCATACTTTACACAGTCATCATTATTAGCATCGACTTACAAAACCATGCGTGTGTGTGGCATTGTATATCTCAGCATGGAGCTTCACTGACTCCAGGTGTGTGCACCCTGTCTTTAGAGAGGTGTAGTGTGTACGTCGACTTCTGATCATGTGCAGTGACCATCTCTGAAGCCGGGGTGCACACACCTGGAGTCTGTGAAGCTCAATGCTGAGATACACAAAGCCGTGTGCATATACAACTTTGTATAACGATGCTGGTGACGCTGGGTGTGTAAAGCATATTATAATACCCACAGGGGTGTGATAGCATGCTAACTTGACCTACTAATCAGGGTAACTAACATCCCCTTGACTAGTCAAAGCTCTAAATAGGATCTCAAATGATCTTTATAAATATTTTTTCTAAAGATCTATTTATGGATGCTACTATATGAAGAGAATCTTAGGCAGGGATACTAGGTATGTGCACAGAACCACTCATTGCTGACATGTTCCCTTTAAATCACCGCTCTGCTGTTTTGTTTTTTTTACTGTTGGAGGCATTTTTCTAACCTAAGTTCCCAGACTTTACTCTAATATCTACCCAACGGTGTCATCATCTTCTATAAGCGCCACTCCCATCGGTCTCCAACAGTTTGCTACCTACTGGCTGCCCCAGTGTTTCATTGAGTGAGCCCGAGGTTACTGTTCAATACAAGTCTGAGAGCTTTGTTCTGCCTCTCATAGACTTGCATTGAGTGCTTGTGATGTAACTTATGACTTTTGAATAGTAAAATGTTGCAATCACAGGATGGCGCTATGGGACTGGAGTGGTGTCAATAACAGGTGAAGACACTGGAGGGTGAGTATAAGAGTAGGGGCAGAGACCTTAGATTAGAAGCACCAATCCATTGGTGAAAAAAAACCAACTACTGGAGTGGTGCTTTAAAAACCATTTCACCTGATAAATGATTGTTTTGCGTCTTGTTGAGTGATTTGCAGCTTATCTACACTATCCAATTCTCATAAAACAAGCATACCATATTCCCTATAATTGTGCAATGTATGTGCATGCACCCTTAAGCCCTTATCACATGGGGCGACATCGCCGCCCATTACAGAAGCAATGTGGGGGCGTGGTCTATCGGCGGCGATATCGCCCCTACGTCACCTCATGTAAAGGGACGATGTCGGCGGTGCTGGGCGGTGGCCTAGTTTCAGAGCAGTGCAGGAAATTTGAATTTTCCTGTTTGCACAGATTTTAATTTTCCTGTTTGCACAGATTTTCCTGGGAAATTCGACTTATAAAAAGTTATTCTAAAGTGAATGTAATGTCCTTTATAGACTCCAAAGCATAAGAAGGTGTAAAAATAACAAAAACAATTATACTCACCTCTTTGACCCTTCCACTCCTCACCATCACCTGTACAGCTATTGCTTTATCTTTTGACCACCAAAACGAATCTCAAGGCTACTCACGTAAAACCTGGAACTTCTAGCTCTAAGGAGGTCCCAGAAAGCTCTGTGCAAAAAGTGACAACACCATATGTGGGCTATGATCTTGCATGTGCATGCAGAGTCCTCTCGGCCTAGAATTGAGAGGCCCAGGGAAACAACACTTGTTGATAGAGAGTCACAGCAAAGACTGGATGGGTGATGGTGAGGAGTGGAGGAAGGCCAGGGACATGAGCACAGAGTATATGTGTGTTTCTTTATTTTTAACCTCTTGATGGCCTTCTATAGTTCAGAAAAATAGCAACCAGTGTGTTGCTGAATCTGTGCAAAAGGAAGTGAATAAAATCTGCATTTTACCGAATAGAATTAAATTCCACTGAAATATATTCTCTTATCTTTCTTATCTCTAGCCATTCTTTCATGTCTTTACCAAGGTGGCGTTGCTCACAGGATTTTGGGGGCGTATCTTTTGCCTGCTCTGCATATTTAATGTGAACAATGCCCATTTAGTAAAGACCATAAAGAGTAGCACCAAATAAATAGTCCCATATCTCTGGAACCGTACGGTGAATAAAAAAAAAAAAAAAAAATTATTCGGTGGAGCAGAGGGAATAAAATACGGGTTAACACTGGCCATTCTTGACTTGGTGACAGGTTTTTTTTAAAACAGTATAAGACATGATAGACAAGATAGTTTTAGGGTTTTTTTGCACTACTTACACCATAATTCTTGAACAATTAGCTTGACAAATCTCCCCCAATATCTGTCTTCTAGAACTAACCACATATTTTAAAATATTGGATCAAATCACTGTAATGCAGCCTAAGAAAAAATTAAGGGAGCAAATACCCTTCAGTTTATAAATAGGTAAATAGTAATGGTACAATTAAATAATATAAGGCACTTACCGTAGTTCACTCTATTTTGATCAAAAAAACATAAAAGCAATCTTGCCATGACAAGGTTTACCCAATCAGGATAGACCCTAATGGCCACTTTACACGTCCCAACGTCGTTCCGATATTGGATACAACGCCGCGGGAGCGCGCTTTTTCTGGGCAGACTTCCAAGATCGCATAGGAGATGTTACACAGCGCGATATCGGCATGCAACTCCACTACGATGTGTGCGCCCCCTTGTACGGCCGACCCAAGAACGACCATTTAACATGGGACAGGAGAGGGGAAGTTGTACTCCACATCGTAGTTGGGCTTTTACACAGCACGATCCGGCCACAACGCCCATCCAATATCGGGCCGTTGGAGAGCAGGCTCATTTGATCGCCGATATCGTTTTGGTATCGTTCGTGCATTGTATTGGACATTTATACCATACAACGCACGAACGATATCAGGGCCAACGCACGAACCACGTGACTTTTGGTCGGAGTTGGACGCTGATATCGGGACGTGTAAAGTGGCCATAACTCTTGTAGCTATCTCTACATGCCACCAGGGTTGGAGCAGTGCACAGGCCGGACTATCTAAACACCTGACCGTTGAAAGCTAAATAGATGAATCATGAACCCAAAAAGTGGGAGCCAGGCCCTATATGTACAAAATATATGTAAAAAAACAAGTAAAGCAAAACCAAAGAAATGAGCTGGAAAATATGTCGGTATAAAAGCAACATATAGGTTCATATACACACTGTAGCCATTAACAAATACAACCTATCATAAAAACAAAATGAGCATTGTAAATAGTAAAAGTACATATAAAGCACATAAAGTACTTAACTGACACTATTTTGCACAAAAAGCATAAAAGCCATCCCACCGCAACAAGGTATACTCAAGACCCTAACCGTTGATTGATAGATGGGACTAAGTTGCATTTTCCTTACATTTAAAGCATGGCATTATCTGGACAGGAATGCAGACGATTTCTGCAGGCTACAGGGAAAAGGAATGCGGAAACCTTTGAGTTAAGATGAATTACATTTAGAAGGAGGTTGTATTATCTCTTTTATAAGATGGTTCACAGATTTGTTTTAACACTGTAACACAGCTTGTGATCTCCCAGTTTAGAATTCCTTTCTTTTTTTTTCTATGTGTGTTTTCATGGATGTGTAACTTATGACACATATATACATTATGGACGCGGACTTGTTTTTTTGTAGACAGTTGTCTGCTTTTGAATCTATCTCAATGTCACCCAATCAAGGTAATAGAGCCAGTATAAAAACAGCTGTGGCATCCACTCAATATCCAGATTCACCACAAAATGGCTCCTGCATTTCCTTCTTCTGCTTTTATACAGGCTATATTGGTCCATCATGATTGTCTATTCTACACCATATGATGTGATCGGTGCAAGCCATTTTAAGGACGTCTGTCTGAGGTCCTGTGATCTTTCTCTGGTTGATGCAATCTGTCACAATATGTTGAATGCCAGAGACTATTTTACACGATTCACACAAAGCGAATTGCGTATTTTTCTAATTCATCGAGTTCATTGAATTTCTACAAATTTGGCAAAACTTTGCTTCACCACAAATTGATTCACTCATCTGTATCGACCATTAAGCCGTACAGTTCTTTGCTCTATTGCTGTTACCTCTAATTGAGCATTCAATAATTTTCACATTACTTGATGCAGCTTTTTACATTGTCCAGTGTTACAAGTTCACTCTTCACAGATGTATATAATAAAAATGTCAGGATGATGAAGGACCATCCAACAATACTAATTACAAAGGAGGGTGACGTTGAGATACACTATATAGTGTTATCGTGTATTTAACAAGGTGGAATGATCATTTCCAGCATTGTGCTTATTGCTCTTTTTAGTTTAACTTGTTTCTAAGAACTTTTATTGCTGTTCACTTGGGACAGACGCTTTGTCCATGTGCGGGATTTTCATCAGAATTTATAAACAAAGTCAGTATGCTCTAAAACTAACACACGGCACGAATAGAGATTTACAAAGTGCTTTCCTTCAACAGCATACATTCTATCAGTTTCATCTAAGCTGTTGATCTCCCCGTTGTGGAACATATTTTGCATGGATACATTACTAAATAATTTTCAGCATGGGAGACATATTTTACTCATGCCTTATGTGCTCATTATAGTCTTAAAGTATAGGAATTCTGGAATTCTCTGCAAAATGGTTTCCATTAACTTAATAGGCACCACATGTAGTATCTATAAGAAAGTTGACGATATTTTCTGCTGTGCGGAGCAATAAGTTTGGCAGAGAAACACAATGGAGCTGTGCATTGATACCTAGGTATGTTTTTTCGGTATTATAAAGAAACTACAACCTTGAAAATACATAACTTATAAGATTTTATGGGTATATCCAAACATATTTAAAAAATATGTCAAAGACCACTTTATGCATTTGATGGTGATTTCCAGGAAAAATAATCATCATAAAGAAAAGCTCCATGGTCATATACCCACACACTATAGGCAAGTTTATCCACTTTATTATTTTATTTTACTCACATAGTGCTACTTAGGGGATTTTCCCGCAAGCAAAGATAATTTTAAAGTTCATTTTAATCAATAGATCTTGGAATAATAATAATTTCCACAGTTGAATGTTTAAAAAAGTGTTCCTGTGCTGAGATAATCTTATATATGTGTCCCTGCTATGTACTGTGTTATGGCTGTGTCTGACCATACATGGACATGGTCTGATCATACCACATCACCTGTGCTGAGATAATCTTATATATGTGTCCCTGCTATGTACTGTGTTATGGCTGTGTCTGACCATACAGGAACATGGTCTGATCATACCACATCTCCTGTGCTGGGTTAATCTTATATATGTGTCCCTGCTATGTACTGTGTAATGGATGTGTCTGACCATACAGGGACATGGTCTGATCACACCACATCTCCTGTGCTGAGATAATCTTATATATGTGTCCCTGCTATGTACTGTGTTATGGCTGTGTCTGACCATACAGGGACATGGTCTGATCATACCACATCACCTGTGCTGAGATAATCTTATATATGTGTCCCTGCTATGTACTGTGTTATGGCTGTGTCTGACCATACAGGAACATGGTCTGATCATACCACATCTCCTGTGCTGGGTTAATCTTATATATGTGTCCCTGCTATGTACTGTGTAATGTCTGTGTCTGACCATGCAGGGACATGGTCTGATCATACCCCATTTCCTGTGCTGAGATAATGTGTCTCTGCTATGTACTGTGTAATGAATGCATCTGACCATATAGGGACAAGGTATGATCATACCACATTTCCTGTGCTGAGATGTGTTCCTGCTATGTAATGTGTAATGGATGTGTCTGACTGTACAGAGACATAGTCTGATCATACCACAGCTCCTGGGCAGGGGAGGAAGTAAAAGAGCATACAAACAATACAGCACAAGATCATAGATGATATTTCAATTGGTACTTCACAACATTACCTGATGAAGGTGGCATTTGGCCGCCAAAATGCGTTGTGAAGCACCAATTGAAATAAAAGTCTGTATTTTTAATAATAATTTCCAGTCCCTCTCTCATATGCCCAGCGCTCCAGCCCGACGGCAACATGTTTCTGTCTATTATAGGGATTAGGGACAGGCACGTTATATGAGAAGGCTTCAATCCTTAAACTATGTACCTAACTATCCCTGCCAAATATAGTGGCTCATTGGTGCTACCCTCGCATCCAACACCTGGAGCACATGTCTACCTTCCTCTCCTACCTACTCTGTGGGGTTAATCAAAAAAAGACATGTTATACAAACTTTTATTAAAATCATACAAATCTTCTATCTCTATGATCCCATGCCATAGCATGGCAATTTAAGGATTGTGGTCTAGAGAAGCAATAGCCTTTTTATAAAATAAAACACTCAATATGTTTAATGAATTCTTACCATAATTGGCTCACGATTCTACACCATCTAATTTCACATTACAGGGTTTTTCTTGGCAATAGTTCTATAAATGTTGAGTTAGTTCTATTGATGGATTATTCGGATATCCAGACCACTAAACATTTTTCTTGTGTGTTCAAATAAATAAAAGACAGTCTTATGTGATTGTTATCAGACCATCTAAGGAAAGAAGAAACTCAGTGCTTGAAAATATCATGTACATTTGTTGGAAAGCAGAATCTGCTTTAACCCAGTGTCTGTGTGGTCTAGGTGTAAATATTTCCAAATGGAAACTTAATAAATGTTTACTTTCATTAACTTCACTGGAAATCTTCACTGCAAAAGTTATGTCAAACTGAAAAGAAAAGGTTTATAAATGCTAAATAACTAGCAAATAAGCATTTGCTACTGACAACTCTTCATACTAATTGAAGTAAGGAGATTATTATAAGAAACATAACCAAAGAAGAGATATATCCAAATTCACCTAAAGCGTGCTAAAATAATCAAAGTGATAGGGTACCGTCACACGTGGCGACATTACTGGAGATATCAGCGGCGACGGGCGGGAGTGCGCACATTTTTGGCGCCCCGCCAGCGTCGCCGTCGTATACTTACATGCGGCGACACCTCCGGCGACGCACCGGCGATCTTGCAGGCGCCATCGCCGCTGGGGTGTCCAAAAACCCCAGCGGCGATTCTGTAACATGGGAGCCTGTGGCTCCCATCGCCTGTAAGATCGCCGTCCCTCTGTTACATAGGGGGGGTGATGTGTACACATCGCCCCAGAGTGCTTTCCTGGTTTCAGAGCACTGCTGAGAAACCAGGCGACCACTCAACAGCGTCGCCATCGCCTATTTACATCGCCTATAAAATCACTGCCGATATGGCCTCGTGTGACGGTACTCTTATAGTCTCACAACTACCATAGTATTAGGCTATCAAAAATTCTCACCTATAACAAAATTGGCAAAGTATTTGTACAACCCCTGGTAAAAGTTATGGAATCACCGTGCTCGGAAGATGTCCATTCAGTTGTTTAATTTTGTAGAAATAAAGCAGATCACAGACATGGCACAAACTAAACTTCATGGCTTTAAGAAACACTAAAAGAAATCTTGAAAAAAATGTGCTAGCCAGTAACGGTTACTTTTGTAGACCAAGCAGGGGGAAAAATTATGGAATCACTCAATTCTGCGGAAAAAATTATGGAAACACCCTGTAGATTTTAATTCCCAAAACTAACACCTGCATCATTAGTCTGCATCTAAAAAGAAGTGATCACACCTTGGAGAGCTGTTGCACCAAGTGGACTGACATGAATCATGGCTCCACATGAGAGATGTCAATTGAAACAAAGGATAGGATTATCAAACTCTTAAAAGAGGGTAAATCAACACGCAATGTTGCAAAAGATGTTGGTTGTTCACAGTCAGCTGTGTCTAAAATCTGGACCAAATACAAACAGCATGGGAAGGTTGTTAAAGGGAACCTGACCTCTAAAAATGAGCCCTCAGGCTCTTTTAACCTGTCCCTGCACCATTCTAATCCATTCTGTCCCTAAATGCCATCCCTTTCTGTCCCTAAATCGCTATTGTAAATCTCCCTGCCGGCAGCGTGTTAATTATGCACGCCCATATGGGTGTGCTTTAGATCACAGACTGTGTTTGTGCTGCCAGGGGCGGTACAGACGATATGACGCGATTTTCGTCATATCGCCTGTACCGCCCCCTGGCAGCACAAGCATAAGCATAAGGTCAAAGTCATGGCCTGCAAATAGTCCGGATCTCAATCCAATTGAAAATGTTTGGTGGAACTTGAAGAAAATGGTCTATGACAAGGCTTCAACCTGCAACAGCTGATCTGGCAACAGCAATCAGAGAAAGTTGGAGCCAGATTGATGATGAGTACTGTTGGTCACTCATTAAGTCCATGCCTCAGAAACTGCAAACTATTATAAAAGCCAGAGGTGGTGCAACAAAATACTAGTAATGTATTTGAGTGTTATTTTGTTTGTTTGTCATGATTCCATAATTGTTTCCTCAGAATTGAGTCATTCCATAATTTTTCCCCCTGCTTGTTCTACAAAAGTAACCGTTACTGGCTAGCACATTTTTATCAAAATTTCATTTAGTGTTTCTTAAAGCCATCAAGTTGCTATTTGAAATGACTTTAGTTTTGTGCCATGTCTGTGATCTGCTTTTTTCTACAACATTATACAACTGAATGAACATCCTCTGAGCCAGGTGATTTCATAGTTTTTGCCAGGGGTTGTATACCTTCATTGTCACCATACTAAAAACACAACATTAAGCATTAGAGTCCTATAGGAATAAGGAATAACATCAATTGGTCAGTTTACATTTTTGTAGAAGAACCAATGAAAAGAGACTCAATCATAGGTTCAATAATTGCAAAAGTCATATATAGAGAAAATGCAAAAAAACTATTAGGACCAAGTAATGGTGTGCAATGGAAATACAGAAAAAGAAAAGAGTGCACACACAACATCATATATACGGTACATATAAAATAAAGTTGTGAATATAAAGTACAAGAAGGATGACATCCTGTGCATGTATGACATCAAGAAATATCAAGATTCATGCTTCAATAAGGATCCATAAAATGGTACATTACAAGTATAAAGAATAAGATACCAGAAAAATGTCATCCTCTCATTTTGTGTGAGTAACCCTTGTCTCCCGTCTTGGCTGGATAGCCGTTGTCTGCTCTCAGATTAATGCTATTGAGCTGAAGGACACATTGGTGGGATTGGAAGGTTTTGTTGACTCTGATTGGTGGGTTTTCGAATGGGTGTATATTAAACCTTTTTTATTAGCTTTACAGGTGAAAAGAGAGGAGCCGGCTTTTAGGTCAAGTGTCACAAATCAGAAGACCACTTTCCTAAAATCAGAAGGTAATAGTATAATTTTACATGTTTTTTGGGTTAGAGTGAGCACAGTAGATTTTCATCAATTAAGGTCCTTTATCCTTTATTTAATCTGATATCTAACCAGATACATATATGTATAAATATCCTACATTATGAGGCTTGATTGCAAGAGTCTAACAGGATTACCCTAAAGTTAAAGCTCCTACCATTACTGTAAAGATTCATTTAATATATCTCTAAAATGGTTGGACAGCTATTCTTCTGATACTGGAATGGATCCACTTAGACATAGGTATGAATGGTTAACATACGCCATGGCTATCTCCATTTGGAACTCTGTATTGGTATCTTTACACGCCGCGACGGCAGGCTGGATACATCGCGCTACTTCACGTGCACGAGCACGCCCGAACGGCTACAAACGGTCAACGCACTCTCTTTACACGCCACCATAAGGTGCGCTACGCCACGCTACATCTATAGCTAGCTACATCGCCGGGTGTCTCAAGTAGCCAGCTGTAGCGTAGCGTACCATGTTTACACACCGCTCCAACAAGCTACTATGGGCGGACCCGGTGCAGCAGGGATAGCACATAGGCGTGCAACAATCTTGGATTACGAGCCGTCCGTACGATGATAAGACAGTGCAATATCATCAGGATTGGCCAGGCATCGCAGTAGGCTGATTAATACAGCACGCTCGAGTAATTGTGTAGTGTGACTGGTCAGCTCCTTAAATATCCCGCCCTATGCTGCGACTACCAATCATAAAGCAGGAGCGACCTCCAATGATCGCAGATGGGGCGCGGTAACATGGCGACTGTGTCACGCCTTAGATACATGGCAGCCACATCGCCGGGTGTCCAGAGTTGCCTTCCGTTGCTTCTTTACACGCCGATACAGCTCGCTACAATCGGCGATGTTGCCTTAAGTTTATGAGCAGAGACCATAAACAGATGTATCTGTCGCCGGCTGTAGCGTCGCCTCTTCAGACGCCGCTACTACAGGCGATATGGACGCTACAAGCTACAATTGTAGCTTGTAGCGCGATGTATCCAGCCTGCCGTCGCGGCGTGTAAAGGTACCATATAAGATAAAATGATCCCACTATTAGGATAAACTCACATACAGATATTTAACAAAATATTAGTGTTGTAAAGTGAACATTCCCTCTATCTAAGGTGAATTATCACTATATATATGGCAGACCCATAGGCTACATGCATCGCTTATTTATAAAGTGGTGGTGATTCTCTTTTCCTTATATTCAACATCAAACTTTTTGAATGTAAAGCAAAAATGACTACCGTAACCAGATATAAACTCATTAAAAACAAGGGGATCCATGTAGCGACTGTTAAATATACACTAATGTTCCCCACCTTGAATGACCCCAACTGTCCTCTCTGGTGACTCATTCAATTATATTCCTGCTATGGTAATTGTCCCCATAACAATTTGTACATCATTATTTTCTGCAAAAATTGAATGCAATAATTTGACACATTAGTTGGGTATTTTATTTTCAATCTCCACATAATTGGATGCATTATTGTAAATGGGATTATCCTTTCCCCTTTTCCATGTGTTTAGAGGTGACTGTAGACTGCAGCTTTGATCGTGGAGCCTGTGATTGGAAGCAGGAGACTGAAGACGACTTTGATTGGAAACATACGAATAGGAGCCACGGTAAGAAAGCTGTACTAGTGAATAAAAAGAAATCATTTAACCATTTCCACTCTGTGGTTATTACATTTTAACTATCATATTATAAGCATGCATGTGGACAGGTCATTATGTCTAGGCTATTTTAATTATTTTGTCATTTTAGACTTTTCTTTTCAATACTAAGGTGATTTCTAGATGTTCTGATAAGTTTTGCTACAATATATAACTATATTATTCCTGACAATAGAGCCAACAATGTAATTTTTCAATAGAGGAAAAGCTGTACATGCCATTGGTTCAGTACCAATCAGATGCTTTACATATTCTGGTCTTCATTGAGATGTGATCCTACACTCACTCTCTCCTAGCATGCTAATACTAGCAAATAAGGAAAAGCCATGGCACACCTCTATTACAAGAATGGGAAGCTGGAGAGGAGCAAGGATAGGGTCTCTTATTCTTAGCAGGGTTGCAATGAATTTAACCCCCTTTCACTATGTTTCAGATAAATGTAAAATTAATTTTTAGCAATTATGCAGTTTTATTGGTCAACCCCTTCCCGACTTTTGACGTAATTGCTCTAATTGTTAGCGGACACCATCTCGCTTTTGGAGAGCTCTTGTGTGCCTAAACATTGGAGCTCCCCCACAAGTGACTCCATTTTGGAAACTAGACCCCCAAAGGAACTTATCTAGATGCATACTGAGCACTTTCAACCCCCAGGTGCTTCACAAATTGATCCGTAAAAATGAAAAAAGAAATTTGTTGTGTTTTTCATTTTTACAGATCAATTTGTGAAGCACCTGGGGGTTCAAAGTGCTCAGTATGCATCTAGATAAGTTCCTTGGGGGGGTCTAGTTTCCAAAATGGGGTCGCTTGTGGGGAGCTCCAATGTTTAGGTACACAGGGACTCTCCATACGCGACATGGTGTCCGCTAACAATTGGAGCTAATTTTCCATTCAAATTGTTAGCAGACACCATGTCGCGTATGGAGACCCCCTGTGTGCCTAAACATTGGAGCTCTCCCACAAGTGACCCCGTTTTGTAAACTAGACCCCGCAAGGAAGTTATCTAGTTGCATAGTGATTACTTTGAACCCCCTGGTGCTTCACAAATTGATCCGTAAAAAGAAACATTTTGTGAAAAAAAAGTACTTTTTCATTTTTACGGATCAATTTGTGAAGCACCTGAAGGTTCAAAGTGCTCATTATGTATCTAGATAAGTTCCTTGGGGGCTCTAGTTTCCAAAATGGGGTCACTTGTGGGGGAGCTCCAATGTTTAGGCACACAGATGCTCTCGATTCGTGATATGGTGTCCACTAACAATTGGAGCTAATTTTCCATTCAAATTGTTAGCAGACACCATGTCATGCATGGAGAGACCCTGTGTGCCTAAACATTGGAGCTCCCCCACAAGTCACTTCATTTTGGAAACTAGACCCCCAAGGAACTTATCTAGATGGGTGGTAAGCACTTTGAACCCTCAGGTGCTTCACAAATTGATCCATAAAAAAGAAACGTTTTGTGAAAAAGAAAAGTATTTTTTAATTTTTACGGATCAATTTGTGAGGCACCTGGGGGTTCAAAGTGCTCACTATGTATCTAGATAAGTTGTTTGGGGGATATAGTTTCTAAAATGGGGTCACTTGTGGGGAGCTCCAATGTTTAGGCACACAGGGACTCTCCATACGCAACATGGTGTCCACTAACAATTGGAGCTAATTTTCCATTCAAATTGTTAGCGGACACCATGTTGCGTATGGAGAGCCCCAGTGTGCCTAAACATTGGAGCTCCCCCACAAGTGACCCCATTTTGGAAACTAGACCCCCAAAGGAACTTATCTAGATGCATAGTGAGCACTTTGAACCCCCAGGTGCTTCACAAATTGATCCGTAAAAATGAAAAAGTGCTTTTTTTCATAAAAAAAATTTGCTTCACAAATTGATCCGTAAAAATGAAAAAAAGAAACTTTTTGTGGAAAAAAGTATAATCACCTGGATTGGTGATGATTCCAACCCCTCTGCAATGCTAAGGAAGTCCTGAAAACACGACATGTTGGCGGCCCGTGGGGCCTGCCATTTCCCACTCCTATTCTAAACCTACATAGCCTATAGAAAAACACAGACACTGATTGGAAAAATAGCAGAGCTGATGCAGGTGTGGACAGTCTTACTAGGATTATCCTGACGTTACATATCATATTCATTGCAGAGGTAATAAAAAATTACCCATATTTGCCATATACATGTTATTAAATGTGAAGAGTTCTGATATTTACTTACACAGTGCCTACTGGTACTCTGGGGATCACCATGCTGCATTTATGGTACAATGAGGGAAGGATTAAAATCTCATTAAAGTAGAATAGATATCAAATATCTTTTCATTCTAATTTACTAAAACTATATTCAGACACAAAATGCAACACTATTATGTGTGAACAGTAATAATTTATATGCATATTTACCGTATGTGCATTTGTATAGCAATGCTTCCAAATTTTACTTTGGCATGTTTATCATTTATATATCATTTATATATTCACTATTCCTTTATAATATCTTCTTGGCCAGTAGCATTTTTTCCAGAAAAAAATGTATGGTGAAATAATCTTCTTCTTTGATCCAGGTACTGGGTTTTATCTATCAGTTCCTGCTAGTGTTGGTCACAAGAAGGCTGTTGGCCGTCTAAGGCTTCCACTTACAAATCTGCACACAAACAGCAAAACTTGTTTAATTTTTACTTATCGCCTTGTTGGAGAAAAATTTGGAAAACTACGAGTGTATATAAATGAAAACACCAATCCAATCTGGGAAGAGAACAGAAGTAAAGATGGAGGATGGAGGATAGCAAGAATTGAAATACCCGCAACACATGACAGATCTTCCAACAAGGTACAGTGCAGAACAGAGTAGTCGCTGACATTTACATTTACATCAAGGAAGGATAATATACCGTATTTTTGGCTTTATAAGACGCACTCCCAAATTTGGTGAAGTAAAAAAAAATTATTTTTAATGTTAAAAATGCCAATGCCCAACTTACAATCAGTACATATGTCCCTCATTCCGGTACATGACCCCCCCATCCTGGGATATATGTCCCCCATCCTGGTATATATGCCTCTTCAACCTAGTATATAGCTCTCCCCATTCTGGATTTAGCCCCCTTATCTTGGATACGGCACCCCAAGGATGGCACATGTCCCCCTGTGATGGCACATAGTCCCCAGTGATGGCACATAGTCCCCTGTGCTGGCACATAGCCCCCTGTGATGTCACACACAGCCTCCTGTGCTGGCACCCACGGCCCCCTGTGCTGGCACCCATGGGTCCCTGTGATAGCACCCACGGCCCCCTGTGAAGGCACCCATGGCCCTCTGTGATGGCACATAGCCCCATGTGATGGCACCCATGGCCCCCTGTGCTTGCACCCACGGCCCCCTGTGATGGCACCCACGGGCCCCCTGTGATGGCACCCACGGGCCCCCTGTGATGGCACCCACGTCCCCCTGTGAATGCACCCACGGCCTGTGTGATGGCACCCATGTCCCCCTGTGAAGGCACCCATGGCCCCCTGTGATGGCACCCACCGCCCCCTGTGGTGGCACCCTCGGCCCCCTGTGGTGGCACCCATGGACCCCTCTGCTGATTCACACAAAATAACAACAATTTTCAACTTACCTCTCCGGCGCTTGCCTCCATATCTGCCTGCCTGCCGCAACCTCCGCAGTCCCGAGGAAGCCAGTCATGTGACCGGCACTGCAGAGTGATATCATCAGTGCACGGCCGATCACATGACCGGATTCTCTGGGATCCCGGAGGTTGCGACAGGCAGGGAGAGATGGAGGCAAGCACCGGAGAGGTAAGTTGAAAATGGATGTATTTTTGTGCCCAACAGCATGGGGTTCCATATCCAGAATGAGGGGACTGCAGGAACATATGGCCTGCTTCCCTGTCCATACCTCGGTGCTAGCTTCAGTACCGAGGTGATGAACAGCATGTGCAGTGCATATTATTTGAGGCTAATAAGCGGGAGCATGTGACCTCCCGCTGCCTCCTGCAGCCAGCCCCTGCCGGTCCCCGGACATCGCTCCATTGCTGCCCCCCCACACTCCCCTGCAGTATAGGACCGTACATTTGCATTATAAGAAGCAACCCACTTTCCCCCAGAATGTGGGGAACATAACTGTCTTATAATGCAAAAAATATGGTATATATAACATTAATATCTTACTGCTGTTTGCAAAATAATTACATTAAAGGTAGAATAATGTTGTCTGTGTCTTAACCTTACCCTTAGGGTTTGTGCCCTCTGTGTGTATATTCCCTCTGTGTGTAATTCTTTGATCTGCATTTATGCTGTGTTTTTCAGCAACACAAAGGCAGCTGTTTCATAAAATGCACCAACGCATTTGTGGTGTGTTTTGCTGCATTTGTGCTGCGCTTTTTTTTCCCAGCTGATTAGAATGACTGTCAACTGGAAAACACAGCCCCAAAAATGGCCAAGTTAATTGACAGGGAGGCTATGTGCCCACTGTATTTATTTTTTGGTCTGCGTTTGTCAGCTGTAGAAACGCAGCTGTCTGTAAACAAAAGCAGCAAAAACATATTGCATTTGGGCTACGTTTGTGCACATACAAACGCAGCACAAAAAGTGGACACACAAACTCAGTTAGACATACACAGAGACAAACAGACAGACACAGACGCTCTCACCCTCCCCAGTGATCCCGCAGTGATCCCCGGTGATTCTTCATCTGTGCGCAGCTTCAGCTGTGTTTATCTATCTGCCAGATCCTGCACAACCATGTGACAGGCTGAGTCACATGGCATAAAGGTCCTGGAAGATAGATAAAGTCTTCTCCTGCCGCTCCACGGGGAAAATTCACCAGGGATAATCAGAGATCGCAGTGGGATCGCTTGGGAGGGTGAGTATTGGAGCATCTTTGTTTTCGAAATAGCGGGAAAAAAAGCAACACAAATGGACTTTGAGAATCTATTTGTGATGCTTTTTTGGGGTGTTAGAATGGAGTATATGGGAAAAACCCTGCCCAAAAAGAAACAACTTAATTGCAGGAACATAAAAAAAAATGCTGGCTATTTCTGCTACAAAAATGCACATGTGGGCACAGCTTTTGGACAATTACATTGACTTTCATTACAAAGCTGTGGGTGCTGTGCTCAGTGGGCACTTAGCCGGACTTATATAAACGCTTGCGTTGTGGGCACAGCTTTTGGAAAATCACATTGACTTCAATGTTAAAGCTGTGGGTGCTGCATTTTTGCTGCAAAAAACACAGCACAAATGCACAGCGGGCACATAGCCTTAAACTGTTCCTGCCATGGACAATTTCCATTTTTTTTTTCTCCTCCTTTTTCTCTTGCCAGAGCCACAACTTATTTTTTGCATTTTTCTGACATATTAGAGCTTTTTTTATTATTATTATTTATTACTATAGTGCCATTAATTCCATGGTGCTTAACATGTGAGTCAGACTTTTCCCAATGCTGGGATATCACAATCTTTAATTTTCTTTATTATCTTTCTTTTCAATGAGGAAAAGAGATGGGCATTTTAACTTTAATGATCTTTTTCATAGTTTTTAATATTTTGCTGTATTAATTTGTCCCTGTAGGGACCTGCAATCGTCTGATCACTTGTACTATATTCAGAAGTACCATAGTATTGCTTTGTAAAGTAAAAATCATGGTATTAACTAAATCCTAGGCACAGGCACCCCATGAGTGCGTCACGGGGGCACCAGTGGGAGCTTAGAATAACTTGCTGTTAACATTGCTGTCAGAGATGACAGCGTCATTATACAGGTTAATAATTGCAGGCCAAGTTATGCTCCACCTGTGGCTTTTAGAGGCAGGTCCTGGATTTAACACAGCCATTGCCAGATATGGGGCAATCTCACCCTGTGTGTGAGCCCATCCATATACCGACTACTACCATGCTCGATACATATAGACAGATGTTGATAAGGGTAAGGGGTTAAACACCTTCATACACAATAGGTTAAAGTCAGTTGAAGCTGTCAATATTGGCTGGATAGGTTTACAATCTAAAGTGTATGGCGACCTATAGTCTCTTAAGGGCCTGTTACATGCTTCAATGTCTCAGCAATCGGATCAACGATCCGACTTGCACTGGATCGCTAGAACAACGTTCAATGATCACTGGCGAGGTGTCACATGTTCAGATATCGTGAGTGACGCAGCAACGATTCCGTGACAAGCGAACGATACTTGCGGTCGTTTGGTCCTTTAGTGCTGAATAGGCAAAGTCGTAAACAACATCGTTATCAAGTTGTCACACACACCGATGCTGCAGGTTGAGTGGACGATCAACGACTGATTTATGGTCCTGTTCATAATCCTGCGATCAACGATCAGCTGACTTATCGTTGGCTGTATTTACGTGTCACACGCAACGACGTCGTTATGATGTCATTGCTCTGCCACAAAAGCTGTGACGTACCAACGATATCGTTAACGATATCGTAGCGTGTAACTGGCCCTTTAGGGTATGTGCAGACGATCTGGAGACACTGCATCCTGGACGCAGTGTTTCCGGACCTAAGGGAAGCGGCGGGTGAACGCAGGGTGAATTCAGCAGCCTTGTGCCCACGATCTGTGTTCAGGGCAGGGCGGCTTTTCCCTGCATTCACTCCCTGGAAATCGCATCTGACTCCGCAGCAATCCGCACCACTGCTGAAATAATGCTGTGCACAATAGAAGTACACTGGGCATGGGGATTTCTGGAAATCCCATCCACTATGCTTGTATTGTTGAATGCAGTGTTTTGGACACAGCGGTAATACCCTTCTTCCGGAACGTTGCTATTACTAATTATGTTCACGCAACCTTATTAAAGAATGATGTTGAGACTGATTGGGCAGTTTGAATTATATTGTCCAATCATTTTATTCTGAGGGGGTAATCAGCTGCTAGAGGTGTCTAAGGGTATGTGCACATCAGTAGTTTTGTGGGCT
The DNA here is from genome assembly GCA_033576535.1 of Allobates femoralis. NCBI lineage: Eukaryota > Metazoa > Chordata > Amphibia > Anura > Aromobatidae > Allobates > Allobates femoralis. Next base: position 484,651,343 of record JARQOC010000002.1, read on the forward strand.
GTTTTTGAACGTTTTCCGTCGGCGGTTTCCGCTGAGTTTTATGTTAATTTATGTTAATCCTAGCCACCGGTTGGATTAACATGCAAGTCAATGGAGTTTAGAAAACGCTGTCTACATTAGAACGTTTTTTTTCTGGTCGTTTTCAGTTTATTCACCGGTTTTCCACCGGTTTTCAAAGATAGAGCAAGCGACTTCTTTTCAGCGTTTTTCCAGCGGGTCCAGCTGAACAAGTGCACCAAAGACCAGTCTGGAAATCGCTAAGAAAAACGCCGGGGAAATCGCCAAGAACACGCTGTCCGACCGCTAGTAACCCGATCGCAAATCGTTAGCAAAACGCTAACAAAACCAGGGACACTGCCGAGTTCAGAAAACTCAGTTCTGCCATTCTACACCGATTCCCGGTCGTTCTGCAAAGATGCAGAAACGACTGATGTGCACAAACCCTAACAGTGGCTTACTCTGCTCTCCACCAAAATATATCTCTTGCTTTTTAAATATTAAAATCTACATAGGACATGAAACAACTTTTGTCCAGTTTTTTATTTCCCTTTAGCTACACAGGTAAGAATCCCTTTCAAACATGTACACACATGGGACAATTTCATGTGAATTTAATTAATCTATTAATATGTTTTGGAAACCCACACAAGAAGTTGAGAAAAAACATAAACTACAGGCAGATGTGTATATGGTCAATGTTTTAGATTTAGATTTCAGTTTTATTACAATTTCAGAGAAGCCTAATGGTTCTTCTTCTAAAATGCATAGAACTGGCAAATAGGACAACACTGTTATGAAATATCTTTATATTACCAAGAAGATGTAAAATGGCAGCCATTGTAGGAATTATACTTTTTCAGTTGGTGGAGGACACAGTGGAGGACAGAATAACCATGGGTTAGTCTGCTGCCACTTGGAGGCTGATACCACTATGAAGAGGAGGCGAGATTTTCAAAATAGGGGGCGCGCAGGAGAAGGATTAATGATGCCCAGCGCGGCATGACAAGAACAGCAGGGGGGAGGGAGACTGGAAACCCGGAGACCACCCATGTCAGTCTACTCCGTAGCCTGAAGCCCTCATTACCATAGGAAAATGTAAGCTAATAAATCGTTTTTCTCAAGCATTATATTGCAATTTTAGCTCAAAGAGGGATGGTTAGGTATGTGCTAGCAAGGTTCAGGGACAGGTAGTGGTAGGATGGGGGGCTAAAATGAGCTGACAGGTTCCCTTTAAGAAATTAATAGAAGCACTTTCCAGCGGACTATACTTTGTTGCAAGCACCAAGCCTCCTCAGTTCAACTAGTGTCATTCAGTGGCAGACATATTTTGAGTATAAGGCTACTTTCACATCAGTGTTTCTTGGCATTTGTGGTAGTTCAGGCTGACTCACCGTCAGCCCGTGGACTCCGGTTTAGACAGGCTGTAGCTCCTTCCTCCTTGTCACGGGTGGGCCGCGCCTGCCGGTAGCCAGGCCCGGTTGAGTGCAGATCAAAAGTGAAGACGTCTTGTAGGAACAGATTAAAGGGGTTAATTTATTCGTGACGCCACCTATGAGTAGTTTCGGTAATCGTTACCGACGCTGCGGAACCTCCGGGGGATGGACAGCAGCAAGATGGAATGCTCCCCACAGGCTGAGCGGTGATCCCCGGAGGCTGGAACTGCTTAAGATGTTGTGCGGCAGCTGCGGTTACCTTGTAATGCGGACGGACAGTTCATAAGGAAGCACGGACACAGAAAGTCTCTGCAACGGGTCTTTACTGTAACCAGCAGGCAGTACATGGTATACAGTTTACGGGTAGTGGACCGGGTGGACTCAGCAGTGATGGTGTCCCTCAGAGATCCGCAAGTGTTCCTCCATTCTAGCTAAGTGTTGTGCCATTGTCGCCCAGGAATACCAGATCGGGTACGGGAAGGCTGCTTCAATGCCCTATCCAATATGTACGTTATGGATGTTTTGGGGAGCCTTGGATCCCTCGGTGGGTACACCGCTGGTTAGACGACTGGAAGTTGGCTGGTGGTGGGGTGCTCCTGTGAAGCTGCTCCTCCACGCTTCTGGTTCGCGTAGCAGAGGTGAACTGCTGCCAGCTTCGGTACCAGTGAACTGGCTGTGAAGTTTTGGGGCACGGGGTATTTTGGAACCCGTGGTTAGTGGTGCCCGATCCCAGTTGTTGAGGCCTCAGGTGCTGACACCCGACCAGTGACGGCCCGGGGCTGCACGGGGTGCGGAGCCCCCGCTCCTACTCCAAGTTCTAGACTTCTCTTGTCAAGTTCTAGACTCCTTCTCTTTGACTAAGGGTCTGTTCTCCCTACACACTTCCCTAACACTCCGCCCACCAGGACCCTGGGTTGGCCCTCTGTTCTAGGTGATGCATGCAGGGTTGGATCTCTCAGTTAACCAGATCACTGCTGTGTCAGAAAATATTGCGGCTGCATTTATGGCTGTAATACCCTCTTGTGACGCACTCGTTGCGGGGCGCCACACTCCCCCTTGGTTTAATGCGCTTGTCCCCAAGCGTCACACTACCCACATTACAGAGGTTTTTATATTTTATAACAGGTAATACACTTTTATTAATGACAGGTCATTACGTTGCATAAAAGTGAAACAGTAGAATAAACAGGTTAACACATTGCGCGGACCCGGCGGGCGGTCGGCTGTCCTTAGGTAAAAGTTCAGGCTGTGGCCGCCAAGTCGCAGTGTTATTTGCAAACAGGAAGAAGTCTCTTGGTGAAAAGTTCAATCAACAAAGTCACTTATGGAGGGCAGGGTTCCAGACTCGTATAGCGAACCACCCGTCACAGCATACATGTCGCTCATAGGTTACAATGTCCCCTCTATATAAGTCTCGGTTAGGATGCCCTCGCGGTAGGTGCGATTCCACATCACGGCGCCCCACAAACACTTCAGTACTCACACCCTCCTCACTTACGAATCCCCACCCGGTGGATAAGTTAAAGGTGCTCACCCGTCCGGTTTTACGGAACTCATCAGGCAATGGAGGTTGGCGGCGGGCTTCAGCGCGGGCCTGCATGTTGGCGCGCAGCCGAGCGTGCCACTCCTCCCTTCGGATGCGACGTACCTCTTCGTCGGAGTGGTGCGGCGTGTGGATCAAGTCACTACAGCGTGATGGTTGTTGAACCGCTCGAGTTTGGTGGGCAGTCTGGAGCGGAGCCCGGTTAAACGGAACCGGAGAAGATGTTGCTGCGGCGGCACCCGACCAGTGTACCCGAGCAGATCGCCCGGCAGAAGGATCCTTGGTGTCTCCCCAGGCGAACCCGGTGTAGAGGTCCTCAGCTGGGCTGTAGGTCTCGTCGTCATCATCCTCGATCTCTCCCTCGATGACTACGTCGGGCTGCTCGGCTAACGGAGATGATGGAATGGAATCCTCTGGGTCGATGAGTGGTTGTGCTGCAAAGTTCTCCTCAGGGTCATCTTGCAGGGCTTCCAGACTGCCTGCCTCTTCTTCTGTAGCAGCGGGAAGTGGTGTTTCGATCCTGGTCACCAGTTAGGCCTCGGTAATTGCAGAGGAGGCCTCCGGTTCAGGGGAGAAACAGGCGACAGTCTCGGCAGTGTGGAAACTAGTCGCGGGTTCCGCAAATGGAACCAGGTATATGTCCATTTCTTCGGTGGAGCGTATTGGAAGCTCCGGCTCAGGAACGGGGTCGGCTGCAATTTCACTCGCTGGAACGAGCTGAGCTGTGGCCTCCACTGGAATGATACAGTCTATGGGCTCCGGTGACGAAGCAGGACAGGTGGCGGGTGACGGTGAGGCGGTTGAGAAGCTGGCGACGTCGTCTGGGCCTGGAGAAGCTGTACCCGGTTGGCTCTGCTGCATCGCATGATGAAGTCTTCTGCCTAGGGTCGCGCTCCAGCTGCGAATCGTCCACTCCACAGTCTCAAGTAACCGCACCCGGAGGTCTTGTAGAGCCTCTAGCAGTCGGGGCTGCCGTCTACGGTAAGGGCAGGACCCGGACCCGGTTGGCCTATGGCTGCTCTGGCCTCCGCCTCGACCTCCCGCATTAGGTCTTGGAGTCTCGTGCTGGCCATTCTCTTCCTTAGAGGGAACCACACCCGTTCAACCGGTAACCGTTCTGGTAGAGAGCTGGTGAAGAAGGTCTGCGACACTCCCATTTCCTGTGGGCTTTTTGTAGTCCAATGGTGGGAAAAGTCTTTGGGGTCCACCCCCATGGTTGATTCGAGCAATCAGGGCGGACAAAGAGTTTGGCGCCTTTTGCCTTTAGCCCTCCCACGATGAGGGGCGGTGGCTCACCCCTGGGATTGCACGTGGCGGATCCTTGTGGCAGGAACGCCATCTTTGGCGCCATCTTGGCCCAACGGTGAAAAGGCGGGAAAGTTCTTTTAGGGACGAACAAAGTCCAATTGTAGACATTAAAGTAATTTTTAAGCACATTATACCCGTTAGGGAACGGGCCTGCTCGTATCCTGTTCGTGACGCCATTTTCTGACTCACCGTCAGCCCGTGGACTCCGGTTTAGACAGGCTGTAGCTCCTTCCTCCTTGTCACGGGTGGGCCGCGCCTGCCGGTAGCCGGGCCCGGTTGAGTGCAGATCAAAAGTGAAGACGTCTCGTAGGAACAGATTAAAGGGGTTAATTTATTCGTGACGCCACCTATGAGTAGTTTCGGTAATCGTTACTGACGCTGCGGAACCTCCGGGGGATGGACAGCAGCAAGATGGAACGCTCCCCACAGGCTGAGCGGTGATCCCCGGAGGCTGGAACTGCTTAAGATGTTGTGTGGCAGCTGCGGTTACCTTGTAATGCGGACGGACAGTTCATAAGGAAGCACGGACACAGAAAGTCTCTGCAACGGGTCTTTACTGTAACCAGCAGGCAGTACATGGTATACAGTTTACGGGTAGCGGACCGGGTGGACTCAGCAGTGATGGTGTCCCTCAGAGATCCGCAAGTGTTCCTCCATTCTAGTTAAGTGTTGTGCCATTGTCGCCCAGGAATACCAGATCGGGTACGGGGAGGCTGCTTCAATGCCCTATCCAATATGTACGTTATGGATGTTTTGGGGAGCCTTGGATCTCTCGGTGGGTACACCGCTGGTTAGACGACTGGAAGTTGGCTGGTGGTGGGGTGCTCCTGTGAAGCTGCTCCTCCACGCTTCTGGTTCGCGTAGCAGAGGTGAACTGCTGCCAGCTTCGGTACCAGTGAACCGGCTGTGAAGTTTTGGGGCACAGGGTATTTTGGAACCCGTGGTTAGTGGTGCCCGATCCCAGTTGTTGAGGCCTCAGGTGCTGACACCCGACTGGTGACGGCCCGGGGGCTGCACGGGGTGCGGAGCCCCCGCTCCTACTCCAAGTTCTAGACTTCTCTTGTCAAGTTCTAGACTCCTTCTCTTTGACTAAGGGTCTGTTCTCCCTACACACTTCCCTAACACTCCGCCCACCAGGACCCTGGGTTGGCCCTCTGTTCTAGGTGATGCATGCAGGGTTGGATCTCTCAGTTAACCAGATCACTGCTGTGTCAGAGAATATTGCGGCTGCATTTATGGCTGCAATACCCTCTTGTGACGCACTCGTTGCGGGGCGCCACAAGACAATTTTGCCTGATCTGCTGGAAGTCGGAACACTTGCGGCAAGGCTGCGTTCGGCATAATGTATTACCTATGCAACTTGCAACGGACAATAAACGCTGCTAGAAGCGATTTTTTGACTCGCCGCAAGTGCCACAAGTGCAAAACTGTAAGTGCCGTATACGTCCGCAAGTCCCATAGGAAATTCATTAGGCCCAACGCATCTTGCCGCAAGTGTTCCGGCTACTGAGAAATGCAGATGTGAGGGGGGCAAGATGGCCGCGGTCCAGGAAGGACGTACATGAAGCAGCTCCTGCCATCAGCTGCACAATCCACGGCATCCTGCCTTGATTACATGAGCAATATCATCCATAGGACACTGTTGCTGGGGCCACTTCACCCCTGATCACAGATCAGGGTCTATTTTTGCACCAAGACTTAATCCGGACCTGATCGGGGCACATAAGGAGACCCTCCCCCGCCATCCACGAGGCTGTATTGCTGAACGGGCCTGGCTGACTGCCTGGTGAAGGAGGACTGTCCCATCGACTTGTAACCGGCGTGTAACCGGAGACTGACGGGACCCCCGGAGCCTAAAGGGTGCCATACCTGCTGGCACTGAGAGGAGAAATACGCGGCGGGCGGGAAGAGAAGCGCCGGAGCTAAAGAGGCGCCACACGTGCGACTCTGGAGGAGCCTACCGCAGACACTCCTGTAGACTGCTGTGTCCCGTCGGCGCCTACCGGAACCCGTCACCGGTGAGTTCGGGCGACCTCGCTGCTTCCCCGGGTGTGTAGTTAGTTCCCGCTGGGGAAAAGGCTGCCTTTGCCACATCAAGCAGCTCCCCGCCGCACACAGGGGCGGAGGAGAGGCGGGAGGTTATCCGGCGGGTTGGCCTGATACACGGGAGAGAGAGGGAGAGAAGCGGCTACAGCAGTAACGAACAGAGAGGGTAAAGAACTATTCTAAACCTCCCATCTTTCCCCCTCTCCTTGGATTGCGATCCTGTATGGGACACTTTATTGGGGCACCGTATTGAAGTACTGTATTGATGGACAGTGTACTGAAGCAACCTAAATAGACAGCCCAGAGAGAACACTGGCTCTGAGCTGCAGATCACCAACAAAGAAAACACTATTGCTGGCACACAAAAGTCTGCATTCACTAACAGCTCTACTCAGGAAGTGCCTCATTCCAGCAACCCCCTATCAGTACTATCTAGCTTGGGGAGTCTAAGCTTTAGAGTGCCATCTGGTGACTATTCAGAGTTATTGCACCCAGCTGTCCCTCTCCCCATCCAGGAAAGATAAAATACAACTCGATTGCACCATCTAGTGATCCTCAGAAGTAACTACCAGTAAAAAATCTCAACAATCTGACAAATGCTCTTTTTCCCTATGGAAGGGAACCAAACAATCATTATGCTGTAATAATAAACCGTTGAATCTCAAGTGGTGGAAATTTGATGCCTGATGAATACTCTAACAAAATGGTGCGCACACAAATGGATCGGGCAAAAAGCTTAACGAGGCAAAACACAGCAACGGGAGATAATAACACCCAAGGGGAACTCGATAAATATTTAACAAAAAAGAAAGACTCTACATCATCCCAACCCAAAATAAAACTGCAAAATACACAACCTGCCCAGGCCATGGGACACTCAGATTTAAGTATGGAGGATTCAGATTGCGATTCCACAGTAGAAGAGCCTTTAACTCGCTCATTCATGAGACAACTAATGACAGACACTACAAAACAACTATCAAAAGAGATCAACGCCCTACGCACGGATCTACAACACATGGGCCATAGGGTAGAAGCATTGGAGAGCAATCAGACAAATATTATAGACGCGTCACATACTTTGAAAGATCATGTCCTAGTTCACCAGAAACATCTCAACTCCATCTTTCTATCAATAGAGGACCAAGAAAATAGGAGCAGACGCAAAAATGTTCGCCTGAGGGGTATCCCAGAGACTTATGCCCCTGAAGCTCTTCATAAAGTTACGATGGAAATCTTTTCGAACATCCTAGGCCCCGACAGAGCTAAGGTCATAATAATCGAACGAGTACACAGAGCATTAAGACCAAAACCAGCTGCCGGAGACTCGCCGCGAGATGTAATATGCGGGCTGCTCAGCTATCTTGATACAGCTGCTATCCTCAAAGAAGCAAGAGGAAATTCCTCACTAAGCTACGATGGAGCAACAATCCAGATATATCAGGATATTTCCCCAATTACGCTTGCAAAACGCAGAATTCTTAAACCTCTGACTGACGCTCTAGTGGCTAAAGGCCTTAGGTTCCGATGGCTCTTTCCGTTTGGATTGGGAATTTCTAAAGGAGGACGACAAATTACTATAAGAACCCCGGAAGACTTATCAGAATCCTGGGAACCACTCCAGATTGATCCTCTCAACATTCCATCTTGGCTACCCGTAGACATGGGTATGGATTTCCCAACATTAACCAGGCCGGCGGAATGGTCCATCAAGAAGAAGTCATCCTCCCCGAAACCAAAGAAGAACTCAAACAAAAGGGATCTCACTTGATTGTAAACGCGAGCCTGAGCCCAGAAGGGATGCTATACTTCATTGTCTATTCTTTTACTTTTTATTTCTTGTAGATACTGGGACTGATGCCGACCGTTTCTTTTTGGGAAGCTCCAGTGCTACAGAATAGAATATCTTTAAGACTGATTGACGCAGGATGTATAAAATTACGGATCCTCATACACCTACGGTCTGAGAATTCCCTTCTCACCTTTACCTTAGTTCTTTTTCCTTTCCTCCCCATGCCATGCTCCTACCTCTGCTCCCTCTCTGTGAAGTCTGACCCTTTTCATCTATACCCCTCTTCTTTCTAAACTCCCAAAATCCCCCCCCCCTTCTTCCCCCCCCCCCCTTATTTCTCTCTTCTCTCTTTTTTCTCTCTCTATTTTATTCTTTATCACTCAGAGACAGGAGTTCCAATTGCAACAATAAAATCGTTATGAGAAATGATGCGATTGGAGATGATAGTCTCCTATCTGATATTTTAGATATCTTGTGTTACCTCTATAATACTGTAATTTCCTCCACCACTTGAGGTTAAATTAGTTATACTCATCTTCATAAATTGGGAGTTATCCCCCCCCCCTGCAAAAGATGAGTTTGAATTACTTATATGTAAATAGTTCAATATATGTTCTGATGGTTTTCTCTTACAGACGTATGACACAGACGTTACTTTTCAACAACTCCCATGGTGGCGACTGACGGAGGAACGGGGGGGACGGTCGTTGTGGCTTCCTACAATGTGAAAGGTTTGAACTCACCGGCCAAACGTAGTCAGATTCTACATTTATTAAGTAAAAAAAACGCACAAATTCTATTCCTCCAAGAAACTCACTTTAAAAAAGGACGAACACCTAACACCGCTTATTCTAGATACCCAACTTGGATTCATAGCTGCTCTACTTCGGCGTCAAAGGGGGTCAGTATCGCTTTTAAGAAAAATTGCCCATTTGAAGTAAAAGACCACCTGTCTGACGCAGAAGGCAGATATATTTTTGTGAAAGGAGTCTTAGCCAATACGACACTAACACTAGCCAATATATATGCACCAAATCAAGGACAAGTTCAATGGCTCTCCAAAACATTAGACACACTAAATCTGTTCACGGAGGGTGTACTGGTGGTGGGAGGTGATTTTAATATGACAATGCACCCATTGTTAGACGCTTCCAACGGGAAATCCTCAATATCCTCAAAACTAAGGAGTAGTTTCCTAAATAGGCTGAGAGACCTCCACCTGGTGGATCCATGGAGAATAGAATACCCTACAACAAAGGATTATACATATTTTTCGATCCCACATAATACATACCACAGACTTGACTACCTCTTACTGCAAGAAAAGTTTATCAAACTAGTCCGCAACACCTCAATAGACAATATTACGATTTCCGACCATGCACCTATACTACTAGAGATTGAGATACCCACCATACCTAGGCGAACCCTGTCCTGGAGGCTGAACGAATCTTTACTAGGGGTCCCCGATCATTTGGCCCAGATAGAGTTTTCCCTGGGTAGATATTTCAGAGAAAACATATTAAATGACACGATCACACCAATAATCTGGGAAGCGCACAAGGCGGTGCTAAGAGGAGAGCTGATAGCCCTTGGCTCTCATGTCAAAAGACAGAGAGAAAAGGAAATCTCATCCGTGCTACATCAGATCAGTGCGACGGAGAGAATACATAAGAGCAAACAAAGCAGTACCACACTCTCAGATCTGACGATGCTTCGCAATAGACTGAAGGATTTGCTGAACCTCAACTCAGCCAAAATATTTGCCCACTGTAGACATAGGATATACATGCACGGCAATAAAGGTAGCAAACTAACCTCAAAAATGCTTAAAAAACAAAAAGAGAGTTGCTTTGTTCGGCGAATCCGGAAGGTCGGCGAAGGAGATCTAGTTGAATCGGAAGAGATTGCGGAAGCATTTAGACAATATTATCACTCCCTATACAACTTACACCCTTCAGACTCAATGTCAGATCCTGTCACTGCTAATGACAAAATTCAAACTTTTATCAATACGCTCAAATTACCTGAGATTTCTCTCGAGGGCCAAATACTACTTCAGGCCAAAATAACAAGAAAAGAGATAGAGGAGACTCTGGCATCAATACCAAACGGGAAAACGCCGGGTCCTGACGGTTTTTCTATAATATATTATAAGAAATTTGCAGACACATTAATACCGCACATGGAAAAACTATTCAACAATTTACTGACGGGCTCCATTCCACCGCCACAGGCTCTTGAAGCTTACATCACTGTAATACCAAAAGAGGGGAGAGATGGCACCCTATGCAAGAATTACAGACCAATTTCATTACTGAATACAGACATGAAACTATGGGCAAAACTCTTAGCTAATAGAATTAACTTGGTTCTGGGAGACCTTATTCACCCTGGCCAAGCTGGGTTTGTAAGGGGAAGAGAGGGAAAGGACAATTCAACTAAAGCCTTACAAGCAGTTTCGTATGCTAAGCGTACGGGGAAGCCTCTTGTCGTCCTCTCTACGGATGCCGAGAAGGCTTTCGACCGTGTAAGCTGGCAATTCATGGACAGCGCACTACGCAAATTTGCCTTCCCTACTCCCTTTATAGAAGCGATTCTAGGTTTATACGCCTCCCCCACGGCGAGGGTCAGGGTGAATGGCCTTTTATCCAACAAATTTAAAATTAGTAACGGAACCAGACAGGGCTGTCCTCTCTCCCCGACCTTGTTTGTGGTGGTTATGGAAATGTTAATGCAAGCGATACGTCAGAACGATAAAATACAAGGAATTGACATCGGCTCCATCCAAATCAAGACAGCAGCTTTCGCTGACGACTTGTTATTGATGATATCTAACCCATTGGTGGCGGTGCCGGAGCTCCTTGGTCTTCTAGACACTTTTGGGGAATTGTCTAATTTTAAAATCAATTTAGATAAAACGGAAGCTCTAAACATAACAGCCTCCAGGACGGAGATGCAGGTCCTCCAGGATTCCACACCCTTCAAATGGCCTAAAGATAAACTTAATTATTTAGGTATACAAATCACGAATGACCCTCATTCACTATACACACATAACTTCATACCACTTATCGGTAATATTAAAAACATATTACGGACATATGACATACCACTGCTTTCGTGGTTAGGAAGAATTAATATAATAAAATCATATATTCTCCCCAAAATATTCTATGTTATGAATATGGTCCCAATTTCTTTACCCAGCCTCTACTTTCGCTCCCTAAATCGTATGATCTCTAAATTCGTATGGAGAAATAAGAGAGCTAGGATTTCACTTAAAATTCTCATGCTTCCTAAGAGGCGGGGGGGCTCAGGGCTACCGGATCTCATTTCCTATTATAGAGCCATTCACTTAGCTAGATGGTTGAAACTCACTCATATGGCTGCTCAAGAAAACAAACAATACATTGAACTTCAACTATTACATTCAGAGACGCAAAATCTATTATGGACAGATAGCATACCAGACAGAAACAACTTCGATGAGATTCTAGCCACTACATTAGCTGTAAGACGTACGATGATCCCGATTCGCTTCCCTGCATGCGGATTTCTGGACAAAATCCCGATGAGGCTAATACCTTTTCTGATAGATTCTGAATTTTCAGACCCATATGATCTATGGAAGACTCTACCGAATAAACCCATATCAAGGTTATTACGAGGAGACATCCCATGTAGAAATATGTGGCCGATAGAAGCTAAAAAGCAACCACAGACATTCCTACAAGAACTACACGTGGCCCATTACATGAAAAAGATCAGAAGCCCAATGATGATATCAACTCGGTGGAAATGGCTAGAAATACTGGTAAATGTGAAACCACCAATCCCTAAAATTATTTCCAAGATCTATAATAATCTACTCGACAACACACTAACTGATTTTCCACTCTCCGTACATTCATGGGAGATCGAACTCGGTGTCACGCTCTCTCGAGATGATAAAATAAAACTCTGCCAGAATTCACATGGATTCTCCAGATGTGTACTACTACAGGAAATGTCCTACAAACTTTTCTCGAGATGGTATTACACTCCTGAGAGATTGTTTCATTTGGGGTTAACAGAGTCCCCGAATTGCTGGAGATGCGGGATATCGAGGGCAATCTGACCCATATATTCTGGACATGCCAGAAGCTAGACGAGTTCTGGACAGGAGTAAATGCAATATTAAAATCCATGAATCTGATAGACTCTGATCTAACTGCAGTTGAGGCTCTCTTATCGCTCCCATCAGATAAATATAAACCCAAAAAACATGGGCTAGCCCCAGTGATGGTAGGAGCTGCAAAACATTTAATTGCCCAGAAATGGAAACAACAACACGCACCCACAGTGAAAGAATGGCTAACCAAAGTCTTAGAATTACATAGACTGGAAGAACTCTCTAGTTGGGAAATGTGTTCCCATGACTCCTTTCTTAAGACATGGCAGCCATGGAATGATAGAATAGGGAAGGGTGAAATGAGTAACTAGATGGAGAGCCGCGGCGATCCCCTCCATCCCCCCCCCCCCCCCACACTTGCTCTAACATCTACACGCTACCTGAGGATTTATGAGAGGATCCTAGGAGGCGAGGATAACAAACCGCCGGTCGCTTGCCATGGGAGTTCTACAATTCTACAAACCTACAACTTTAAAATTTTACTATCATACAACTCTACGATTTGGAAACCGTCTAACTTTCTAGTAAGAAATACAAATACTGTACCGTCTAAACATTTATGTATAAAAACAGAGAAACCATTTGTTTAAGTTCTAGAACATGTTTATTTTGTCAAAGTGCTATATAAGGAAGACATAGGTACCAACAGATATATGTAACACGTTCGGTAATATATTGTACTGTACCATGTTTTGTTGTCTTCAAAAAATTAAATAAAGAATTGGAAAAAAAAAAGAAATGCAGATGTGAAAGCAACCTAAGGCCGGTCTTAGCATTAGTTTGGTTAGGTTTAGAGCTAAAGTTCTCTCTTTTTGTGTTTTAGAAGTCGGGGTAATAGAGCGAGCTGATGTCTTTTTCACCCCACGTAGAAATGTAGAGTTAAGTCTGTACTTGTCAGCCTGTATCCTTTCTCGTTGATATGGCAGGTCGCAGTCGGCAATCAGTTACCCTTCGGTAGTTGGTCCTTTTGCCTTTTGCTTCTGCCCAAATGCTTATCATAGTATAGTGTGTTTGTAGGGAGCAGAAGATGGAGTCTGAACATCCAGACACCTAGCCACAGGGTCATCTTTAGGACATCTAAATTTGTAATTTGCTGCATCCCCTTTTGAGAAGGAGACAGAAAAACAGGTGGCCAGTTCCCCCTCCTTGCTCAACCAGTTATTCCCCACTAATCAGCGGTCGGCATTTGTTTGATCAACGTGCCTGTGTGTTCTTGCTTCCCTACCAAACTATATGGCCAGCAGGACCAATCTACTGGCCAATCAGCTGTTCCACCATTTGTGCTTGCCTCCTGGACAATCTGAGCTCAGTGGCCAATCAACGGCCAGTGTTCACACTATGTGATATAGGCGGTTTGCATCCATTTCTCGATCAAGCAATGTGGCTGGTGGACCCTGCCTCCATCCAGCAGGACACATGCTAACAGATATGCTTGGTCTGTGGCCAGCACTCGCAGGTTTATAATAGCCAGGGTGCAAATGTCTCCTCGCCAATTAATTTGGCCAGTGGACCCTGCCCTCTGATCATTCAGTGGGGCAGGTGTGTGCCTGTCCTTGAGCCAATCAGAGCAGCTTTCTGCAGTCTAAGTGGCATCATTATTCCTAAATAGTTATTCAATATAGTTCCTCTGGCTATTGCACCTTGCAGCTTCACTGTGCCAGCATTGGTTGTAGTTGCAGCCCAGGCACCCACACACACTATCCTGTTACATTTGTGGAATGATTTTCTAAAGTCTCTTCCGTCCCTGGGACACAGACATCTGCCCAGAATGCATCAGACCCACCAGCTACACCACACCAGCACCGCTAATCGTGGAGGCAATCCAAAAAACCTCAGTTCAGCTTATCATCGAGGTTACCATTAGTGTGTTCATTCCCCCTTTCTTGTCCACTTGACAAAGTAGTCAGAGTCTAATTCTAACTAGGACTCAGATTTCGAACCGTATCAGGTGGGGGAAGTTAAGGGAGATGATGGATAGCCTTGTTTTAGCAGTAAATGTATCTCTAAAGGTACCTTTACACGCCGCTACAACAGGATGGATACCAACCGCTACTTCACGTGCACGAGCACGCCCAAACGGTTACAAACGGGAAACGCACCCTCTTTACACGCCGCCACAAGGTGCGCTACGCTACGCTACATCTACAGCTAGCTACATCGCCGGGTGTCTCAAGTAGCCATCTGTAGCTCATTTACACACCGCTACAACCAGCTACTATGGGCGTACCTGGTGCAGCAGGGACAGCACATAGGAGTGCTACAATTGTGGATTACGAGACGTCCGTACGCTGATAGGACAAAGCAATAATACCATGATTGGCCAGGCATCGCAGGAGGCTGATTAATACTTGACGCTCGAGCAATTGTGTAGTGTGACTCGTCAGCTCCTTAAATATGCCGCCCTGTGCGGCGACAACCAATCGCAACGCAGGAGCTTCCTCCAATGATCGCTGAAGGGGGCGCGGAAACCCGGAGCCTGTGTCACGCCCCAGCTACATAGCATGGTGTAGGAACAACCCTTCTGTTCCTTCTTTACACGCCGATACAGCTCGCTACAATCGGCTTTGTAGCCATTTGTTATTGGGCAGTGCTCGGAAACAGATGTATCTGTAACCGGCTGTCGCGTCCCGTCTTCACACGCCGCTACTACGGGCGATATTGGCGCTACAAGCTACATTTGTAGCCTGTAGCGGGTTGTATCCATCCTGTTGTAGCGGCGTGTAAAGGTACCTTAAAGGTCACAGAGCCAGATCCCTCATCCTCCACTGTTTCTCCATAAGATTAGTTTCTCCAACTTCAAGGCATATTTTTATTATATAGGGGATGGGAGCATTTCAGAGACGTAGACACATGTTGATATTTCCCTTCACAGTGAAACTGGTAATGTCTTGATTCTCCCTTCAAGTGGAGTATCATTTGTTGAAGACTACCAGCCTTTCTCTTGCAGAGGTATTAGTGGTGCTTAAGAACTCTATGGACATGGACAAAGGCACTGAGTACATGGTCAAGTCAACATAAGAGGTGGCAGGTTTTGACCTGTGCTTAGCCTTTGCTATCTCTTGGGTTTCTAAAGTGGTTACCTCTTGGTCTAAGCACCGAAATAAGGTGTGTTTTACAGTTCTTCTAGAGCTGAATTAGCAGACATGGCTAACCACTTCGCTCAAGCAAGTACCTGTGCTCAGTGTCTTTGGATGCTGTCAGCTGCTCGGTTCAGGCAGTGAGCAATATCATGGCTATCTGCCATAGTTTATGGCTCCGAGCCTGGAAGGTGGATCTGACTTCTAAGAGATCTCTCACAGGTCCTACTTTTTTAGGGTTCTTGTCTGTTTAGAACTTCAGTACATTGGACAATATTGCAGCAGGAGCAACCAGCGGCAGGATCACACTACTCCCTCATTCAGGTCTAGCTGTTCATTTTGAAGATGCAGATACCTTCAATTTCGTCCCTTGCGTCAATTCCCATCGGCAGCTGGCTCCAACCATGAGGAGACTTGTGCTCTTAAGGAAACAAGGAAACCATCATTCAATCTAGTGGTGGGCGGTTTACCCCTATTAGGGGATTTTTACCAGGTGGTTGGTCAACTCCTTCTCTTATAGGATGCATGGCTAAGGACATTTGATGATGTCTCTTAGGTCATTATGGTGGTAACACTTTTGGAAAAAATCAAGGGTTTTTTCTCATATTCGTTTGATGTACACAAGAAAGATGACTCAAGGTGGCCTATCTTGCATCTGATGCAACTGATTGAAAATTTCCAACTGTGCTACTTCATGATGGAATCTCTCTGCTCCGAAATTGCTTCCATTGAATCCGGGGAGTTTCGGTATTCAGTGGACATCCTGGATGATTACCTTCACATTCTCATCTTCCTGGCTCACCAGTTTCTTTGGTTGTCAGTCATCCAGAATCATTTTCAGTTTGTAGCCCTTCCCAACAGCTTGGCCATTAAGGTCTTTTCACAAAGATCACATGTGATTTTTGTCCTGAAGAAGAAGTGTTATCTCTGAAACGCATCAACAAATAAAGAGCAAGATCCTTATCAGCCTGGAATTGGTATCTACTCCTATGGAAGTGCGGCTTTTTAACCCTTTCATTCACCTGCACTTATTATCTCTTTATCGGGGCTGCTGTACTTGTGTTACATGCTTTTACAGTAGTTGTGAGGCTTTGTCACTTCTTTTCTTGGATAATACCCTATCTGCAGTTCTTTTGTCGCTCCAGTTTTCTCCTTTGCCATCACTTCATTGGTAGCACCTGCTTTTAGGTTTATCCATGTGGATTCACTTCAATAATGCCACTGTAGTGACACATATATCAACAGTCGGTGCCAAACTCGGGGTCAAGCAGCCAAGGCAGAGATCTCAAGGCTTTGAGATTGGGTGGCAGATAGAGTGCCATTGAGTTTAGCAATCCACCTACCATAAGTAGACTATTGAGCTACACTTTTTAAGCCAAGAGGGATCACTTTATCCAGAAGTCTTTCGCCAGATCTTTCTTCTGTGAGTCACTCGAGATTTCATTATAATGGCATACCAGCTTAACTGCAAGGTGCTGAGGTTTGTAGCCAGGTCCACTTCTGGTTGCAGATGACAAATTGACAATCCCTTCATCTCAATTCATGCTCCCACAACTATTTCCCCTATGCCTCTGCTAGCTAGGCTTCTTAAGAACATCAGGGCAGAGGGGATTCCCATAATTCTCATCTCACCAAAACAAGCTTCAAAGGTATATGGACATATTCAACCTTTTTCCCATGGTCCATCTGAATTTATGGTTGCCCAATTTAACAGCAGACCTGTTGAAGCCACGATACTGAGTGCATCATGCCTGTCAGATCCAGTTGTCCAAACCAAAATTAAGACACAAAATCCCTCCTCCTAGGTCAGCTATCCTTGCACATTGAAGGCTTACTTTCACTGGTATGATATCAATAACATTGCCCTAATGTCCTTCTCCTTGCCGGTACTTCGCTCTTTTATCCTTCTGGTATGGAGTCGCCACTGGCGCTCATCTCCCTCAAAAGCCAGGTTTCCACCTCAGCTATTGTTTTTCTTGGAGACCTATCTTCTAAGCAGCAACTCAAAACTTTTCCTCAGGAAGTTGCACACTCAAGGCTGCCATACCCCCCACCCCCTCTCCCATAATCTTTGCATTTCAATCTTGTTTTGGATGTTCTTCAGTTTCCACCATTTGAGCATGTGGGCTCCTGCTATGTGCAAGGGCTGTGTGGGGCCTCCTGCTGTATTCTGGGGCTATGTGTGGCCTTCTGCTGTATACTAGGAGCTGTGTGCAGCCCCCTGCTATATACTGAGGGGCTGTGTGCAACATCCTGCTATTTATTGAGGGTCTGTGTGCAGCCTCTTGTTGTATACTGAGGGTTGTGTGTGGGCTTCTGCTGTATAGTGGGGCTGTGTGTGACCTCCTATTGTATACTAGGGGCTGTGTGCTGTCTCCTGCTGTACACTGGGGCTGAGTGCAGCCTCCTGCTGTATACTGGGGACTGCATGCGGCCTCCTGCTGTATAGTGGGGCTGTGTGTGACCTCCTGTTGTATGCTGGGGGCTGTGTGCGGTTTCCTGCTGTATACCGGGGCTGAGTGCAGCCTCCTGCTGTATACTGGGGACTGCATGTGACCTCTTGCTGTATATTGGGGGCTGTGTGCAGCCTCCTGCTGCATATTGTCGGCTGTGTGCAGCCTCTTGCTGTATACTAGGGGATGTGTGCAGCAGGTTTTTAGAAGAATAGCAAAGATGTGCCTTAGTCACTTTGAGGTTTGTGTGGCTGCTGCTTCACTGACAGTCATATCCAGTATTCGCCATTTTCCAGAAGTCCTTTTCTTTGACAAGCTTCGCTGAATGTTTGACAGACATGCATAAGTTTTGAGTAACAATTATGTAGATACTCTGGAATCTGATAGCGTGGGATGAAATGAGAATGAGACAAATTCTTGGTAAATAGTCTGAAATAGCAATTTAACACACAAGTCTTGTAACAGAAACAATTGAATATTAAGGTACCTTTACACGCCGCGACGGCAGGCTGGATACATCCCGCTACAGGCTACAAATGTAGCTTGTAGCGCCAATGTAGCCCGTCGTAGCGGCGTCTGAAGACGTGACGATACAGCCAGCAACAGATACATCTGTTTCCTAGCTCTGCTCGAAAACTGATGGCTACAACGCCGATGGTAGCGAGCTGTATCGGCATGTAAAGAAGCAACGGAAGGGAACTCGGGACAGCCTGCGATGTAGCTGCAATGTAGCTAAGGCGTGACCCTGGCTCCGTGTTACCGCGCCCCATGTGCGATCATTGGTGGAAGCTGCTGCATGACGATTGGTAGTCGCTGCATAGGGAGGCATATTTAAGGAGCTGACGAGTCACACTACACAATCGCTCGAGCGTGCTGTATTACTCAGCCTCCTGCGTTGCCTGCCCAATCAGGATGTTATTGCTTCGTCCTATCAGCGTACAGACGGCTCGTAATCCACAATTGTGGCACGCCTATGTGCTGTCCCTGCTGCACCAGGTACGCCCATAGTAGCTGGTTATAGCGGTGTGTAAATGAGCTACAGCTGGCTACTTGAGACACCCGGCGATGTAGCTAGCTATAGATGTAGCGTGGCGTAGCGCATCTTGTCGCGGCGTGTAAAGGTGATGCGTTGACCGTTTGTAACCGTTTGAGCGTGCTCGTGCACGTGAAGTAGCGGGATGTATCCAGCCTGCCGTCGCGGCGTGTAAAGGTACCTTTAGTCCTCAAAACAATATGCAAGGTGCTACCAGCACAATAAATGTAAGTCCAGAAATAATAGCAACATGCAACTGGCACTAGTGAGTGAGAGTCCAGGAAAATATGCAGAGCGTGAAAAGCACAAATAATGAGAGTCCAGTAATAAATGCAGAGAGCAACCAGCACAGTAAGTGAAGTCCTGAAACAGTCTCAGCAGAAAACTGCAGCCACAGATAGCTTACCAGTAGTGATGGGCGAATCCTAAATTACTCGGAATCGCTTGACTCTAGCGAGTCCGAGCCCAGGACTCGCTACTCGTTGCGAGTCTAGCGAGTCCAATGTTAATGAATGGGGAAGCGAGTAATAGCGAGTAGTGTGAGATTTACAAATCGCAGATGTGTCTCGGAAGCTTCAGCCTGAAGCAATCCTAGTTGTGTCATTTATTTGCATTGCTAGTTTACTTTGTAAGTAATCGCTGACTCGCACAGATAAGATCCTGTCTTCTCTGTGTTCTGGCTGCCCCAGCTCCAGGGTCCTAGAGCCTGCCTGCTGCCTGATGTAGCAGTGCTGAGATTGTTCTCAGTCTGCTCATTCCCTGTGTACAGACATGAATGTCTGTGCACAGAGATGATGTAGCAGAGCTGAGATTGTTCTCAGTCTGCTCATTCCCTGTGTACAGACATGAATGTCTGTGCACAGAGATGATGTAGCAGAGCTGAGATTGTTCTCAGTCTGCTCATTCCCTGTGTACAGACATGAATGTCTGTGCACAGAGATGATGTAGCAGAGCTGAGATTGTTCTCAGTCTGCTTATTCCCTGTGCATAGACATCTATATTTATGCACAGGGGATGTAGCAGAGAGGACATCGCGTTTTGGACTGCGTCGGACGGAAGAGGATTTTTTTAATTAAAGATGGAGTCCCTAATGGCTTTTTTTTTTATTTCTAATAAAAAATTTTCCTTGTGTTGTGTTTTTTTTAAAACAATTTAATAGAAATTCATGGCGGTCATGTCTAATATCGGCGTGACCGCCATAAATTTCGGGCTTAGGGCCAGCTGATAATACAAAGCTGGCCCTAACCTCTTTATTACCCAGCGTGCCACCGCTACCAGGGCCGCTGGAAGAGCGGGGTTCAGCGCCAGAGGATGGCGCTTCAATGAACGCGCCATCTTCTGGGGCGGCTGCGGGCTGCAATTTGCAGCGGGGGGTGCCCAGAAAGCTTGGGCATCCCTGCGCTGCGGATTCCAGCCCCCAGCTGCTTAGCTGTACCTGGCTAGACATAGAAATTGCGCGGAGCCCCACGCATTTTTTTTTAATTATTTCATGAAATTCTGAGATTCTGACTCTGAGACTCTGACTCTGAGACTCTGGCTCTGAAATTCATGAAATAATTAAAAAAAAATGCGTGGGGCTCCGCACAATTTCTATGTCTAGCCAGGTACAGCTAAGCAGCTGGGGGCTGGAATCCGCAGCGCAGGGATGCCCAAGCTTTCTGGGCACCCCCCGCTGCAAATTGCAGCCCGCAGCCGCCCCAGAAGATGGCGCGTTCATTGAAGCGCCATCCTCTGGCGCTGAACCTCGCTCTTCCAGCGGCCCTGGTAGCGGTGGCACGCTGGGTAATAAAGAGGTTAGGGCCAGCTTTGTATTATCAGCTGGCCCTAAGCCCGAAATTTATGGCGGTCACGCCAATATTAGACATGACCGCCATGAATTTCTATTAAATTGTTTTAAAAAAAACACAACACAAGGAAAAATTTTTATTAGAAATAAAAAAAAAAGCCATTAGGGACTCCATCTTTAATTAAAAAAATCCTCTTCCGTCCGACGCAGTCCAAAACGCGATGTCCTCTCTGCTACATCCCCTGTGCATAAATATAGATGTCTATGCACAGGGAATAAGCAGACTGAGAACAATCTCAGCTCTGCTACATCATCTCTGTGCACAGACATTCATGTCTGTACACAGGGAATGAGCAGACTGAGAACAATCTCAGCACTGCTACATCATCTCTGTGCACAGACATTCATGTCTGTACACAGGGAATGAGCAGACTGAGAACAATGTCAGCACTGCTACATCAGGCAGCAGGCGGGCTCTAGGACCCTGGAGCTGCACAGAGAAGACAGCTGGACTCAGCTCGCAAAGAAACAGCAGTTATCTGCGAGTTTCCCTGCTATCACTGGCACAGTAGCCAGTGATTACTCGCGAGTCTAATGCAAACAATGGCAATCCTAGTTTTGTCAGCGTTTCTGACAAAACTAGGATTGATATTGATTTGCATTGGACTCGCGAGTAATCACTGGGAAACTCGCAGAGTACCGAGTCCTGCGAGTCCCTTACTACTCGCCGAGTAACGAGTCCTAGCGAGTAGATTCGCCCATCCCTACTTACCAGTGTACTATTAGGCTGAAAATATGTACCGCGCAAGTCCAACAGAGCAGCCCACACTGATAAGTCCCGGATTAAGTCAACTGGCAATTAAAGAATAACTCAAAGTTCTTAGAGAACATGGAAGTATTGGAGGTAGTAAAGCTCTTCTCCTTAGAAGTCTTGAAGGGAGGTAACAGCCAGGATGTGGAAAATGCATTGAAGACTGCAGGCTGCTGACAGCAGTGAGACAGAGTAGATGAGGCTAATAAGAAGCAGCAGAAGAAACCATGCAGCAGGTGAGGGGTAATTTAGAAGCCAGCTAGCACAAAATACTCAGGCAGTGAGAAATTGCAGGACTGGATGTTAAATAGACTGAACCTACAGGATGTTTAAGGGCATGAAGCATTAGACTCCATTTTGAGCAAGGGCAAGGAAACCCAACAAGTTCCATGGAAAACCTGGAAATGTTACACTGTGTTATACTATGAATATCCATCATTGCCTACAGCAACCAATCAGAAGCTGAGCTAAGATTGGTTGCTGTGAGCCACCTGATAAATATCCTGTGAAAACAGCCAAGGCAGTATCTATTAGCTCACACATACAAACAGTAAATATACCATTTTTTGGCAAATGTTTGTAAAATGCGAGGTTAAAATTGCCCCTCAATGCATAGTCTATGACGTTCCTTGAGTCAAATGAAGTGGCTGAGCAAAACTTTGTGACTGTAAATACGATGTTTTAGATTTCTTTAGCAAACATAGATACACTCAGTTTATATATTAGATCAGGGGTGGGGAACTCCAGGCCTCGAGGGCCGCACACAGTGCAGGTTTTCATGATTTCCTTAGTATTGCACAGAGTCTGGAATCATCACCAGTACTGGTGATTATACTATCACCTGTGCAATACTAAGGAAATCATGAAAATTTCTGTCAAAAAGTAAAATGGCGCTCCTTCCCTTCCAAGTCCTAACATGTGCCCAAACAGTAGTTTTCCACCCCATATGGCATATCGGCGTACTCAAGAGAAATTGCAAAACAATTTGTTTTGTCCATTTTCTCCTGTTACCCTTGTAAAAATAAAAAATCTGGGGCTAAAGCAACATTTTTGTTGGAAAAAATTAAATTTTATTTTTATGCTTTCAGATTTCTTTAATACCAGCACCTAAAGGGTTAATACATTTCTTAAATGCGGTTTTCCAGCACTTTAAGGGGTGCAATTTTTATAATGTTGCAACTTTTGAGTATTTTCTGTCACATGTGCCCTCTCAAAATCAGTTCAAATGTGATGTGGTCCCTAAAAAAATGAATTTGTAAATTGTATTGTAAAAATGAGAAATTGCAGATAAACATTTTACCCTTATAACTTCTGAAAAAAAATATTGTTTCAAAAATGGTGTTAATGTAAAGTAGTCATGTGGCAAATATTACTTATTAATTATTTTGTGTGATATAACTATCTGGTTCAAAGTTTGAAAATTGTGAAATTTTCTAATTTTTTGTAAAAATGTCCAATATTTTTATTGATAGGCACAAATCATATTGCCCAAAATTTGCCACAACCATGAAATGTCACAAAAAAAAATTTCAGAATTACCGGTATCTGTTCCAAAGTTCTTACCTCATAAAGTGACAGTAGTAAGAATTGAAAAAATTGGCAGGGTGAGGAAGCTTCAGGTCAAAGGAGTATGTCATGTGTTGCCTACCTGTCTTTGATGTGACCTCCAACGGTGAGGTCACATCTTTCCCCCTACATCTCAGCTGATATAATCAGCTGAGATTTGTGGCTAACACCGCCGATTGGATCACAGATCCAATCGGCGATATCAACCCTTTTAATCGCACTGTCATTCACTGACAGCGCAATCCAAAGCCCTGCGGCAGTGATCGTGCTGTTCCCCGCCGTGATCGGAGATCCCACGATGCAATCGCGTGATCTCGATGTGATACCCGGATAGCCTGGGGTCCTGTTGTGCCCCCGGATGCTATCAGGGATCACTTCCTGTGGATGGCTGGTGAGCACTAGCATCCACAAGAAATGATAATTTGTGCTATATAGAGATGAGCTGCAGCTCATCTATACATAGCACAAACAACCGGACATTGCAGCACTGTGGCACCCTATAAAGCAGCGTAAAACAAAACAAAATTTTTTTTTAAGTTTTAAAAATATGAAAAAAAAAACACAAAAGTTCAAATCACACCCCTTTTGCCCAATTCAAAGTAAAACTATTAAAAAAAATTAAAAATATATACACATATGGTATCGCCACGTTCAGAAATGCCGATCTATAAAAATATAAAATCTGTTGATCAGATTGGCAAACTGTGTAACGGGAAAATAAGTCCAAACGCCAAAATTACGTTTTTGGGGTCACAGCAATATTGCAATAAAATGCAATAGCAGTTGATCAAAACAACATATCTACAAAAAAATAGTATCATTAGAAATGTCAGCTCAAGACGCAAAAAATAAGCCAGCCCACAGCCCCAGATCCCGGAAAACGCTACGGGTTGTGGAAAATGGCGACAAAAGTGCTTTTTCTTTTTTTTCACTTTTGAATTTTTTTTCACCACCTAGATAACAGTAAAATTCTAAATATTTGGTATCTACGAACTCATATCTGTCTGAAGCATCATAACAACATGTCAGTTTTACCATTTAGTGAACATGGTGATAAAAAAAACAAACACGTCATTGCACTTTTTTTTCAATTTCACCGGACTTCCTGTACACTACATGGTAAAATAAATGATTTCTTCTGAAAGTACATCACGTCCCACCAAGAGCAAGCTCTCATATGTCTATATTGACGGAAAAATAAAAAGTTCTTTTTGAAAGTGAATGGAAAAATGAAAAATGGAAAATCGCTTGGGGGTGAAAGCGTTAAAGAGGACCTGTCACCAGATCAGAAGTGGTTAGTTTTTGTTTTTCATTTCTTCTTGTGGCTCCACTAAGTATTTAATTTTTTTTCCTTTTTCAAAATCCACCATAAGGTTCCAGAGATGAGCAACTTTTCATTTAGCACATCCAATATGCTCATTTTTATGGTCTTTCCCAAAGAGGCATTGCTTACAGGATTCACTAGGGACATATATTTGGGTTATTTGCTGATTGCCCTATGAGCAGGACCGTTTTAGTAAATCCATAAAAATTAGCCTATGGGGGCACTAACTTAAAAGGCCTATATCTCCAGAACATTATTGTGGATTTTTATCAAGTAACTTTCCACTAATAGAGAAGACTCTGAGGAGGGACAACCCCTTTGATTCCTTAATTAGAAAGGTAGTTATGTGTTAATAGAACACTGATGTGGTGTATAGAGAAGACATGCTAACGTCTTGTACTGTTATTGTTGTCTTTATTCCAGATTATATTTGAATCTGAACGTGGGAAGGGGAAAAATGGTGAATTGGCACTGGACAATGTCTTTCTAGTTTCTGGACCATGCACTGAAGACTAAGCACAAGAGAAGAAGGTGTTAATTAAAAGAACTATCACAATCAATTTCAATCTCTAACATTAGATTGCATATTACCGTATGTGCAAACTGGAAAATGTATTTTAACTTATGTTTACTATCCTTAATTACTTATTTGTTATTCTAAAAAGTCTTCCATTGTGATACAGTCCCACATAGATATGAACATTTCAATCCCCCATCACCACAAGCCTTAATCTTAACACAAGAAGATCTTTATTTACAGCATAAAATAAGAAGGAAAAGAAGCGCACATAGAGTAATACCTTCGGGTTTGATGGTCACACGGACTCCCACAATACAGACTCACCTGGTCTGGTTATGAATGGTCACAACTCCCTTGGACAAGCACGTATGGTCGCAGCAGGCTCCCGGCAAAAAGTAAGGATCCACTTGGAGAAAATAGAACCGGATGGATAGAAGCCGCGCTGACCACAATAAGAGTAACAGAGTAACACACACACTCTGTTTATTCAGTCTACGCGTTTCGTGGCAAACAGGGCACTTCATCATGAAGTGGGCTGTTTGCCATGAAACACGTAGGGTGAATAAACAGAGTGTGTGTGTTACTCTGTTACTCTTATTGTGGTCAGCGCGGCTTCTATCCATCCAGTTCTAATTTCTCCAAGTGGATCCTTATTTACAGCATGGAACAAATTTGGCAGTCAAGAAGCTTGATGGCTGACTTCAGAGCTGGAGCAGGTATCAGCAGTCAATATGTGAGCTGAAAAACATTTACATTACTAAATGGGGGATGGCAGCTGGTCAACACCTTCTCTAAAAGAAAGTAAGCTTTCAGTCAGTGTATCGTCACAGTTACATTTACCGAAATCCATAAAAAAATCATCTGTGGATGACCATTTATGTAGATCACCAATGTGGCTGGTGAAATCAGCAGCCATAACTAGGAATCCTATGTCTATATTGACCGTTCAATAAAAAGTGATAATGTATCAGCGCTAAAGACTCAGCCAGGGCACCGCTCTTATATTGTCCTGTGCTGTCCTATGTAGCGGTGTGTCAAGGACAGAGGACAATATAAGAGCGGTGCCCTGGCTGAGTCTTTAGCGCTGATACATTATCACTTTTTATTGAACGGACACATCTCTTCCCTGCGGGAAGCGTGATATCCAGCAGCTTGGCTCTAGGACCTGTCTGACGTCACAAAACCACTCCCTCGAGGCCATCACGTGAATTAACAGCTGGTGAACTACGTGAATTCCCCGTCCCTCGGCTCCGGTCGGCATGGAGACCCCACGGGGTCGATACACAGCCTACTAACTAGTTGTGCAGTCAGCACAACTAGACCAGGTGAGCACGGAGGTTAATTAACCGATCCCACGTTTTAATGCTAGCAGTGTGGCGCAACATTGTTTCTTCTCTTTTTTATGTCTATATTGAGTATGGTTTCTCTATACACTGGTTTAGAGATATCATTAAGCATTATTAGTATTGTGTAAGGCTACATTGACACGGTGATTTTTTTGGTCTGTTTTTGGTTCTCAGTTTTTGTAGCCAAAATCAGGAGTGGTGATATATGCAGAAGCGGTGACGTGTTTCTATTATACTTTACCTCTGATTGTTCCTCTCCTGGTTTTGGCTACAAAAACTGACAAGCAAAAACAGGCCAAAAACGCACAGTGTGAATGAAGCCTTACATACAACATACATTATGTGCTTTGGTCATAGTGCCACCTTTATTATATTGTATACAAATAAAATGACATGTAAGACTGGCTTCACACCATGATTGTTAGGATCCGGAGCTGTTCGGTGCGAACTGGACAGCCCCGGTTCCGATTTTGGCTCCAAAGTATCCTTATGGGGCCGGATGGTATTGTTTTGCCATCCGGTTTCCATCTGTCTGGGAGGATCCGGCAGAATTTGGGTTTTTGTACCGAACACAAATTCACAGCTTGCAGCGTTTTTGTGTCCCGGGCAAAAATCTGAAAAAATTGGATCCTGACGGATACTCCCGGATCCGGAGCAATCCAGCGCCCCGTAACATGGGAGTCTATAGCGCTGGATCGCACCGGATCGACAGAAAATCGGATTCGGCTTGCGGATGCCGGGTGCCGAGGCTCAGCACCGGCCAGCGCTGAACTTCAGCACCGTGAAGAGCTTCCCGCTGAGATTTCAGGACCGCGGCCAGCTCCCCGCTAGCCGCGATTTTGAAATTTCAGCAGGGGACAGCTCCCGCAGCTGCGATCTGCCAATTCCGGCAGAAAACTGATTCGGAGGGCATATTTGCCCTCCGGTTCTGTTCTGTCCGGGATTGTCAGGTTCTGTCCGGTGCTTCCTACAAAACAGAACCTGACAGGGGAAAAACGTGGTGTGAAGCCAGACTTACTTTTACGGAAATATGCAATGACGTAGATATAGACTATACAGTTGTCATGTTTACAAACGAGGGGATTATGTACTGTGTGAAGAACATATCTTGTAGCGGATGAGCATTATGTGTTCTAGAAAGGAGATTTTAACTTTACATGTTACTATAGTCACACACAATTCTCCGATAAGGTGCTTATACATTTTTGTACTTTTTTAATATTCCTGAATAATGTTACACATTAGACTATCTCTGCCACCACTGAACTAGTGACTAACTATACACTATGTAATTTTCATTCATTTTCTTACTGAAAAGTATTAGATAGCACTTTTGTGCACTGTGAAAATCATACTTGATAAAATGCAGCATGTGCTGTACACAGCATTCTGTGCAGTGTCTATAGAAGGTTACTGTCATATATCTATTCATTAAACCTAAAAGAGGCTTCTATTTTAGAAAAGGGAGAAAAACAACATTACTAGCTTAGTAATGTGTAATGTGAACTATGCAAAGGTATTTGAAAATCAATCAAATTCTATATAGTAAAATAGATTTACTTTCTAACCTAGAAATAGTTCAGCATAATCAATAGGCAAGTGTGGTGCAGATCAGATACAACAAAACCTGCAATTTGGACACTGCCTTTCAAGGTCTTTGGTTGAAACCTCTGTTATATTATATAAGGGTCTAGAAATATTTCCAGGTAGGCTCTTTGCTATCTGATTGATTTTAATATATCATATTTTTCGGATTATATTAAGTGCTTCTTTTCCCCGAAAACTGTGGGGAAATGGGGGTGCATCTTATAATCTGAACAGCTGGGAGAGAAGCGGTGTCGATGGCATGGTGTGGCAGTGCTGAGGGGGCTCGAGACTGTGTGGATGGGGTGTCCCAGCATGTTATCACCGGGTGCCATTAATCTCCCGGTAGTTGACGCAATGGGTAAAAGGAAAATGGCTGTGGAGGCAGCGCAGGCACAGCTGGAGATCTCCATCTATGTCTGCGCTGCCTCTGAAGCCATTTGCTGAGAAATTTCCATCTGTGCCTGCACTGCCATTTTCCTTTCGTCCATTACATCAACTGCCAAAAAATTAGTGGTGCGCGGTCATAACTTGCCAGGACACCCCATCCACACAGCCTTTGGCCCCCCACAGCATTGCCCTACTGTCACCACCAACATCCACTATTGCAACCCTGCTTCCTATGACCCCTCTCCACCATAAAGCTATAGTTTTATAACAAATTCAATAATATTATATGCACAAAATGAATTATTTCAAAAACAGGGACCAAAAATATTTATACTAAGCAAATTCTTTTGTGCAATGCTTAGGTTGAGTTACGTGTAAGAAATCTGAGTATATGCAAAAGGGCTTTAATGTTCAATTCAAATATTTTCTTTTGTAAACCATTATTCAACAACCTTCACTACAGAATATCCTTCTGCGTATACGTTTTCATTTATAATTGCCATAAAAGTAGAGAGCTTGCCAAAATGAGTGAAGCCGCAAAGCAGAAACAGCAGGAAATGTTATTTCCGCAGAAAATCGTGCATTTTAGTGTAAACGAATATCTGAAATGAACTGAACATGTTTTTAGAAAGAGACTCTATGATGTGGGCAATGCATTTGTTTCGGTATTTTTTTAAAATTAAAATAATTTTGTTTAACCAACACGGATTTGATTGCAATAATTACAAGTTACAGAACTGAAGACAAATCATAACATTATATTTTTGTGCACATTTTGACATTCTGTGGAACTGAAAATGCAGCCAGATGGCACAAACAAGAAGAATAACAAACAAAAAATATATAGTGTTTGACTATTTTGATTTAGGCCAGATGTCAAAATTTGGTGGTAAAAATGCCTAATGTGCTAGTGCCAAACTGCAACGCTTCAGTAGCTTATCAGCTTCATATGAGACACAATATTGGATTTCATGTTAGGCTTGTGTCTGAAGGGTCTATTATCCCCTCTGATTTTTTTCCTCCAAAGTATACAAGAAAAAAATGCCGGAAACATTACCCCAGGAATTACAATTTTGTTCCAATATCTGGTTAAATTATATAGACACATTGGAGGCATTTTTTGGCTACAAAATATTTTTGTATTTGTATGTAGTTGAAAGTGTTGTACCATTTTCCTTTTTTAGCCTCTGTGTTTCACTGCCAATGGCTGGTTGCAGAATAAGGCTAAATTCACATTGTAATGACACAGCCTCTTACAGTGCTTGACGTGGGTTAAATGTACTTAATTTTGCCAGACATAAAGGTCTTTTGTTCGTTATCTCATGTTTGCTAAGACATTGTTTCTTGCCAGACAATTCAGAGCCTTTATTGTTCTGAGTGTGTGTACTGCTAATTTAATGTAAATCACCTCACTCCCTCTGTCTACATTACTTAAAAGGAAATTATGTATGCAGCTTGAAATTCAACCAATAAGAAAACAGCCTTATCCCAACAATCCTGGAAGAACACAATATACCCTGAGGAGTAGGCTTGGGATATAAAAAGGGCCTGCTTCAGTTAATAGGGTTTTCACATGCTTTGTGGTCTCAGTCCCCAACTAGAAGAGCACAGAACTGCATTATAATTTGAAAGAGCTCAGCCTTGGATTTGGCTGGAATATCAGAGAATATTTATGGAAGATACCCAGGTTGGGACAATTCAGTCACCTGGCTACAAATTTTCTGTGCTTAGTCACACTGTAGCTTTCTAAGCTTGCCACTATTCCTTTCTTGGTGGGTGCCCGCCAAAACAGGAATCCTGCTGGAATCAAGAAATTGGCCCTGGGAGCCCCAAAGGCATGAAAATCCCAATCCCTGGTGAGCCAGCAGAAGAGTGAGACTCTGTTGCCTGTTAAATTGTGTTATGCTTGGTATGTGTTATATGCCTTTGACTGTTGGGGGATCCAATAAAGTCTTAACATTCTTTGGTCCCCTAACCCTGTGTTGTCTGAGTAGTGTTCCACCCAAAGTTAAGGAATTTGAGCGTTCAGTTGGGATGAGCCCTGGTCCATGTGATCTTTCTAAAGGCGGCTGGGCCAGCGGATGAGAACACCCACTGACCCCACATGTTCTGTAATCATCCATTAGAGCAGATCCAACATAGATCTGTTGGCAAAAAAAAGCTGTGAAAACACAACTTTTTAGTCCATTTTTAAGAAATGGATTTTCTCAGGTAGTCTATGCAGAATAGAGCCATTAACATATTGCTGTTCAGCCATCCATTTTTTTGCTTAGTGGATCAGTTTCAAATGCCTGCTCTGCTTTTTTCCAAGTGCTTCAACTAATCTGCGGAGCTTGTTTTAAATTTGTAACGTCAATTTTTCCTGTGAGAATGCTGAGGTTTGTGTGCAGATTTTCCCTATAGAATTGCATTAGGTGTGAGAAAAATACACAAGTAAAAATGAATGTGTGTTTTTAATGCGGTTCCACTGAACACACTAAAAAGACATGTAATCCACATATAAGTATATCAATAAATTTTTGTCAGAGCCAACTACCAGAAAGTATCAAAAACAATGCAGCTTTTTGAAAGGCAATCTGTCAGCAGGTTTTTGCTATGTAAACAGGGAGCAATGTAATTTAGGGGCAAACAGCCTGATTCCAGTGATGTATCACTGACTGAACAGCTTGGTGCAGTTTGATAAAATCCCTGTTTTATATCCCACTTATGTAGCAGATCTATGAACACAGAGCCCTGTATAACTCTGTCCAGACTCCTGCTTGGCCGCTTCCTGTGCACTGTGTATATTGTCACCAAGCTGCTAATCAGTAGTGGGGTTTATTTGAAGTTATGGCTGAGGGACCACCACTGTGCAGAGTACAATCGCGGTACACTAGACCTAGACGAGGTGGCAGATAACAAGGGTAAACATTTTTGACAGCTGGGAATGGGTAAGGATAAAGCAAGTTCATAGGGAGTATGATGTGGCAAAAGTACAATTAATGATTACTGCACAGTTCATGGATGGGGGTCCAACTAGTCCACAACACTAAGCATGCAGGGAAGCACTGTTTCTTAAAGTCATAGCATGCTTTCACTGTCCATAGGGGTGACACCCCTACATATTTACACAGATTAACCTTTAGCCCCTTTACAACATCTGCCCTACATGTACGGCACAAGTCAGGACCAGGTTTATGGAACTGGTAATTTGCTCATGGATTATACTCAGCAGGTAAAGGATTTGTATTGTAGCCAGTACCTGCCTCTAACAATAGTGGGTAGATCTGCGGCATTTAACACATGCCTGGGGGAGTGCTATTCTAACTGATGCACCTCACCAGGGCCTTAGAATACTCATAAATGGGCTTTGAGGCTTCATTACGGCTCCGTGACCCTGGCGGTGTCATTAAATGTTCGGTGTGGGTGGATCTCTTTCTTAGGGAAGGGCATCTGGTGTGGAGGGTTCATTCTGGGAAGGGATGACTGGACCTGGGGATACTTGTTAATTTTACGTGATGCCACCCACAGGTTGTGGCTATAGATTGCCGCCACTGCACAACAGTTCTCCTAGGGGCCGATGGTTGGGAGGCAGCAATGTTCTTGAGCCCTCTACAGGTAGGGTTGACCCCCAGGGTAGCAGAAGGTACCTGAGTGAGTTGGTAGATGTGTTTCTGGTGCTTTTGAAGAAAGTTCACAGACACAGCGGGTTGCAAGTCTTCAGGTCTTTTACTCACAGTTCTTGTGTAACAGCCCGCTGAGCACTGGGTTCTCAGAGGCAGGGATCTAGCTACTCCCAGATAGGAGGATGACATATAATCGACACCCCTTCTCTGTCCTTTCTCAGCCTCTTTACACTGTGCTTGCCTTGCCCATTGTGCCTTGCGCCTCGCCACACAGAGCTCTGAGCCAGTGACTGTGGGCTTTTCTTAGGGGTTAACCTGCAGTGTCTCCCTTAACCCAGGGGTGGGGAACATCCGGCCCCGGGCCGGATCCGGCCCTCCGTGTGATTTGATCTGGCCGGCAGCCACTCTGCTCATTTTGTGACAGCGGGCTTTTTAATCCCTCTGAGGTGCATGCTGGAATTATGTCCGACATGCAATATGAGCAGTGTGTGAGAGTTCTGTGTGGGAGGAGCTTTTTCCAGCTCCTCTGCAGCCTTTGAAGTGTGCAACTGCAATCATCTCCTGTCGTCACATGTAAGGTCACAATGCCTTATTGCCTTCCACCTCCTCCTAGGTCAGTAAGAAAACTTGTAGGTGACTGAATAAATAAAAGCTATTTGTCCTGTGCAGAATGATGATCTCCGGCCTTGAAGGGATGAGTACTGTCAGTAACAAAAAGGAGCTGCATCCAGCCGCACAGCCAAGGGAGGGAGATAACAATCATGTTAAGCCATGTTAAAATCATATATGACCACATTGATTTTAATCTAACTTCCCTTGGATGCTTGCGGGATACATCTTATTTTTGCTCATGCCTCGTGTACTGTATGCCTCTGGCCCCGTGTACCCTTGTGCTATATACTATGCCTCACATCCCGTGTACCCGTGTGCTGTGTACTATGCCTCTGGCCCAGTGTACCCATTTGCTGTGTATTATGCCTCTGGCCCAGTGTACCCGTGTGCTGTGTACTATACCTTTGGCCCAGTGTACCCCTGCGCTGTGTACTACGCCACTAGCCCAGTGTACCTGAGTGCTATATACTATGCTTCTGGCCCCGTGTACCTGTGTGCTGTGTACTATGCCTCTGGCCCCGTGTACCCGTGTGCTGTATACTGTGCCTCCAGCCCCATGTACCCATGTGCTATGTACTATGCATATGGATCCGTGTACCTGTGTGCTGTATACTATGCCTCAGATCCCGTGTACCTGTGTACTGTGTACTATGCCTCTGGCCCCGTGTACATGTGTGCTGTATACTATGCCTCTAGCCCTGTGTATCCGTGTGCAGTGTACATTTGGCCCCGTGTACCCGTGAGTTGTATGCTATGCCTCTGGCCCCGTTTACCCTTGTGCTGTGTACAATGCCTCTTGCCCCGTTTACCCATGTGCTGTATACTATGCCTCTAGCCCTGTGTACCCATGTGCAGTGTACATCTGGTCCCGTGTACCCGTATGCAGTATGCCTCAGGCTCCGTGTACCACCCAGGTGCTGTATACCTCAGGCTATGTGTTCGCTGATGAATGTGTGTGCTTACCAGCATGACATGAGGTCACACTTTCTAGTTGATGTCAATGCAAAATGTGCCCCGGTCCCATAAACCTGATGCAGCTGCCACTGGTCCGAAGTACTGTATGTGCCCCAGTACAGTATGTGTCCCCAAGGATGTCTGTGCCCCCCCAGTGTTTAAGATATCCTCCAATGCTGTATGTGCCCAATGATGTATTTACCCTCCAGTGCTGCCTCTGCTCCCTAGTGCTGTATGTGCCCCACTGTGCTCTATATGCCACCAGTATCTCCTGTGATTTATATGGCCCCGCCCCTTCTGTGATGTATATGCACCCCAACGTCTCCTGTGATGTATATTTCCCTGTCCCTCCTGTGATGTATATGCCAACTCCTCCTGTGATGTATATGCCCCCCTGCCCCTTCTGTGAGATCTATGCCCCCCAGTCCCTCCTGTAATGTCTATGCCCCCAGCCCCTCCTGTGATATCTATGCCCCCCAGCCCCTCCTGTGATGTCTATGCCCCCAGCCCCTCCTGTGATGTCTATGCCCCCAGCCCCTCCTGTGATATCTATGCCTCCCAGCCCCTCTTGTGATATCTATGTCCTCCAACTCCTCCTGTGATATCTATGCCCCCCTGCCCCTTCTGTGAGATCTATGCCCCCCAGCCCCTCCTGTTATATCTATGCCCCCCAGTCCCTCCTGTGATGTCTATGCCCCCAGCCCCTCCTGTGATATCTATGCCTCCCAGCCCCTCTTGTGATATCTATGCCCCCCAGTCCCTCCTGTGATGTCTTTGCCCCTCAGCTCCTCCTGTGATGTCTATGCCCCCCCAGCCCCTGCTGTGATGTCTATGCTCCCCAGCCCCTCCTGTGATATCTATGCCCCCCAGCTCCTCCTGTGATGTCTATGCCCCCAGCTCCTTCTATGATGTCTATGCCCCCAGAGCCTTCTGTGATCTATATGCCCCAGCCCCTCTTGTGATCTATATGCCCCAGCCCCTCTTGCGATCTATAAGCCTCTGTCTCTCCTGTGCTGCATATGTCCCAGCCCCTTCTGTAATGCATATGCCTCTGTCCCTCATGTGATGTATATGCCCCCCTTTTCTCCAGCGATGTATATACAGCAGTCCCAGTGTCTCCTATGTGATGTATATGATTTACAAAAATTATAATCACAAAGAGTAGACTGCGCTCCAGGCCGACATAAACCTGGAAAGGCAGTTGTAAACAGCAACATCACATTCTAACCAAAGAGCAGCAGCACCAGACACCACATTAGAGGTGAGTTAATGAATTTTTTAACATAGTCGGGTAATTTTAAAGGTGATAATTTTGTGCGGCTCCCGAAGGTTGGTAGAAATTTCCAAATGGCCCTCAGCAGGAAAAAGGTTCCCCACCACTGCCTTAACCCTATAGTTGCCACCTTTTCAGCAGATGTGCGGGGTTGTCGACCGTGTTACCTTGGAGGTAAGTACCACAAAGTCTCCGGGTTGCTAGCTGAGCCTTGTCTGTATTCTCCACAAGTCTTGGGGTCCCGGTGCCCCTGTTTTTCAGCCTAGTCCCTCCACTGCCTGCACTTGATAATGGATACGAGTCCCACAGGTGGAATGGTCACTATCCGTGCCTCTGGGACCCTCTCTTCCTCCTGGAGCCACCTGGTTCTCCTTCTCTGCTCCTCAGTCTGGCCTCTGAACACTTCTCTCAAGTTCTTTTACTTCTGTAACAGGCTTTCTTTCTCTAGCTTCCCTCCAGCTGCTTCATTCTCCTTTTCTCTCTCTGCATCAACTTTCCTATCTGCTGTTCAACTGTCTCTCCTTCTGCTGTATAACCGTCTCTCCTCCGTTCTAGATCTTTCCCACTCTATTTATACCCTTTGTCACATGTCCCACGTCATCTACGTGTGTGCTTCCTAACTTCACTCCTTCCCAGGTGCTCCATCTAAATACTTCGTTCACCACCCATCCCCACTACAATGGTACCTAGTGTGATCTGGGTGTCCCGGTACCAGTCTGTACCCCCCTTACCCAAGAGTGGGATACTACATCCTAACAGGGGTGCAATACCTCTGTGGCAACTGGATCCGCAGGGGCGCCACATATTCGGCCATAAACTCGCTCGTGACATGTTTGTAGGCTGCCAGTGGGTTGCTTTGACAGCATTGGGTCTGCTGAAGCCCTCCTTGCTTGTTAAATCAGTGTTCCTTTGAATCCTTGACTGCGGCCGTGCTTCAAAGGAGACTGTGATTTTCATTATATGTAGCAATGCTGTGGCATTGCTATATATAGCAAAAGCAATCAGACGATTGCAGCTTCATGACCCCACGAGGAATTATTAAAAAGACATTGTCAGGTCCCTTATGCCCTTCAACCTAGCAACCTAGCAGCAGTCACATATGGGGAAAAAATTCACTGCCTAACCAGCCTTGTCTAAAGCTATTAGCTAAAATCAATGTTTATAAATCGCATTTAGTTGATGGGGCATTAATTCCCCTGACTAGTTGACATGTTTCCATATTATCACGACTAGAGATGAGCAAACTTTCCCCAAACGTATTCACCATTTTCAAATTCGGTATGAACATTGCAGATTCGGCTTGTGATTGGAAACTCATGCAATTTCCTAAAAACTTTGCAAACACAGCTTTGTTCTATGAAAAAGTTTGAAACTTTAAAATAGCCCTAAAACTGTCCTTGAAGGTTTGGGGACAAAATGCTTGCCAGAAAAGCTGGTGGCTAAGAATACCCTTAATCTAAGATTAGGTGCAAGACTCTGGATCTTCTATTGACCTTTTGTGCATCCTTGCCCTTTTCCAAGATGTCTTCCTGCTTTGCTCCTGTTCATGTGATCCTCCTTCTCTGCCTTTATAAACCTTAGTCTACCTTCTAACCGTGCTTGAGTATTCAGTTTGAATTCCTGGCTCCCTGCTCCGTATTTTTCAAGAGTTCTTCCTCCTGCAAATCCACCCCGGCTTTTCCAGAGTCTGCAGTTTCGCCTCCTGCTGCCACACCTTCTTCAGTGCTGCTCCTGTAAACACGCTCCTGGTGCTGTTGTCTCTGACTTTGCTTCAAGCCTGCCTACCTGCCTGTGATATGTAAGCCATGTGTGTTTGTTAGCTTTTGTAGAGTCTCGGTTTATATTGTGCAGTAGTTCTCTGGACTGTGCTGGACTAACTACAGTGCACTGCTTCAAGTTCAGGACTTGTTCTCTGTGACTACTATTCCAAGGCTTTCCTTGGTATAACTAAACTTATAGACTGTTTCTGCTTTTGCATCTTATTACGGCCCCTTTCACATCAGTGGTTCTTTTTAATTTGCGTCAGAGCCCACGAATTTACCGCATCTGCTGCATCAGCCATCAATTGGCCACACTTGTGCAATTGCGCAATTGTCTATGGGACTTGTGGCAAGTTCGGTTGTGCCAGCTGCGGCATATCCGGCGAAAAAAATACGTTGCTAACTACCTTTTTTATTTCGTGGCCACAACTGCTGGATTTGCCAGATCGTGGCAAAACTGCAATTGCCGCACTCGCCGCAAGCCCCATAGAGAATGAAGCCGCAAGTGTATCGCAAGTCGGCCATTAGGCGGCAGATGCGGTAAAGCTTCCGGATTGGCCGGATCCAGATAGAACCGCTGATGTGAAATGGGCCTAAGTGAATTGCTTCTGAGAGACTTCCCATTTTTGCTACACTGAGAAAGAATTATTTCAATACACTTTTCTGTTTTGCATGTTTGGTAAGCTTGCTCATTTTGCTGTAGCTCATGTTTATTTTCTGCCACGTGTGTACAATTTACACTTGTTCAGCTTTAAAAACTAGGTCTCAGTGTGTCCGTGCTCCCATTTCTATTAGATTCATGAGTAAATGCTTACAATACATTACATTACATTAGGTGTTGTTTGCAGCCATCTGGGTTACCAGTTTCTTTCAACCTGTAGAACTTAGTGGAGCTTTAAAAGAAAGTTTTCAAGCGTCCTTCACTTTGCAGTTGTTAGGACAACTGAAGGCTGTGAATTTTTGGAGCAGTACCAGATGTGGCACCAGTTGTGAAATCCAAGAACCTTAAAATCTACTTTTAATACCCCTTTAAGGGTACCGTTACACGTCGCAACATTGCATGCAATTTCACTGGCAATTTGCTGGTTGCAGTGAAATCATGGACACATTGTTCCATTTGTACACGGCAACAAAATAGAACAATGTGTCCATGATTTCACTGCAACCAGCAAATTGCAAGTGAAATTGCATGTAATGTTGTGACGTGTAACAGTACCCTAAGGGTACCTTTACACGCGGCAATTTTTTTTTTGTTTACAGAGCAAAGCTTTATTATTGCAGAGGGTCAGCAAAGTGCGAGCCCACCTAATCTACACTTATCTGATAACAATTCTGATAAAAATAGCATAAGTCTATCATATGCTTAACAAACAGTTGTGCTACAAAGTTTATATTCCTTGGTAGATTTTTTATTTTCTTGGCCTTTTCTCAGAGAATATGAATGACAACACAAAACTTTTTTTCCACTCATGGTTAGTGGTTGGCTGAAGCCATTTATTGTCAAACTACTGTGTTTTTTCTTTTTAAATCATAATGACAACCAAAAATATCCAAATGACCCTGATCAAAAGGTCACATACCCTGGTGATGTTGGACTGATAACATGCACAAAAGTTGACACAGATAGGTTTGAATGGCTAATAAAGGTAACAATTTCACCTGTGACCTGTTTGCTTGTAATCAGTGTGTGCACAAAAGCTGAGTGAGTTTCTGGGATTCAGACAGACACTTGCATCTTTCATCCAGCCACTGATGTTTCTGGATTGTGAGTCATGGAGAAAGCAAAAGAATTGTCAACTGAGGGGTCACACAGGGGTTATCCCACAAGTTTGAACTGCACTGCACTTCCTGACATCACCACTGCTAACACACGCTGTCTCATAAGACCAACTAGATATAGCCGCTACATCTCACGTAATATCACGTTCTCGCGAGACAGCATGTGTTACTGATGCCACTGAGGTTATCTCAGGTCACACAGTGGGATTCCCTGCTGCGTGATACCCGCTGTATAACCTGAGACAACCTCAGGGAAGTCAAAGCTTGTAAAACTGCTGGGAGCCATGCGGTGCCTGCTGTACCATCGATTGGGGGATGCAGTCACTGATATGCTAGGACTACTTCAGCATTTATTGAGGTTTCATTTTTTTCTAATTATTTCCTACATTCTTTTTTGGGTTGGTTGGGTGGAACGGGAGACTTTAAAAAAATGAATTTTAATTTTAAAAAAATTGTGAAAGAGTTGGGAGTAATTTTCAAATAAAATATTTATTTGTGTGGTTATTTGTGTCCTTACTGACTGGTTAGTAATATTGGGTGTAGAGTGTATATATATATATATAATCTCTGAACTAATCTCCCACTATCTTCCCTCACGTAATCTTCGATCCTCCCAAGACCTTCTCCTCTCCTCCTCACTTATCCATTCCTCACACAACCGCCTCCAAGATTTCTCCCTAATATCCCCATCCTCTGGAATTCTGCATCCCAACACGTCCGATTATCCACCATGCTTGGATCCTTCAGACAGAACTTGAAAACCTCTCTCTTCAGGAAAGCTTACAGCCTGCAATGAATGAGCTGCCGCCCCACCGCCACCGGAGCTGCTGCACTCCTGACCTACTGTCTCCTCCCCAATATGCTGTAGAATGTAAGCCTGCAAGGGCAGGGTCCTCTCCCCTCTGTAGCAGTCTGTCATTGTTAATTTGTTTACTATAAACTATATCCATAATTTTGTATGTAACCCCTTCTCATGTACAGCACCATGGAATTGATAGTGCTATATAAATAAGTAATAATTATATATATATATATACTCACGTTTAGAAGAGAGGTCTGGGCCAGCACCAACCTTTCCAGCGTCCCCTTTCTCCTTGGGGATCTCACTGCAGCTCAGCTGATCGTGTGCTCACGACCTGGAGGGGTGGAGAGGATGAACTTCCTGTTGCTTAGCTTGCCTCGTCCCGATGCTTGCTGCCAATAGGTGTGTCACATCACATTCAGGTTAAACAAAGAAGAAATCCTCCAACCGCTGAAGCGCCAAGCCAGGGCGCGAAACAACGTAGTACCCCCCGTCCTCCCACCCGCTGTGCACAACCTGTTGCGTGTATGAAGACACAATAAATAACCGCTGTCAGAAGTCCTGAGTGCGGCTCCATTTCTTCTTTGTTTAAACTATATATATATATATAGTATGCCCACACTGATGTAGTTACTTATTTATGCCCTCCTGTGACATTCTTATATTAGGTGGTTCATCGTCGCGGGATAACTCGTACTCGCTGTGGATTACCATTGGAGGATATGTTTTGTGGGTAATAAAGAGGGATGTCTGTTTGTTTTATTCCAAAGAAATTATTTTTCTTTGTGTTGTGTATTTTTAGCACTTACTTATAGAGATTGATAAAGGCCTGGTCTAACATAGGCCTGACATTATCAATCTAGGGCTTGGTGTAAGCTGGCTAATCCTCAGCTGACATTAACCCCTTATTACCCAGTCTGTCACTGGCACCAGGACAAC
Organism: Allobates femoralis; assembly: GCA_033576535.1. Lineage (NCBI taxonomy): Eukaryota > Metazoa > Chordata > Amphibia > Anura > Aromobatidae > Allobates > Allobates femoralis. The sequence continues at coordinate 484,691,253 of JARQOC010000002.1, forward strand.
TGGATGGGCATGTTAACCGCTAGTATTGGCATTTCTCATGGAGGCACAATTCTGTGGCGGTTGCGGGCCTAGAATGCTTGGGTCGCACCACGATGAGCATTCCAGCCCCCAGCTGCCTAGATTACCTATGCTGGCAATCAAAAATCAATCATATGGTGAAGCACACACCCATTTTTTAAATTATTTATTTACTTTAACAGTAATCTGATGTCAGTTTGGTTGCCATACTGGCAGCCAATCACACGCCAGCAGAGGGTGGGCGGGGCTAATTCTGACTTTAACCATTCAATGGAGGGAAAGCAGTGAGGTTCATGAGTGAACCCGGAAGCAGGGTGACAGCTGCACTGAAGCTTGGTAAGTAATAGTCTTGGAAGCTAAAGTCTGTGCCAAGACAGCAGCACTCCACTGTAAAATGGTTTGAGTAGTGCTTGGCAGCTTTTGAGCCCCTTTGGAGGTGTTTAGTAGGCCCTTGACTTTGCCTCTCATTGATTTGAATAAGATTCAGAATTTCATCTGTTCGCTGATCTATTCAGCGAACAAATGCCCATTCGGCTAACAGAGCCGAACCCAAACTTCAAAAGGTTTACTCATATATAATCACGACCCTGTGGGCATTATAACATGAATCAATATCCCTCCTTGAAAAATTGCAGAGTGGGCAGTGTACCTCTCTGAAGGTGAGATGTGTACACCCGGCTTCAGAGTTGCACTAAAGCAGCGAGAGTCGCGCTTATGCACAATATTTCCAGAAGCTGGCTATGATGCCAGCTCATAGAAAGCATGTTATTATGTCCACATGGGCATGATAACATGGAAAGAGGCCATTTTTACGCAAAATGTACATCGTAAATACAATTCCAAAAATGCATGCTTTTTCACAATTTCTTCACTCTTGGATTTTTTCCGACCTTTCGCAGTGCATTATGTGGTAAGATGAATGGTGTCATTTAAAAGTACATCTTGTCCCACAAAAAAAAACAAGCCATGATATGTCTAAGTGGACAAAAAAAATAAAAAGTTATGGCTCTGGAAGGAAGGGAATGACAACATGAAAATCCACTCCCCGCAAAGGTGTTAAAAGGGTTTTCTACTTTTGTAAAACTTGACCTCAAATGAATGGCTTGACAGAAAATACCTCTCTCTTTAAATTGACTCTGAAGGCTCATTAAGGCCTCGTGCACATGCTGAATATTTGATGAGTTCTTACCTCAGGATTTGTAGCCAAAACCAGGAGTTGATGATAAATACAGAAATGGTGCAGGTGTTTCTATTATACTTTTCTTCTGATTGCTCCACTCCTGGTTTTGACTTCAAATCCTGAGGTAAAAAACTCATCAAATACTGAACATCTTGCACATGGCCTCAGAGTATATTAGCTTGTTAAGTATTTGGTTGCAGAAATTTCCTCACCAAGTCAGTGCCGGTAATATGGCAAGTATTTGAGTAGTTTACTGATAATATATGGAATCAGTAAGAAGAAAACTGTGTACATTTGTAGAAAATCTGAGGCATATTGAGGGTCACCGAAGTTTTGACACTTTTTCTACCCTTGCAGCTAAGCCCCTCCTTGCTAACATGGCTGGTCGCCTGGTTGCCACAAACCGCCCCCATGTTTTAGGTTGCAGGGGACTGAGCACCGGCAGCCCCTCCTTGCTAACGTGGCTGGTCACCTGGTTGCCACAAACCGCCCCCATGTTTTAGGTTGCAGCGGACTGAGCACCGGTGTCTGGACGCATGTGTTACCTCCTGGGGGAATCTGCAGCCACCTGCTAGATGCAAGGGGTAGAAAAAAAGTGTCAAAACTTCGGTGAGTTCTTTTGTCAAAAAATGTTCCTATTGGATTATATGGCATATTGAGGGTCAGCATGGCCACATTAATTTCTATAGTTTCCATGTTAAGTATTGCAGTTTATGTAAGCTGCAACTCCAAAGTGATAATGCAACAAAATATTCCTATACAATCAGGCACATCTCTTTTCAGCGTGCGCTTCCCAAGTTGGTTAGCTTTTGGTGCACCCTGAGTAATAGCTGATTTTGCTTTGGAAGACCATAGCCAACCAGGGATGTCCACCTGAAATACCCACTGCAGAAGGTTTATTAAATGGTGGTGGGTCAGTGGTTAGCATTGGGGTTCTGCCAACAGATTCGGTCAAATTCCATCATGGACAACAACTGCAAAGACTTTGTATGTTCTCCCCATGTTTGTGGGGATTTCATCCAGGTATTCCAAAAACATGGTAAAAGGGAATTTAGATTGTGAGCCCCAATAGGGACAGAGAAGATGATGTATGTAAAGCGCTGTGGAATTAATGATGCTATATAAGTGAGGAAAATACATGTAAATAAATGGCTGACATTCAGAAATACAAGGAAAGTTTGGGTCCCTCAGTACTGGTGACACTTACAGAAGGACTCTCTCTACTTGCTCATAGGTTGGGTATGATGAGTTGGCACCCTCCCTCCCTATCTAATGTACATATGGTTTAACAGCTTACATGAACAGGGCTTGTTTTAGAGTACACTATTTTAGTTACTTTAATTCCCAGAGTGCAGATTGTAACTTGAGTGCAAAGATGAAGATCTCATTATCACATATGATACAGCTGTGTTAACAATATTGACAGATGAGAGAAAACACATATACACAACAACAGACCCCATGTTCTAGGCCTACAATCATCTGGATATGTTGATAGAAGCCAGGAGAGGAAAATGTTTAATATCATGTTTTCAGGCTCATAATTTGGCAACAAAAGGGAAATTCTTAAAAAAAAAATCTTGCATCGAGGTCTGAATTATTTTCTGCAGGCACAGATGTTAGTCACACATTGTCTGATGTGTCATCTTGTGATGAATGGGATAAGCAAAAGAAAAGTAAGGCTCTGTCTGCCGGCCCCTCCACACTAGGAAAAGGTGCCACTTCTTGCTTTATGTGTTCCACAGTGGAACGCATGTAAGCACTGCCACCTTCTCCTGAGTGTTCAGTTTTTGCAAGGGAGACCGGAGCAGTGAGGGAGAGGTAAGGGCAGATTTATTTTTTTGAGTACATGGTGGCCAGAGGACTATGGAGGAGGTAGGGGGTGCAGTATACACTATGAAGAAATATAAAACTGTATATATGAGGCTGCACTATATGGAGAGATGAGGTTGCACTATATGAGGCTGCTCTATATAAAGGGGCTATGAGGTTGCTCTGAGAGATATGAGAGATGGGGCTGCACTATATGGAGAGAGGAGGCGCACTATATGAGACTGCACTATATGGAGGGAAGAGGCTGCACTCTATGACACTGCAATATATGGAGAGACAAGACTGCACTATATTAGGCTGCAATATATGGAGAGATGAGGTTGCACTATATGGAGAGATGAGGCTGCACTTTATGTAGAGATGAGGCTGCACTATATGAGGCTGCACTAAATGGAGAGAGTTTTCAGTTTTTGCAAGGAGTATGGAGCTGCAGGGGGAACCGGGAGAGGTAAGTACAGATTTGATTTTTTTTAAATAAGTGAGTGCATGGTGGCCAGAGGAGTATGGGGGGAGGGGGGTGCATTATACGATATGGAGAGTTATGAGGCTGCATATAAAGACTGCACTATATGGAGAGATATTAGGTTGCATACACTATATGGAGATATGAGGCTGCATATATAAGGCTACACTATATAGGCTGCACTATATTTAGAGTTATGAGGCTACACTATATGGAGAGATATGAGGCTGCATATATTAGGCTACACTATATGAGGCTGCACTATATGGAGAGATGAGGCTGCACTATATGGAAAGATAAGGCAGCACTATATGTAGAGCGGAGGTTACAGCGGCAGTAGATGGGTTGTCCTGCAGCATCATAGCGGTCAGTGTGATCGTCCTGGGGTGGTGGAGTACCTCCTCCGGAGTGTCCACAGGACATCATCTGGGCTGGAGGGTAGGTGAATTCCCTCTGGCGGTCTGGATCCTTGGATGGCTTTCACGGCTTTGGCCAGGTCAGCCATGCCTTTGATCAGCTGCTGCAACTGGAGCCGCATGGCTTTGGGGGTGAGGGCCTCTAAAGTCTGTGTGCTGGCCCTCACATAGGCCAGGGGAGAGGGCTCCGCCTCCATGTAGTAGGTTAGGGCCAGCCGTTGGGAGGGTGTGGGGCCGCTGACGGTGGTGTCTTTTAGCATCCAGAGGGCCCGATCTTTGAATGGTGTAAAGTCCATCTCGGGGTGTTGCATGGCCAGGGCCTGCAGCTGGACCCGGTGAGCCAGACACTGAAGACCCTCGATGAATTGATTGGCTAGCAGCTTGCTCTTACCCCAAGCATTATCGGGGTCAGCCTGCTTCATGGCCCTCAGTGCCTCTTGCAGGTTCAAGGTGTAGCCGCGCACTGTCCTGCACCCCTTGCTTGCACACGAAAAACTGGACTTTTAGTTCTGTGGCCATCCTGGTGTCAAAGGCCTCTTTCAGTTTGGCAAAAATTTGTTTCACAGTCCATTTGTCAGTGGCCAGCCAGGATCTGGCTTCGCGATGGGCCTCGCCATTCAATTATCCCATTAACAAGGTCACCCGTTGCGCTTCCTTCATGGGGTACACTCCAAACACACTTTTCATCCGCTCTCGGAAGTCACTGAGAGTGTCGGCCTCTCCTGAGTACTGCGGAAGCCACACCGCCTTCGGGAGGTACAGCATAGTGAAAGGCAAAGTAGCGGTGGTGGCGGGCACCGTCGCCACTTCCCCGGCGGGGGCATCACCGGGTGCTGTGGCCTGCCCCACGGTGAGCTGCTAATTGTCTGGGGCAGACATCATTCTCCCTCTTGGTGAACAACAGCCCAGCCTCGGCTTTTGGTTATTGTGCCGCCTCCTCTCCCCTCGGCAGGGAGTCTAGCACATGCAGTGGGATTTCTGGTCTAGGCCTTCCTGCAGGGGGACTTCTGGCAGGGAATTTCCGGTGCAGGACATCCAGTGTCACGTGGGCTGACATCAGAGCGAGGGACCTGTGTCTCCTTTCGCGCCCTTCCTATGGCCCTGCCCATGTTGACACGCCCCCTCTTTCCCGTGCACCACATGGGGTAAAAAGAAAAATGGTGAATGTTCAGAGTTCGATACAGTCTAAAGCACACAGTACCCGTTAATTTTGGGCACGAGATCCTGTTCATGAAGCCAGGAACCTGTCGCACCCCAGCACTGTGGGGGATCTATTCGAGGCCTGGGCCTGCTGCTTGCTGCTATTGGCATGGGGGAAGTCACAGGTGGCCGAAGCCCAGTCTCGTGGCCCTGGAGGACAGCTTTTAAAAGTGAGCAGTCTCTGACTGGGTAGTTTTGGGGGATAAGAGTTTATTGTGATTGCAGCCGTGGAAGGCGGCTGGTAGGGGCTGCTGCTGCGATGCGGGACCTCTGGGGACGATGGGATTGCAGCTATGATGGTTTCGCTCCCCACAGGTGGAGCAGATCCCCAGGTCAACCATTAGAGTCTATGGCGGTGGCAGGTCATTGGGGGTGCAGGACTTCAGGTTGTGCAATAACCGACAGACACCAATGTTGCAGTCTCCGTTACCATTACTGAGAGAAGTAGTAGGTTCATCCAGGACATTGTCCACAGGGGATGCTACGGGTCCGGAGCCTGGGAGTAAATTGAGGTTCTCCACACCTGGTGAATTCTGAGATCTCCCTGCTGTGCTGCTTTTGGTGGGTCCTGGCTGCCTCTAACTACGCTGTGACCCTCTCCCTCTTGTGTGCTGTCTCTGGCACGTACAGTGCCTACAAGTAGTATTCAACCCCCTGCAGATTTGGGTGGTTTGATAAGATGCAAATAAGTTAGAGCCTTCAAACTGCAAACGAGAGTAGGATTTATTAACAGAAGCATAAATCTTACAAACCAAAAAGTTATGTTGCTCAGTTGAATTTTAATACATTTTAAACATAAAAGTGTGGGTCAATTATTATTCAACCCCTAGGTTTAATATTTTGTGGAATAACCCTTGTTTGCAATTACAGCTAATAATCATCTTTTATAAGACCTGGTCAGGCCGGCACAGGTCTCTGGAGTTATCTTGGCCCACTCCTCCATGCAGATCTTCTCCAAGTTATCTCGGTTCTTTGGGTGTCTCATGTGGACTTTAATATTGAGCTCCTTCCACAAGTTTTCAATTGGGTTAAGGTCAGGAGACTGACTAGGCCACTCCATCACCTTGATTTTTTCCCTCTTGAACCAGGCCTTGGTTTTCTTGGCTGTGTGCTTTGGGTCGTTGTCTTGTTGGAAGATAAAATTACGACCCATCTTAAGATCCTTGATGGAGGAGCGGAGGTTCTTGGCCAAAATCTCCAGGTAGGCCGTGCTATCCATCTTCCCATGGATGCGGACCAGATGGTCAGGCCCCTTGGCTGAGAAACAGCCCCACAGCATGATGCTGCCACCACCATGCTTGACTGTAGGGATGGTATTCTTGGGGTCGTATGCAGTGCCATCCAGTCTCCAAACGTCACGTGTGTGGTTGACACCAAAGATCTCGATTTTGGGGGGCGTGGCCTGCGTGCTGAACCTGGAGGTCACATAAGCTGAGAGCTCCCAGTCCACAGGGCTATTAACAGCTCAAATCGGCTCACCGCGGCTCCCTGAAGCTCCACAGACCTCTCTGCTGCCTTCCTATCTGTGCAGTGCCCATGATGACCCGTGGCCGGTCCAACAAGAGGGCTTCCCCACAGCGCCTGCCAGATTTCTTCCCTGGAGGACAGACTGTTCATGCAGCAGGGAAGATGGCACCTGCTTCTCCTCCAGGATCCTCCCGCTCCTCCCCCAGCTCTGATAGAGGTGAGAGACAGACTGGCTCCCCACATAACAGCAGCAGCTCAGCTCCGATAACAAAAGGAGATATGTCTGCATTCCTTGCCACAGTTAGAGCCTCACAGAGGGAGGACATGAACGAGCTGCTGGGGGAATTCAGAAGGGACTTGAATGCTCTTGGAGACAGAACAGCTCATGTAGAGAATAAAATGGGGGACTATGCTTCTGCTATAAATGCCCTAGTTGATGATAACATAGCCCTGCGTGCTGAGATCACTGCAGCCTATGACAAATTATATGACCTGGAGGATAGGTCAAGAAGGCGCAATATTAGACTTTGGGGAGTTCCAGAGGAGGTCACTGACAAAGAACTGGCTCCTTTTATGCTTCGATTTCTGGCCACAGTGCTCCCTGACCTACCTGCAGGCGATCTTGCTATTGAACGGATTCACAGGACCCCCAAGCCCAAACATTTGGGTCCTTCTGTACCTAGGGACATTTTGGCCAAGATGTTAAGGTTCCCTACGAAGGATGCATTTGTTCAACGAATGAGGAGTACCCCCACGCTCCCTGAGGAGTTCCGGGGGCTCCAAGTATTCCCAGACTTGTCGGCGGCTACCCTGGCGAAGCGCCGGGCATTTGCTCATGTTTGTACCACCCTCAGAGAGGCATCCCTGCGCTATAAATGGGGATATAATCCGATGCGCCTGATAATTTCTCACGATGACCGGTCAGTGGCCTGCACCACACCGAAACAAGCAGAGGATAAGCTGTCTTCCTGGAAAGTCCCATTTACCATGCCTAAGCCGACTGCGCAGAGGAGGGTAACTCCAGACTGGATGAAGACCTGAAGTGGAGCTTGGGACTGCCCTGTGGATGGTCTCTTGGTCAGTCTCTCTTTTATCTTTGGAGACTGTGTTCCTGGCGAACTGAGCCCCCTCTAGCAGGCATTTTTTCCTGCTCAATGCCCGAAGCACTGGGCAATTTGCCTGCGGCCCATGTGACTGGTCCTGGCATGCTTTCTGTTGTTTTTTCAGTTTCATTTTTCCCCTTTTCCTATTTTTTTCTGATTTCCTTTTGCTCAGGCTCGGAACTGTTATATGAGGACTTGTGTGCTCTTTGTTTGCTGGGGTTAGCGTCTCAGCCTGTAGATCTTCATTACACGGCGTTATACTGGGGATACATTGATTGTCTATTACATGTGATATTTTTGGAAATGATGACGGGCTGGCCCCCTGGACTCCCAGGGTTCATTAGAAGTTCTTTTGAGGGTACTACATTATGAGTATAAAGTTAATGTCGCTTAATGTTAGGGGGATGAACTCCCCGGGCAAGCGCTCTATGATCTGGAGAGAAATCAGGAAATCTAAGGCTGATATAATTTGCCTGCAAGAGACCCATTTGCTGGAAGCGGACAACTTTCGCTTTCATAACCCCCAATTCCCACACATATTCTTTGCTAATGATAAGGTCAAGAGGGCGGGGATATGCATTATGTTCAGAACCACGGTTGCTTTTAAATTGCTTGACCAATACTCTGATCCTGGGGGTAGATTGTTGATATTGGTCTGTACTCTGAATGGTGTGTCTCACACGATTGCTTCCATATATGCAATGGGGCAAAGTAAATTTATCAGACGTGCCTTTAAAACCATCCATTCCATGGAACAGGGGGGCAAGATACTGTGTGGGGATTTCAACCTCCCAATGCAACGAGACCTTGATTGCTCACACCGGGGAGGGGAATGGAGGGGGGAGCTCAGGTTGCCCGCCCTCGAATTTCACTATCATGATCACTGGAGGTACTCCCATGCTGCAGAGCGGGATTATACCTATTTTTCCCCCCGACATCAGACATACAGCAGACTAGACTATTACTTGATCGATGATGCTATCCTGGCCCGCTGTTCTGCTTCAGAGATCGGGCTGATCACGTGGTCAGATCATGCCCCGGTTTTCCTGCTGATGGCTTTGTCACACCACTCGCCCCCTGCTTTCTGGTGGCTTTTGAATGAGGGACTTCTGTTGAAAGCGGAGGTAGTGGCAAGGGTCTCCTCGGACATATCTACTTATTTTCAATTGAATGATAATGGTGAGACCAGTGTCGAGACCCTGTGGTCCGCGCATAAATCCGTTCTGAGGGGATCCTTCATACAGCAAGCTACGATCATAAACCGTAGGAGAGAGGGGGATCGGCTCACTTTGTTGTCCAGATTACAATCTCTGGAGGCCCTTAACAAGGCGGATGTAACCCCCTCTGTCACCTCTGAAATTTATGCCATTAGATTTAAACTTAGGGACGCCATGCTGGTCTCGTATGCTCATAACCTGCGTAAGCTGAAAACTAAGTGGTATTCGGCAGGTGACAGGGCGGGGGCCATGCTTGCCCGTAGAATTAAAGTAAGGGAGGCCAAATCTAGGATCGACCATATTCTTAACTCCAGCGGGAACCCAGTTAGAAACCCTTCAAAAATAGCAGCCGAATTTTCTAATTACTATGCTGCCCTTTACAATTTACATAGGGATCCCTCGACTCCCCAGCCCACGTCCCAGGATATTTCGGATTATCTGGCTTCTGTTAATCTCCCCTCGGTTTCGGGGGACCAGCTGTCCTTTCTAAACTCTCCTTTCACCCTAGAAGAAATACAAAAAACCATTAAACAGACTAAGAGGTTGAGTGCCCCGGGCCCGGATGGTTTCACTAACTCTTATTACCGTACATTCCAATCGTTACTTGCCCCTTACCTATTGAGACTTTTCTCGGCTTGGGGGAATGGGGGTAGAGTGTCACCGTCTAACTTGGAGGCCACCATCGTAACCCTGCCAAAGCCGGGAAAGCCCCCTAATTTACCAGGTAATTTCAGACCCATTGCTCTTCTAAACTGTGACATTAAGTTGTTCACCAAACTGCTAGCTTCTCGGCTGGCCTTGATTGTCCCATCTCTGGTCTCCCCAGACCAGGTGGGGTTTGTGGCGGGTAGGGAGGCGAAAGACGGGATACGCAGAATGTTGGACCTGGTGCGGGTGGCGGAGCTGTCTGGACTCCCCAGTGCATTCCTGTCGATTGATGCTGAGAAAGCGTTTGACAGGGTGCACTGGGGATATCTCAGAGCAGTTCTTCAAAAGTTTGGGTTGGTGGGCCCTATTAGCTTGGCCATTTCAGCCATGTACTCGGAACCTTCGGCGCGGGTCCTCACGGCGGGTTTCTTGTCAGAGCCATTCTTAATAACTAATGGTACTCGGCAAGGGTGCCCCCTATCCCCTATTATTTTTGCCCTTTGTATGGAACCATTGGCTGAACGGATCAGGTCTTCCCCCGGTATCTCGGGCGTGGTGGTGGGGAAGGAGGTCCATAAAATCAGCCTTTATGCTGATGATGTAATCATATCTTGTGTGGATGTTGGGCCGTCCTTCGCTACTGTCATGTCTGAACTGGGGGAATTTAGTAAAATATCATATTACAAATTGAACCCTTCTAAATCTCTAGCACTTCCGATAGCGATCCCAGCCCCCTCTCTGAATTCTCTGACAGAGGCATACCCCTTTCAATGGTCCCCAGATGGTATTCCCTTTTTGGGTATAACCTTGACCCACTCGGCGCTCACAATTAAGATAAACTTCTCCAACCTATATGATAAAATTAAAGCTCTCCTAGATAATATGCACCGGTTCTTGACCTCGTGCATGGCCCGCATAAATGCCTTCAAAATGATGGCCCTTCCTAGGATCCTTTATTATTTTAGAGCTCTGCCCCTTCGCATCCCCAAAAAACTCATTGCTCGCCTCCAAAGCTTAGCTAATAAGTATATCTGGGCTCACAGGTCGGCTCGTGTAGCAAAATTTATTCTTTACCTCCCCTTGGAGTCGGGAGGAATGGGAATGCCAGACTTGTTGGCCTACCACAGAGCCTCGTTGTTGACAGGCCTCAGGGAGTGGTGGCTCATGGACAGCGATCACAGGTGGTTACAAATAGAGAAATTTTACTTCAGGCGGGGCTCCACTCGTCTCGCCTTGGAATCGGAAGTATTGCGGGCCGGTTCAGTTGTGGCTCTACTGCCTACGATGCGGGCGGCTCTCCATCTTTGGAGATCCTTTGCCCCTAAACTCTTAAAAATCCCTCGTGGGTCGCTGTCTGTGTTTGCCATTGAAACCCATGTCCCTTATTTGAACCTTCAGGCGTGGTGGGAGACAGGTATTCACTCGTTGGCTGAGATTGAGGGACCCGGGGGTCTGGTTCCTTTTGACCAGATCTCCAAAACCCACCCAGAACTTAGGAGAACATTCTATCAATATCTCCAAATAAGACACTTTCTACACAGCGCTCATTTAAATACTGCATTCTCGGAAACCTGCATGGATAGGAGGGTTAATGGATATTTCTTGACACAGGGAACTGGTTCTAAGGGAATATCGATTATGTATAAAGCCATACAGGCCCTAGACTCAGAGGTAAAACTGCCATATATGTTAACTTGGGAAAAGGAGCTTGGGGTGACATTGGAGCTCGAGGATTGGCACTCGAGCATTAGGGAGCTTAAGAGAGTTTCCTCGTGCATAACCCACTTGGAGCAGTTGAGGAAAACACATGCCATGAGATCTTCCCGGAGCTCCTTCCTTGTTGTCCTTGGGTTAGCATTGACTCTTCGGACAAGCCTGGCCTCGGCACGGGAGGAAACTTTCAAAGGCTGTCCAGGCCGTGGAAGGCTAACAGTAGTTCCATAAGCCTTCCACTTCCGGATGATGCTCCCAACAGTGGAGACAGGTAGGCCCAACTCCTTGGAAAGGGTTTTGTACCCCTTGCCAGCCTTGTGACTCTCCACGATCTTGTCTCTGATGGCCTTGGAATGCTCCTTTGTCTTTCCCATGTTGACCATGTATGAGTGCTGTTCACAAGTTTGGGGAGGGTCTTAAATAGTCAGAAAAGGCTGGCAAAAGAGATAATTAATCCACACATGTGAAGCTCATTGTTCTTTGTGCCTGAACTACTTCTTAATACTTTAGGGGGACCAAACAGAATGCTGGTGGTTTGAGGGGTTGAATAATAAATGACCCTCTGAATTAACTTTTAACTCTTAAAAAAAAAAAAAAAAAAAATTAAAAAATGTTTTTTGGCTGCAGTGCATTTCCCACTTCCAGGCTGATCTACAGTCCAAATGTCACAATGCCAAGTTAATTCCGCATGTGTCAACCAGCTAAATCTGCAAGGGGTTGAATACTACTTGTAGGCACTGTATAACAGACAGCTTGAGCCCTTTCTGGATTACCCTCCTCTGCCTGCTTCTCCCTAAGCTCTCTGATGCTGCTGTGTCTCCTGGGCCTTGTGGTGAACGAGCGACTTGGAATCTCTCGACCTCAGGTGTTAGCTGCTGGGCCTAGAGTCCCTCACAACCTCAGACTCCGGGTGTCTGCTGCTGCACTCTGTACTGCGGTGAACCTGGCACTGGCTCCACTCCCCAGACCTGCTCCTCCACTTTCTCAGACCTTCTCCTACGGGTCCCTCATCCTGGCTAGTTTCTGTCCTGGCACAAGCCTTTCTCTGCTCCAGTTCATGGGACCTCTTCACAGTCCTCCCAGGAACTGAACTGCCTAACCCTGCTCCCAAGCCAGAATTTTTAGCAGGGGACCTCCCCTTGTGCTCAGGTTTCAGAGCTCCCCCTTCTGGCCTGGCGTTGGGAAGGTGTTGTGTGTGTGGTTCACCTGGTATGAGTACCTTCCCTTGCTTCCAAGCATGGCATGGTCCCACGGAGGGGGATGGAGGGACAACGCTATTGTGGCAATCAGACCCTGGGGTGCCACAGGGGTCTCTCACGCTCTACCTGTCCCCAATGTGTAGTGGGGGGTCTCTCACTCCCTCTACCAGTCCCCCATGTGTAGTGAAAGTCTCTCACGCTCTACCTGTCCTCCATGTGTAATGGGATCTCTCTACCTGCTTCTATATGTAGTGGGGGTCTCTCGCTCTGTAGTTGCTCTCCATGTGTAGTGCAGGTTCTCGCATTCTCTACCTGCCCTTTATGTGTAGTGGGGGTCTCTCGCTCTGTACATGCACTCCATGTGTAGTATGGGGTCTCTCGCTCACTTCCTGCCCTCCATGTGTAGTGGGGATCTCTGGCTCTCTGCCTGCCCTCCATGTGTAGTGGGGGTCTCTCGCTCTTTACCTGCTCTCCATGTGTAGTATGGGGTCTCTCGCTCTCTACCTGTCATCCATGAGTAGTATGGGGTCTCTCGCTCTCTACCTGCCCTCCATATGTAGTGGGGACCTCTTGCTCTACACCTGCCCTCCATGTGTAGTGGGGATCCCTCACTCTCTACCTGCACTCTATGTGTAGTATGGGGGTCTCTTGCTCTCTACCTGCCCTCCATATATAGTGGGGGTCTCTTGGTTTCTACCTGCCCCCCATGTGCAGTGGGGGTCTCTCACTCTCTACCTGCCCTCCATGTGTAGTATGAGGTCTCTCGCTTTCTACCTGCCCTTCATGTAGTGGGGTCTCTCTCTACTTGTCTTCTGTCTGTAGATGTCCTTTCTTCTCTGCCATCAGATGCTCTGAATCTTTGTAATGATGTGTCCTTCCTGAAGGAGCTGACACAAAGAGCCGCCTCCCTGCTGAGCCACAGGACAGCATCGGATGCTCAAAATCGGATGCAATCCGATCAGATTTTTTATCGGATCCAATTTAAATGACTGTGGGAGGGCTGTGGGAGGTTTTGGGAGTGGTCTAGGATATTGAGCATGCTCAATACAGAAAATCGGATCCGATATCGGATCTGATTTTCTATCCGATCCCCATAGACTCCCATATTATTTTAATCGGATCGCATCGGATCCGATTTTTTAATCAGATACCAATATCGCAGCAGTCTACGATTTTGGCTCCTGAAAAAAATCGGACAGAATCGGATCGGAGGCAAATCAGATGCCATTAAGTGCAAATCCGATCCCCATTGGAAAACATGGGGGCTAATTCGGATGCGATGCTGTCCGATTTTCATCGGACAGCATCGGATTTAACAAAATCGCAATGTCAAACCAGCCTAAGCGTGGAATGGCAAGGACCTGTGGGGCTCCTCCTACATGAAAGATACACTCACAGTGATTAGCTCCTTAGTGCACATGACCTGTGATGTCATTAAGGTCTATAAGTAAGTTTGCTGGTACAATATATAAAGTGTAGAGTCAGAGCCTCAGACAGACTGACAGTTTTATTTCAGAGTCAGGCCTCTCTCACACATCTGTGCCTCCAGTATGTGTGCGGTCTGTACTGACACGTGCCAGAGGCACAGACATATGGGGACACATCATATTCTATGGCCCCCTTCAGACATATGTACATCCACACAGATGTGTCTCTGTGTGGAGCAGATGCTTGTCCGTGTGCTCCCCACAGAAACATGTCCGTTTTTTGCCGGCAGCACCGACCGGTTTTGGCCAAAAACGTCCTGAACACAGATGTCCTCCATGTGACATCCGTGTGCATGGACCAGAGCCAGGAGTTTTACGTGTTAAAATACAGAATTTCCTCCATACCTCCCTTCAACGCTGCCTGCTCCTTTCACTTCCCTCCAGCGCTGCCTGCTCTTCTCACTTCTGGGGCTCATTAGATTCCTCTAATATTCACTGCTCTGAGCACAGCGCCCAGGCAGAGAGGAACAGGCAGCGCTGGAGGGAGGTAACTATGCAATGATGGATATCACCCGGATAGCACACAGACAGTGCATTCTACTCTCCCCTCCCCTGATCCCCATCTCCGCACACTCCCCTCCCCTGGTCCCAGCATGCATGCTCCGTTCCCCAGATCCCGTTCTCTGCACGCTTCTCTCCCCGGTCTCTGCACACTCTGCTCTCCTCCCCTGGTCTCGGTCTCTGCACGCTCTGCCCCCCTCCCCCGGTCTCCGCACGCTTTGTTCCTCTCACCTGGTCCTGGTTTATGCATGCTCCGCTCCCATCCCCTTGTCCTGGTCTCTGCACGCTCTGCTCCTTTCCCCCAGTCCCGGTCTCTGCTCAGTCCCCTCCCTTACCCCGGTCTCTGTAACTCTGCTTCCCCCGGTCTCAAGCTCCGCTCCCCTCCCCCAGTCTCTGAACGCTACCCTCCCCAGTCTCTGAATGCTAAGCTCCCCTCCCCCGGTCTCTGAACTCTACACTCCCCTCCCCCGGTCCTAGTCACTACACGCTACGCTCCACTCCTCCAGTCCCAGTCTCTGCACTCACATGGGGGTAGAGAGAATGCACAGGGAGAGCAGAGACAGACTGAGTCGGTCGACAAGGTAGGGGGTACTTGGATACCGGGACAGGGGGTTACTTCGGTGGGGGATCACGGCTGGTCGGTTCCATGCCCTGGAATCTCAATGGCGGGGTGGAGGTGATGATGATGGGGGATTTGTAACGTGACGCCACCTGTGGTACCTGGTAATAGTACCGCTACGGCTGGCCACTGAGGTGATGTAAATGCAGCTTTGGTAGTATGTGGCACCCCATGGGTTAATGTGCCACAATAACATCACATGGGTTCTCTCCCCACTACACACTGACAAACACTAGCACCTCTGGGCCAAGAGGGGGAGCACAACCTGCTTCCTCATATACTCTTGCTCATGAGGGAGAGCTCAGTTCAGTTCCTGGAGAACTGAGAAGAGAACAGCTCAGAGAGTTCGGCTCGGAGCAGGGTTGTGAGGAGCACACAGAGAGCAGAGTTGGCTCAGTGCAGACCTGGTGAGGGTCGGAGGAACAGGAGAGCGACAGACTGAGGAACACGTCTGGGAGCTGGAGTGATGCCTTCACTTGCCCCAGAGGAACGCACAGAGGCGGACACCGGATCCGGTACTGTGTCTGGCACCCACAGCACAGTGAATCCCGGAACAGTGGGATCTCTGGATGCCCCTAGTGCCAGAGCGGAGCAACATGGAGGGGTCAGCACAGCAAGGAAGACTCAGGTTGCCTAGCCAAGTGGTACCAGCAGAATACAGAGAGAGAGACGTGAGGAATCCCAGCGGCTCAGCTGGTAGCAGCAGCCAGGACACACACACAGTGCAGCATAGGGACGCTGACGACCCCGGACGGGGTGGGAGGAGAGCTCAGCCCCATTGCAGACTCCGTGGACTATAATCTGCAATAACATCAGCAGTAAAGCTTTGGAAAACAGCAAAACTGTGAGTCTGTGTACTGATTGCGACCTTTGCTCCAGATTCAGCACAGAGAGCTCCCCCCTGTTACAAGCCTGTCAGCTCTGCCGCCTCAGGAGAGAAGAAGTGCACCAGTGTCTACCAAACGTGAGTGTGTGTCCTTTAACCCCGTCTCCACCATCTATAACAGCAATAGACTTTAACCCTTACTGCCCCGGGGGATACAGTTCTTCCCACTGGAACTACACCATCTCCGCTGCCATCACATCACCCCCGGAGGTTCTGCGGCAGCGGCGGCCCCATCACTGGCCGCACCAAGTGGGTGGCGTCACCCGTGACAAATCCCCTTGTAAATATTTCCCCATCTTATTGTGCCGGCCCAGGGACACGGTCCGGACCAAGCCACCCGTGACTTCCCCGGCACCGACCGGCTCCACAGGTGGAGCTTTATCTCAGGGCAGCGGGATAAAAGATGGGAGTAATAGTTCTCACCTCCTGTGATGCTGTAGGAGCCCTCCGGGCAGCGAATAATGGAGACAGAGTCCACATTACTGCAAACAGTTCTTTACTGGTACCAGGCAGATGTTAAGGTACACAGTACAGTCTGGTTGAACAGGGTTGGTAGCCATAGATCTTGGAGGACTTTCCAGAGTCTGGCAGTGGTGCCTTCATTATGGCGTTCCTGGTCCTGTCCCTCTGTCTCTGTCTGCATTTGCCCCTCTTGAGCCAAGTCTCTAGTCCTCGGGGTCTGTTACCTAAAGTCTCTTACTTGACCGTGTCAAGGACCCAGCTGCAGGACTGATGTTGAGCTTCTTTAAGGGTGCTGTGACTTCTATGCGTTGGGCCCTCAGCTTGCTGGTCTGCAGTTAGGGTTAGACCTTTCACTAGCTGCCTTGGCTCCGGTATGCCGGTGGTGACCTGGGCCTCCAGCTGGCTCCAACCAGTCCTGGAGTAACCCCCTGCTAAGTCTGGGTCGCCCCTCTTCCAAGAGGTTCCCTTAGTTGCAGCCGCTGGGTCCCCGCCTTTGCTGCTCTCCTCACACAGTCTGCCTGACACTATTGTCACTTCCTGTATCCCTCTCTCTAGGCTCTACCCCCTGGGACCTACTGAATACCAGTCCTCTGTGTTAAAGTGGCCTACTGTTTGGAAGCAGGGTGCAGACTCTGTAGGGTCCTCCATATCCACAGCTACGGAGGCACTACACCTTCTGTTTGGGGTGCAGTACCTCCCTGTTGCGCCTTGCGCCACAAGACCGCACAAGGGGGGGAGCAGAAAGAGGGCGCACGGGGGCAGAGAGAGCGTATGGGGAGCAGAGAGAGCGCATGGAGAGCACAGCGAGTGCACAGCAGGAAAGAGAGAGTGCAAAGGACAGGACAGAGAGAACGCACAGGGGGGCAGAGAGAGATCGCACAGGCAAAGGAGAGAGCACATGAGAGAAGACAGCGCACAGGGGAAGACAGGTCAAAGGAATCAGCCGCCATCCCCAGTCCCACAGAGCCGCCCCCATTGTGATGTCGCCTGCATGAAGATCTTTACAGGACGATAATAAAACAGCGTATCAGTGTAATCAGCGTCACAGTGACATTATGGCCGGGGCTGTACTGTATAGGTATAATCCTGCTGACAGGATCCTTTAAGAATGATATTCCTATACAGACCAGCAGATATCACAACACTCAGAAGGGATCAAACAATGACAGATATAAAGTAACAAAGGAGGAGGAGAGCCCTGATCACAGGAGCTGACAATCTAAGGACACAGGAATGACAAAAAACAGTCTGTACTGATCACTATACACTGTATATACACTGTACAGGTATGAGGTGAGCCCTGATCACAGGAGCTGACAATCTAAGGACACAGGAATGAGAAAAAACAGTCTGTACTGACCACTATATACTATATATACACTGTACAGGTATGAGGAAAGCCCTGATCACAGGAGCTGACAATCTGAACATACAGGGATGACAAAAAACAGTGTGTATTGATCACTATATACTATATATACACTGTACAGGTATGAGGAGAGCCCTGATCAGAGGAGC
This sequence comes from Allobates femoralis, assembly GCA_033576535.1. Classification (NCBI taxonomy): domain Eukaryota; kingdom Metazoa; phylum Chordata; class Amphibia; order Anura; family Aromobatidae; genus Allobates; species Allobates femoralis. The sequence continues at coordinate 484,709,183 of JARQOC010000002.1, forward strand.
TGACAATCTGAGGACACAGGAATGATAAGGAGCCTCTATACTGATCACTATATACTATATATATACACTGTACAGGTATGAGGAGAGCCCTGATCACAGGAGCTAACAATCTGAGGACACAGGAATGATAAGGAGCCTCTATACTGATCACTATATACTATATATACATATATACACTGTACAGGTATGAGGAGAGCCCTTATCACAGGAGCTGACAATCTGAGGACACAGGAATGGCAATAAACAGTCTGTACTGATCACTATATACTATATATACACTGTACAGGTATGAGGAGAGCTCTGATCACAGGAGCTGACAATCTGAGGACACAGGAATGACAAAAAACAGTCTGTACTGATCACTATATACTATATATACACTGTACAGGTATGAGGAGAGCCCTGATCACAGGAGCTGACAATCTGAGGACATAGGAATGATAAGGAGCCTCTATACTGATCACTATATACTATATATACACTGTACAGGTATGAGGAGAGCCCTGATCACAGGAGCTAACAATCTGAGGACACAGGAATGATAAGGAGCCTCTATACTGATCACGATATACTATATATACATATATACACTTTACAGGTATGAGGAGAGCCCTTATCACAGGAGCTGACAATCTGAGGACACAGGAATGGCAATAAACAGTCTGTACTGATCACTATATACTATATATACACTGTACAGGTATGAGGAGAGCTCTGATCACAGGAGCTGACAATCTGAGGACACAGGAATGGCAATAAACAGTCTGTACTGATCACTATATACTATATATACACTGTACAGGTATGAGGAGAGCCCTGATCACAGGAGCTAACAATCTGAGGACACAGGAATGATAAGGAGCCTCTATACTGATCACTATATACTATATATACATATATACACTTTACAGGTATGAGGAGAGCCCTTATCACAGGAGCTGACAATCTGAGGACACAGGAATGGCAATAAACAGTCTGTACTGATCACTATATACTATATATACACTGTACAGGTATGAGGAGAGCTCTGATCACAGGAGCTGACAATCTGAGGACACAGGAATGGCAATAAACAGTCTGTACTGATCACTATATACTATATATACACTGTACAGGTATGAGGAGAGCCCTGATCACAGGAGCTGACAATCTGAGGACACAGGAATGACAAATAACAGTCTGTACTGATCACTATATACTATATATACACTGTACAGGTATGAGGAGAGCCCTGATCACAGGAGCTGACAATCTGAGGACACAGGAATGGCAATAAACAGTCTGTACTGATCACTATATACTATATATACACTGTACAGGTATGAGGAGAGCCCTGATCACAGGAGCTGACAATCTGAGGACACAGGAATGACAAAAAACAGTCTATACTGATCACTATATACTATATATACACTGTACAGGTATGAGGAGAGCCCTGATCACAGGAGCTGACAATCTGAGGACACAGGAATGACAAAAAACAGTCTGTACTGATCACTAGATCCCTGTACATGTGTAGAATGAGGAGATCACTGTATATGTGAAATCCTGGAATCATTACAAGGTGACCGCAGGGTTATTTACAAAAAGAGCCGAATGAGCCGGACTGGCCATCACTAATCTGTGGCTATGAAGGTTCCTCCCTGCACTGATATTAACTGGATTTTGTTTCCCTCAACAAAATCAAGTGAAGGCTATGGTGACCACAAGAGGGAGGCAGCATACTGCGGAGCTGAGGCCCCATACCGTGCTGTGCTGAGGATATGCCTTCTGTCATGGCTGTGTAGCTTTGCCAGGAGTGGGGTGGTGAGTGACTATAAGATCGCCACACCTCCACTCATTACAAGCTACAGAGGCCCTTCCAGGACGTAAGTGCAGAAACCAGAAACATATCATGGCTGGGGGTAAAGCAAGGGAGAGACATGCCAGTCAGTAGCCCCTCTGGGGATCTCCGTCCACCTCCTCTCCTATACCTCTGCTGTCATCACAGTGCACAGCAAGCAGGTCCTGAGTGTTAGCAACTGTGCAGTGTATAGCAGTGATCACAGTCACACAGGCCTGTCCTGCTGCCAGTTGCCTCCTGTCCTGCTGCCAGTGCCTCCTGTCCTGCTGCCGGTGCCTCCTGTCCTGCTGCCGGTGCCTCCTGTCCTGCTGCCAGTGCCTCCTGTGCTGCTGCCGGTGCCTCCTGACCTGCTGCCGGTGCCTCCTGTCCTGCTGCCGGTGCCTCCTGTCCTGCTGCCGGTGCCTCCTGTCCTGCTGCCGGTGACTCCTGTGCTGCTGCCGGTGCCTCCTGTCCTGCTGCCGGTGCGTCCTGTGCTGCTGCCGGTGCCTCCTGTGCTGCTGCCGGTGCCGATTTTTTTATCGGTGCAAAAATCGGAGCTTGCTCTGATTTTTGCACCGAAAATAAAATCTGACAGATTCGGATCGGACCAGATCGGATGACATTTAGTGGACATCCGATCCGACCCGATCAATTTGACATGGGGCCCTATGGAGAAGGGTCCGAGGAAACATCTGATGTCTCCTCGGACCCCGTTTTACTGTACTGAGCATGCTCAGTACAGTAAAACTGCTCCTAACTGGGAGCACAAGGGTTAAAAAAAAAAAAAAAGTTTATTCTCACGTCCCCCCGAGCCCCTGCCGTCTTCCGCCATCTTCTTGGAGGCTCCCGGTGGCTCCCGCAGGCTCCCGGTGTCAGCAGAGGGCTTCCTCTGCTGTATAGGACCTGCGGTGATGTCACAGTCACGTGACCGCGGGTTAAACCGGGAGCCTCCAAGAAGATGGCGGAAGACGGCAGGGGCTCGGGGGGACGTGAGAATAAACTTTTTTTTTTTTTTTCTTTTTTTCACTCCGATTTTATGCCGGAATCGGGTACCTATTTGGCACCCGATTCCAGGCATCAGAAGGGAGCCGATGCTGTCCGAATTATATCGGACAGCATCGGCTCCCTTCAAATCGTAATGTGAAAGTAGCCTTAGAAGCCAATGTCTGCTATCTTGCAGGAAGGCTACTTTCACATTACGATTTTGTAAAATCCGATGCTGTCCAATATAAATCGGACAGCATCGGATTCCTCTGATGCCTGGAATCGGATGCCAAATAGGCATCCGATTCCGACATTTTATCTGATGCCCGCCCTCCTGTCAGATCGCTCCCTAGCTGTCACTGTCTCTCCCCCGGTCCTCTCCTCTTATCCCCTGTGTCTCCCCTCTTGGCCCCCAGTCCTCCCCTCTTGGCCCCCGGTCCTCTCCGCACCCCCGGTCCTCTCCGCACCCCCGGTCCTCCTCTCTTGGCCCCCGGTCCTCTCCTCTTATCCCCTGTTTCTCCTCTCTTGGCCCCCGGTCCTCCTATGTGTCCTCCCCCAGTCCTTCAATGTGGTGCCCCCATGTGTCCTCCTGTTCTCCCCATGTGTCCTCCTGTTCTCCCCATGTGTCCTCCGGTTCTCCCCATGTGTCCTCCGGGTCCCCCCATGTGTCCTCCCCCTCTCCAATCTTTTCTCACCTGACCACGACTCCTGCACGGTCCCGCGCGTCTCCCGGTATCTTGCTGTTCTGTCTTCTGTGCTGCCAGGACCTCTCGTGATGTCACAATCACATGACTGCCAGTAACCAATAACCGGCAGTCATGTGATTGTGACATCACGGCAGGTCCTGGCAGCACAGAAGACAAAACAGCAAGATAACGGAAGACACCTGGAGACACCGGAGACGCCGGGGGCCTCGTGGACAGGTGAGTATAGTTTTTTTTTAAATTTTTTTAACCCTTTGTTTCACTTTTAGGAGCTATTTTAGTGTACTGAGCATGCTCAGTACACTAAAATCGGGTCCGAGGAGACATCAGATGTTTCCTCGGACCCTTCTCCATAGGGCCCCATGTTATAGGGATCGGGTCAGATCGGATGTGCACTAAATGCCATCCGATTTGGTCCGATCCGATTCTGTCAGATATTATTTTCGGTGCAAAAATCGGTGCAGGCGCCGATTTTTGCACCGATAATAAAATCGGACAGAATCGGATCGGACCAAATGGGATGGCATTTAGTGCACATCCGATTCGGTCCGATGCCCATAGGGCTGCATGGGGCCAAATTCGGATCCGATGCTGTCCGATTTTCATCGGACAGCATCGGATTTAGACAACTCGTAGTGTGAAACCAGCCTTAGGCTGGTTTCACAGTAGCATTTGTGTCTGCATGCGTCTGGCATGCAAACGCTGCCATACTGATGTGAACGCAGGGGAGATTGTCCACATGCGTTCACATACTATGGTGCCTGGCCAGCCAATCAGCGGTCTCCGTGGCGCCTGGGAGGCGGAGATAAGCGGTCGAGATCTCCGCCGCTGATCTCCCAACTATGTCAGCGCGGAAGATTTAAAGAAGCAGCTGATCTGACAGGGGTTTAAATTTCCTGCACCGACACCGAATATGTGATGTCGCCGCAGGAAATTTAAACAGCTGTCCGATCAGCTGTTTCTTTAAATCTTCTGCGCCGACACTGCGGGAGATTAGTGGCCCTCATCACCAGGAGATCAGCGGTTGCTCCAGCTGATCTCCCGGTGGCCACCGCTGATCTGGGGGCCGCGGCGGTCACCGGGAAAGATTTCAATGTGATCCGCAACATTCTCCTGTGCTGTCATGCAGAGGACACTGTGGATCCATTGACTTCCATTCATTTTATTGTGCGCTTGCGGACGCTTGCTGATAAAACAAGCGCCCATGAATGCACAAAAAATTCAACATGTTGCATTCAGAGGGCGCACAAATTATGCACATCTGAACGCATGTAACGTTCTAAATCCTATAAAGACTCACAAATTGACCCCTCTCCCCCTTCATTATGTAGTTGAGGAGCCCACTAGGACGGGGTACTCGGTACCGGACCGGGGTACTGCTGGGGATATCACGGCTGTCTTGGTCAGGACCGTGTCCCGGGTTCCGCAAGTAATGGGGGGAATATTTACAGGGGAGTTTGTCGTGACGCCACCCACGGGTTATGGTCAGGGTGACCACCGCTGCTGCAGAACCTCTGGGGATGATGTTTGGCAGCTGGAGATGGAATGGCTCTCCGCAGGTAGAGCCTGGTTCCCCGGGGCAGTGATGGTTAAAGTCTATGATGGATGCTATAGGACCTATAGTATAGGTGTTGCAGGATAGGGATGATAGTGGAGGCGGTGGCTGCTTGTGAGGGAAAGTAAGCCTTGAATACAAGGATCACACACACTCACTTTTGAAGTTTTCCAAGACTTTACTGCAGATGTTGGTAGCAGAGTATTGTCCACAGAGTCTGTACCGGGGCCGGGTTGCTCCCACCCTGACCGGGTCCTCAGCTTCCCACTGCTACTCTGTGTGTGTGGCCCTGCTGCTGCTTTAGCTGAGCTGCTGGCACGGTCTCTCCTCACAGGTACCCTCTTTGCTAGGCAACTTGAGTCTTTCCGTGTGCTTCTGACCCCGCCGTGCTGCTTTGCTGAGGTACAGTGTAGATCTACAACCTCCACTATCCCGGTGTTTTCTGTGCTGCGTGTTTCAGTCACAGATTCGGATCCGGTATCAGGTCTGTGTGCTCCTCCAGGGCGAGTTATGAGGTAACTCAGTCTCCTAGATGTGTTCCTCTGTTTCTTGCAATCCTTCCCTCAGACCCTGGCTTGGCTTGGCATCGAGTAGCAGACTGTAGAGAAGCCTGAGGCAGCCTCTTTACACTATAGTCTCTCTTCCTCGGTTCTCCCAGGAACTGAACTACTTCCTCTTGACATCGGAATATATAAGGGAGCTGCTTTAGCTCCTCCTTCTGGCCTAGAGGTGCTAGTGCAGTGTCAGGTGTTGTGTGGGGAGTGAACCCATGTTGATGTTACTGTGGCACTTAACCCCTGGGTTGCCACATATTCAATTCCCTCATCCTGCTATAGATGGTCTTCCTCCTTGAGTATGGCCCTTGTTATGGTATATACAGTGTTGGCCAAAAGTATTGACACCCCTGCAATTCTGTCAGATAATACTCAGTTTCTTCCTGAAAATGATTGCAATCACAAATTCTTTGGTATTATTATCTTCATTTAATTTGTCTTCAATGAAAAAACACAAAAGAGAATGAAGCAAAAAGCAAAACATTGATAATTTCACACAAAACTCCAAAAATGGTCCGGGCAAAAGTATTGGAACCTCAGCCTAATACTTGGTTGCACAACCTTTAGCCAAAATAACTGCAATCAACCGCTTCCGGTAACCATCAATGAGTTTCTTACAATACTCTGCTGGAATTTTAGACCATTCTTCTTTGGCAAACTGCTCCAGGTCCCTGATATTTGAAAGGTGCCTTCTCCAAACTGCCATTTTTACATCTCTCCACAGGTGTTCTATGGGATTCAGGTCTGGACTCATTGCTTGCCACCTTAGAAGTCTCCAGTGCTTTCTCTCAAACCATTTTCTAGTGATTTTTGAAGTGTGTTTTGGGTCATTGTCCTGCTGGAAGACCCATGACCTCTGAGGGAGACCCAGCTTTCTCACACTGGGCCCTACATTATGCTGCAAAGTTTGTTGGTAGTCTTCAGACTTCATAATGCCATGCACACGGTCAAGGAGTCCAGTGCCAGAGGCAGCAAAGCAACCCCAAAACATCAGGGAACCTCCGCCATATTTGACTGTAGGGACCGTGTTCTTTTCTTTGAATGTCTCTTTTGTTCTCCTGTAAACTCTATGTTGATGCCTTTGCCCAAAAAGAGAGAACATTCTTCCAAAACGTTTTAGGCTTTCTCAGGTAAGTTTTGGCAAACTCCAGCCTGGCTTTTTTATGTCTCGGGTAAGAAGTGGGGTCTTCCTTGGTCTCCTACCATATAGTCCCTTTTCATTCAGACACAACGGATAGTACGGGTTGACACTGCTGCACCCTCGGACTGCAGGGCAGCTTGAACTTGTTTGGATGTTAGTCGATGTTCTTTATCCACCATCCGCACAATCTTGCGTTGAAATCTCTCGTCAATTTTTCTTTTCTGTCCTCATCTAGAGAGGTTAGCCACAGTGCCATGGGCTTTAAACTTCTTGATGACACTGCGCACGGTAGACACAGGAACATTCAGGTCTTTGGAGATGGACTTGTAGCCTTGAGATTGCTCATGCTGCCTCACAATTTGCTTTGTCAAGTCCTCAGATAGTTCTTTGGTCTTCTTTCTTTTCTCCATGCTCAATGTGGTATATACAAGGACACAGGACAGAGGTTGAGTCAACTTTAATCCATGTCAACTGGCTGCAAGTGTGATTTAGTTATTGCCAACACCTGTTAGGTGCCACAGGTGAGTTACAGGTGCTGTTAATTACACAAATTAGAGAAGCATCACATGATTTTTCTAAGGGTGCCAATACTTTTGTCCACCCCCTTTTTTATGTTTGGTGTGGAATTAGATCCAATTTGGCTTTAGGACAATTCTTTTTGTGTTTTTTTCATTGAAGACAAATTAAATGAAGATAATAATACCAAAGAATTTGTGATTGCAATCATTTTCAGGAAGAAACTGAGTATTATCTGACAGAATTGCAGGGGTGTCAATACTTTTGGCCAACACTGTATGTCTCCCATCCTGGTATATATGGTCTTCCTCCTCCCATCACCATAGTCCTCCAGTTGCTATACTGCATCCCCATATTTTTCTATATATATTAAATTGTACCCCCATAGTCCTCTATGTATTATGCATCCCATGGTCCCCATTCATAATGTAGCCGCCATAGTTATCCAATTATTATAATGCACCCCCATTGTCCTCCATATAGCATAATGCACTCTCAAAGCCCTCCATATAGCATGATGCAGCCTCACTGCCCTCCATATAGCATAATGCACTCCCACTGTCCTCCATATAGTATACTGCACCCCCATAGTCCTCCATATAGTATACTGCACCCCCATAGTCATCCATGTAATATATTGCACCTCCATAGTCCTCCATATAGCATAATGCAGCCTTAAAGCCCTTCATATAGTATAATGCAGCCCCATAGCCCCCCATATAGCATGGTGCAGCATCACAGTCTCCCATATACCATAGTGCAGCCTTACAGTCCTCCATATAGCATAATACACTCGTAATAGTCTTCCATATAGCATAGTGCAGGTTCACAACCCTCCATATAGCATAATGCATCCTAAAAGATATTTGGTTTTGAAATCATCTGCCCTGTCAGTTTTTACTGGAGATTTCTCTTCCTTTGGATTGTTACCCGCCGGGACCAGGGTGGCTCCGTGCGAGCAGTGTGTGGAACATGCATGCCTGGAACGCAAAGGGTTGAGCTGAACTTTTTTATATATATATATATATATATATATATATATATATATATATATATATATATATATATATATATATACATATATATATACATATATAACAAGAAAAGCTGCACAGCACTCACAGACTAGTGTGAACTGGTGCAAGCAAAGATGCAGAGTCAAACAACTTGATAAAAATCCTTGCAGCACACAGCTACTAACAATGATGTCCAAGTGCTATAAGCCATATGTGTTTGAGGAAAAAATTCAAAAACTTACGTTTTTACAAAAAACTCAAATCTTTCTTTTAATTCTGAAGTTCTTGGTACATACATTGGCCAATGTCTGTTTGCTCATCAACTGCGACAAAGTGACTTCAGGCATGATGAGTCCTATCGCTGACACCCAAGCCCTCCTTGTCCCCCTACCCCACTACTAAGTGGGCGGACACCATCTATACCCTCGATCACCTGTAGGTTAATGAGGGTGCACATTGCAGCAAAGGAGCCTGCAACTCCAAATTATATATAACAAGAAAAGCTGCACAGCACTCACAGACTAGTGTGAACTGGTGCAAGCAAAGATGCAGAGTCAAATAACATGAAAAAAATCCTTGCAGCACACAGCTACTAACAATGATGTCCAAGTGCTATAAGCCATATGGGTTTGAGGAAAAAATTCAAAAACTTACGTTTTTTCAAAAAACTCAAATCTTTCTTTTAATTCTGAAGTTCTTGGTACATACATTGGCCAATGTCTGTTTGCTCATCAACTGCGACAAAGTGACTTCAGGCATGATGAGTCCTATCGCTGACACCTAAGCCCTCCTTGTCCACCCTACCCCACTACTAAGTGGGCGGACACCATCTATACCCTCGATCACCTGTAGGTTTAATGAGGGTGCACATTGCAGCAAAGCACTACTTAGTAGTGGGGTAGGGTGGACAAGGAGGGCTTGGGTGTCAGCGATAGGACTCATCATGCCTGAAGTCACTTTGTCGCAGTTGATGAGCAAACAGACATTGGCCAATGTATGTACCAAGAACTTCAGAATTAAAAGAAAGATTTGAGTTTTTTGAAAAAACGTAAGTTTTTGAAGTTTTTCCTCAAACACATATGGCTTATAGCACTTGGTATATATATATATATATATATATATATATATATATATATATAGGGCTTAATGATCACGGTCACATGGTCTGCAACTGTGACAGTGCTCAAAGGGTCCACTTGGATTTCTGGGCAGGCAGTGCTTTTAATTGGATCCACATTTTCGTAATGCAGAAATAAACACTGTGGCAGAGCACCAAGGCTCCTATGCTCCATCACTAGTTCTGGTACATCACAAGCTGAATAACAGCTTGGGCTATGCAGACGAAAGGGACAGCTTCCAGACTTAAAGAGGAGCTGTCACCCCCCTGCTGCATTTGAAACTAAATGCAGCACTGAATGCAGCATGTCTGCTGCATTCAGGGAAGGGCTCCCCCATGTTTCTAATTCCCCTGTAAGCTTTAAAAAAGGCTTTAGACTTCTTATCTGTAAGTTTTCTAAAGGGTGGGATCTTATTAAGAGGTCTTCACTGCTGGCACAATCCTCCAGCCTCCTCCTTATGTATTCCACCCCCTTTGATGGCTCTGCGCCACCCCCTGTTCTGCTGGCTCTGCCCTTCTGCTCTCTGAATAAAGCATAAACAGGGCGGGAATCTGGGGTTGACATCAGGCCAAATGCTTTGCAGCCGCTCTGACCAAGCTCTGTGCGGCAGATTGAGTGAAAGCGAGCAGGAGAGGAGGAGGGCCAAGCCAGCAGAACAGGGGTGCGGCGCAGAGACGTAGAAGGGGACGGAATACACAAGGAGGAGGCTGGAGGATTGTGCCAGTAGTGAAGACCTCTTAATAAGATCCCACCCTTTAGACTACTTATCTGTAAGGTTTCTAATGTCTTTTTTAAAGCTTACAGGGGGATTAGAAACATGGGTGAGGCCTTCCCTGAATGCAGCAGACATGGGATGGGATAGCTTCCAGAGCTTAGGGGGTATGCAGAGGAAAGGGATAGGTTCCAAATTTGAGACAAGCCCTTTAAATGAGTGGTGACAGGCATGACCCAGTAGAGCAAAATTTGTTGAACTTTCCTTTTGCGCCTTGATTGTGAGGATGGGGTTATAGTATGTGGGCTGATGGGATTTGTGTGCCAGTTTCTTTTTTGGCCCTGGTATCAGGCATTGAGTGTGGATTCCTCTGCATTTGTAAACACAAATTAAATGGGTTCTATACACAATCATTTCAAACAAAGCTATGCATCTAACTGATTCTCTATAACATCCAGGTAGGGTCACTTTAGGTTTCTGTGTCTAAATTGTACATATATGAATTACCCTTGAGCAGGGCTGCCACTAGGAATTTCAGGGCCCCTTACTGCCAAAATTTTGGGCACCCTCTGAGACTCCACCCATGCTCCGCCTCCACCCATGCTCCGCAACAACCCAAACATATATTTATAGTGAAAAATTGGAACAGCACCAAAAATTACCTCAATTTATGTGCAAAGCTTTCCCAACCAGCAATCCAGATGGTTCCTAACAATAGCGTAAAAAAAGGAAAAACGGTACAAAAAAATAGAAAAAGTGGACTTTATTGCCCAGTGCGTGGCCACGCCATTGGGCAATAAAGTCCACTTTTTCTATATTTTTGTGCTGTTTTTCCTTTTTCTTGCACTTTCTGAATGCCCAATAGCTGTATATACAATAGAGAATACACAATAGAGACAGCTGCTAGCTGTATACACAATAGAGATGACTGCGGGCCGTATAGACAATGGAGATGGCTGCTGGCCGTACAGACAATGGCGACGGCTGTGGGTTGTACACACAATAGAGAATACACAATAGAGACTGCTGCTGCCCGTATACACAATGGAGATGGCTGCGGGACAAATGCACAATGGAGATGGCTGCAGGACAAATGCACAATGGAGACGGAAGTGGAACAAATGCACAATGGAGACGGCTGCGGGACCTATGCACAATGGAGACGGCTTCGGGACAAATGCACAATGGAGACGGCTGCGGGACAAATACATAATGGAGACGGCTGCAGGTTCTATGCACATTAGTGACTGCTGCGGGATGTATACACATTGGAGACTTGTCAGGATATATACATAGAGACTGCTGGCCGTATGCAGAGGCTGCCGACTGTATATCTTGCGTACTCAGACAGCACTCTACTGTATATACAGGTCCACACTATATACATACAGTATATAGATACACCAATACAGCATCCAGTGTGGACCTGTATATAGAGTATAGTGCTGTGTAGAGCCAGAGAGCGAGAGCCAGAGAACAAGATACAGAAAGCAAGAGACAGAGAGCGAGAGACAGGACTGATAGCAAGAGACTGAGAGCGACAGACTGAGAGCGACAGACTGAGAGCGACAGACAAGCATCTAACTCACCGGCAGCAGCTCCCTCCTGAGCCCTTACTCCAGTCACTTGTCTGTTCTTGGTGATCCTGGCTACCAACTCTGGGTCCTGGGATATGGCTGCGGCCGTCATCACCAGTGTGTGTGTGCGGGGGCTGGAGCACCCAGCCACATCCTGAGCCGCCACAGATCCCACACACTTGTATTATTGTGCATCACCACTCCTGTCCTCACTACACCATGTGCCGGAGATGAGGAGTCCTGCTGGAGACAGGGTATACTGTATACTGGGTGTGTATACTGGGTGTGCACATCACTACATACAGCTGATATACACTATGCACAGCTCACTGCTACATACAAATCACTACTACACTGTGCCCTGTATACAGGACATGTTATACTACTATGTAAAACTACATACAGATCATTAAATGCCACTACTACATGCTATGTCACTACTGTGTGCTGTATACATGTTACTACAACTTGCTGTATACAGGTCACTACCACTGCTGTATTATACAGTGTAGTAGTGACCTGTATGTAGCAGTGAGCTGTACATAGTGTATATCAGCTATATGTAGTGATGTGCACATCCAGTATACAGTATACCCCCAGTGCAGTGTTACCTAGTGCAGCAGCAGGGCCACCAGGATGCGTATACATATATAAGCCTGTATACTACAACTTGTTGTAGTGTGGTGTCGGCTCCAGGGCCGCCGCTCTCCACTCGACTGCTGTCGCTGCTTGTGGCACTGGCAGCTGCGGGAGGAGCAGGGAGGGAGGAGTGGTGAGGAGGAGCAGGCTCAGGAGGTCCCCAGTCATAGCCACCGGCAGGGTTGCAGCGAGCGGTGGGCGCCGCCGTGTTCTTTGTGGCCGGCGGTCAAAAGAAATAGAGACTTCAACAAAATGGCTGCGGCCACTGTGTAGAAGTCTCAATCTCTACTGACCACCGGCCACAAAGAACATGGCGGCGCCCACCGATCGCTGCTTTGGGGTCCGGCAGTGATAGATAAGGGAGGGGGGGGCCCGTGCAAGATGTGGGGGGCAGGGCCCAGAGGAGCCTGCTCCCTGCTCCAAATTGCCATGCCCCCTGGAGTCATGGCCGGGCCCTCCTGCTGGACACGCCCCCTGCAGTGAGATCCGGGGCCCCTTAATTATTAAGAGTAGTAACCCCCTAACGGCGGCCATGCCCTTGAGGCCGGTTTACACACACAGATAATTGTGCAGAGATTGTTCGCAGATCTCTGGTTGCAGTGAAATCATGGACACATTGTTTCATTTGTACACGGCCACAAAATGGAACAATGTGTCTATGATTTCACTGGAACCGGAGATCTGCAAACAATCTCTGCACAATTATCTGTGTGTGTAAGACCGGCTTCACACCACGGCGATATCCGATTCGGGGCTGTCAGGGATGAACCTGACAGCCCCGAACCGGATCACCACACAGAACCGGAAGGCTAATATGCCCTCCAATCCGGTGTGCAGCCGGACGCAGCTGCAGCTGCTGATGAATCAGGACCGCGGCTCGCGGGGACCTAGCCGCAGTCCTGAAATAACAGCAGGTGTCCTATTCCGGGATCCTCCCGGATCGGGGCAATCCGGCCCCATAGGCTCCCATGTTAGGGAGCGCCAGATTGCACAGGACCTAGGAGGATCTGGGGGAATCCAGGAGGATCCAGTAGACGGCAATTTGGGGAGATTTTTCTCCCCGGACACAAAAACGTTGCAAGCAACGTTTTTGTCTGGGAGAAAAATCCGAATTCTCCCGGATTCTTCCGGAGAGATGGAAACCGGATGGCAGATAGCTGCCATCCGGACAGCCCTGGATTGGACGCTGCCATGGTGTGAAGCCACTCTAACTGGGCCTTTATAAATCACAATTTGAGCTTCATTTAGACTGATCCAGTGAACCATTTACCGTGTTTCCCCGAATATAAGACAGTGTCTTATATTCTTTTTACCCCCAAAAGTCCCACTATGGCTTATTTTCGGGGTATGGCTTATATTAGAAAAAAAAAATGACGATTTTTTTTAACCAAAAAGTTAACATTTATTAACATGCTGAACAGTATGGTAGTCACCACAAAACAGTTTTATTAAACCCCAGAGGGTCACAGGCCCTTACAGTATCCCACACAGCCCAGAGGGTCACAGGCCCTTACAGTATCCCACACAGCCCAGAGGGTCACAGGCCCTTACAGTACAGTATCCCACACAGCCCAGAGGGTAACAGCCCCCAGTACAGCAAGGAAACATTATGGTACATTTTGTGATTTCCTTACTTTGTAATGGTGGCTTCCCCTAATGGATTCCTCTGCGGTGCAGGGTGAAGGTGTGGCTGTTTCGTCTTGCAGGAGCGTCTGGGCCAATCAGCACTCGAGCTGCTGAGCCAATCAGCGCTCGATATGCTGGGGAGCCGCTTGGCCAATCAGAGCTGCAGGGGCAGCGGTGACGTCAGGCTGGGCGAGGGGCACACAGAAAATTAACCCCATGCAATCGGGGCCACCAGCGGCTGCACATGAGGGCAGAGGAGGACAACACAGACCCCGGAGGACAGCAGGGACAGAGGGGACCGAGGCAGCGGCGATGCATATAAAAAGGTACCATGGCTTATATTTTCCCCATGGACAGTTCACTATGGCTTATTTTCGGGGTATGGCTTATATTAGCCGCCCCTCCTCTACCCCCCACTATGGCTTATTATCGAGGGTGGCTTATTATCGGGGAAACAGGGTATTATAAAATACCGCCCTCTGATGGTGAACCCTTTTAATGCATGAATGGAGCATGCCAAATCTATGACAGTATCTGGGGCTAAGTGGGACCTGTGAATGTGCAATGCACTGCAATTAATATTTGGGGCAAATGTAAAAAAAATGCATGAAGAAAAAGAATTATTTGATATATAGTGAAATATTGAATACAACATAAATATAGGGGCGGGCAGGCGTAGACTCATCAGATTCCTGGTACCTGCACACCATGGTGTCGTTTATCAGCTTTTTTTTTTTGCAGCAGAGAGAAGAGAGTATGTCATGTTCTGCTGATTACCATCTTTCCACTGACTAAGCACAGAGACTATAAATTATGTTATTTTTCTGCATTAGGGAGAATGTGGGCAAATGTTAATGGACTTGTCAGCACAGAATGAGTGTTCAAACAAAGAACAGGTGCCCCATACATCATGGGGGGCAAACATTTAGGTACGCCTATACAAGTGCTTCTTTTCCCTCTATCTCCCTTCTTTTATGGTTAATTAAACCAGACCTGTCAATCAAAGAAGGAAGGGGGAAAGAGGGAAAACAAGCAAGTGAGATGGTGTATGTAAATGTTAGGCCACATCATTATGCACTGAGTGATTTTGTTTGGTTTGAACAGTGATTCTGAACTGACAGACCGTTTTTATACCTGTCATGTCATGTCAAAAAACGATAACGTGCAGATATGAGGTTAATCTGCTGATTAATAGTGTTCTGAAGGTTCCCGCCAGCCACACTAAGCAAATCTACCAGGAGATAATGAGCTTTATTTCCCCCAGCAGCCTCGGGCCTTCCGTCATTGGGCCGTGGCTGGAATGGTTTCAAGCACCGCTTCAGGCTGCTTTCACATTACGTTTTTTTTTCCTGTCCGTGGGATCCTACTTTTTGTAGGACCCCACGGACAGGAAAGGACACCACAGGGGGGACCTATTCTGTGTCTAGGTCCGTGATTATCACGGATCCAGACACAGTGGGGCACTTTCACTTCCGCAATGTATGATATACATTGCGGAAGTGAAATATAGTAAAAGAAAGAGCATTCAGTGCTGCATTCACTTTGCCATGCAGCAGGGGGGTGACAGGTCCTCCTTAAAGCTGCATACCTGCAGATTACCCTTATATTTACATAGCATTATCTAATAGCATTTTTTATTATGTCAGGTTCCCTTTAGAGGCTTGAACATTAATTTATATGCTAGCTATGTCTGGGTCGGCCTCCACTGAGCCAGGGTGTAATGGCGGCCAAGTGTCACGGTGGTCTCTCTGGCAGACAGGTCGAGAAGGGGTTAAAGTTGTGGATGGGTATGCAGGATCAGCTGCTCTCAATAAATAATGTCCATACTTCAGGAACAACTGAATAAGACTCACATTTAAGGCACGGCCACACTGGCGTGAAAATTGGACGACTGAAATGCGTGATTTTATCCCATGTTAGCTAATGGTGTAGAACAGACTAGCGTGTGTCGGACACTTTTTTTCTCATCCAGATTCTGCAACATGCTGCGACAGTATGCGTGACTCTTGCAAGAGTCGCCAATGCACGTCAATGGGTCCGACAAAAAATCGGGCCGCACGCAGACCATCCTAAGATTTGCAATAATTGGGTGCCCCGTTGGAGCTTTTGCATCGGGACCCATGAGCTTCAAGTTACGCCACTGTAAATGATTATACAGTAAATAGCTGCTGAGAAAAAAAAACTAATTGCACACGGATCAAAAAACGAATGTCACTTGTCTAACTCTCCTGGATGAGAATCGCACTGTTTGTTTTCACTCCAGTGTGGTTGTGCCCTTACTGAGCAGTTTATGATAGTGGTGATATTCAGCCTTCCACAGTTCATCATACAGACTTGCAGCCTCTGATGGTGTGAGGAACTGTTTTTCTGCCAGTGTGTCACAGCTCTCTTAGGCTGGCTTCACATTGGTGTTCCCCTCTGCAGAGTTCTGTGGAGGGGAACCGCCATGTTAGCGCAGCCACCGCAAGTCCCTGTTTATAATGGGGACACATGGTGCAGCGCTTGAGTGTGCATGACTGTGCGCTCCCATTCATTTAGCTGTGTGATTTGTACGCATGCGCATGCTTGCATACAAATCACACTCTCTCGTCCGCAACAGGAACGTGACATGTCGCGCTCCTGGTGCGGACGACAATGTATGATTTGTATGCAAGCATGCGCATGCGTACAAATCACATAGGGAACTGAATGGGAGCGCACAGTCATGCGCAGTCAAGTGCAGCACCGTGCGTCCCCATTATAAACATAGGAACTTGCAATGGCTGCGCTCACATGGCGGTTCCCCTCAGCAGAACGGTGCGGAGGGGAACTCCAATATGAAGCCAGCCTTCTTTCCGGCTGATTATGGCTCTATACTACGTCCTTAAACTTCTCTTTGCTTGGACCTTGGCATTCACAATATCTCAGGCTCACAGGAAAGTACTTCGGCTTTCTTCCTTCTACAGATAACTCAGGATCTCAAGGTGGCTTTCCACGCACACCCTCACCTCTTCACTGCTGACACCTAACTGTCATTGTCTGGCACTTGTGCACTATGGGAAATGCACAGGACACTGTTCCATACGGCTGCACAGATTTTGCTGTGTCCTGCCAGCGAGTACAGCAAAGGCTCTGTTTGGCCTCCTTTCTCTCCAGCACCACTGAATCCAAGGAAAGCACTGTTGTTCCTTCTGGGCACAGCAGTTCTCCTATAGGGCTGCTAACCACCATACTTCTCAATAGTACTTTGCACTGATCACATTTTCGTGTATTAAAGTGGCTAAAGAGCACCACCACAGTTTACAGATATTTACAGGTATTTGTGACTCCTAATTCTGCAGGGCGCCACAGCTACTTCTCCTAGGTGGTATTTGTCAGATAGTTTCTTTCTTTCCGCAAGAGAGGTAATGGACATTCCGTTCTCCCATGAAGTATTGCCAATCAGACTCATTATTTAGCCGTCTCTTTTAGAAGAATAGTATTTGCATGGTTTCACCAAGAAATGCTGGGTTCAGATGGGTATACTTCATGGTCCACATATGGACTTCAATGCCTGGACTGACAGTGGGTCTCTTAACACAAGCATACCGCCTCATAGATTCACATGAAGACATAAATTCTCGTTGAGAGACAAGTGGTCGGTTCAGGGCTCTGCATATGAGACGTGCAAAATCCACATGTAATAAAGTGCAATAATCGTTATTTGCATTGAAAACACATGGCACACAATATAAATACAAAACAGAATATACTGTATACAAGCTTGCTGCCTAGCTCAGTAATTATACTGAAAACACAGTACTGTATCAAATCGAACATGCACAATGTATATAGACTAGGGAACTACTACTCACTGACAATCATAATAATGCAGAAATATAAGAATAAAAAATGTGCAATAGAGAACCCTAGAATAAATATATCCCAGAAGGAAAAGGTCAAATGGGCTAGGCAAAAGGTGGGGGGAAAGGGGTATCACAAAACATTAAACTTGCAATATGAGACAAGGCAGAATTAGCAAATTAACTCCTAAGCCTACCAACCAATACAAAAAGCAAAATCCCAGAATAGTATATATTGGATATAGTGCAATGTGCAATTAGCATGAGGCTCACTCAGAATGCATGGTATAGACATCAACTGCATAGTCCCATATGAGAATTACCAAAAAAGCACAAGGCAACCATGAACAAGTGCATGGTACAATACCACAGAACTGTAAAACCCCCAAAGGAACTGAGTAGGGACAGGGCCCAACGCGTTTCGCTGTAATTGTTTTTAAATTGTATCCTGTGTGTTTTTTCAATACCAACAAAGGTTATTACACTTTATTATATGTGGTTTGTGCACTTCTCATATGTAGAGCCCTTTTTTCTTGTTCATTGTTCTATGCATGAGGTAGCACTCCCTCTTTATATTCAGTTATGGCAGCCTAGTGCACTATGTGTTATATATACATATATCAGTGGTCAGTTTGGGCATTGTATGTAGGGCTGTGGCGTCAGTCAGTGTCCATTTCGGCGGAGTCGGATTCAGGGAAATTGAGGAGCTGTAGTCCGATGTTTGGCTTACTGACTCCACAGCCCTGATTGGTTGTGAACCATGCACTGTCTATTTAAACCTGTGCCTACTGCAAGTTATCCTATAGCAGTGATGGCGAACCTATGGCACGCGTGCCAGCGAGGGCATACAGAGCCATCTCCGCTGGCACACGGCCTCGCCACTACACTGCCGCTTTGATCTGCCGGCGCGCGCTGCAGTGCCGGCAGTTCAAAGCTGTGTCCATTCAGAGGAGACATTTCGCCTCTCTCCGACACTCCTAGACCCGCTCATTGCACTCATGAATTGCGATATGTCACCTCGCCAATTTGGGAATTTGGCGGCGATATGTCGCCTCGCCATTGTCGCCTGATTTCAGTGCATGCACTGAAATCAGGCGACCGTGGTGAGGCGACATATCACCGCCAAATTCTCAAATTACACGCCGCAATTGGGAGGCAATCTGGCGGTGATGGTTCCACATATCGCCGTCAGAATTTATCGCCACGGTTGCGGCGTGTAAAGGTACCCTAAGACCTATTTGATTTGTAGTAATATTTGATCTCTTCAGGCTACTTCTTCAATTAAGTTATCTCTTTTTTTTTATGTCTATCAAGTATAGGAATGTTAGACTCAGAAGGTATTAAGGAGCTGACCTTCAGAGCTTTACAAGTGGAGAGTCTTTTACATAGCAGGATGTATGAAGAAATTGAATCCCATCTCTCTTACTTTGAAGAAGCAAAAGTCAATTGTGCAAACCTACAGCAGACTGATGTCGTCAGAGTTGTGTACAGAGTACTTAAAAGCTGTCCACCAGGAGCACTGAAAAAGAAAGCAAAGTGCTTACTCTCCAAATGGAAACTCTTGTACAAAGACAGCTGTCTTCATACCAGCACAGTTCAGGATAAGTTTATGGGGAACTAGAGAGGAATGACAATGCAACTGTGACGCAAACTCAAGACCGCGTACAAAACCTGACAGGTCTTGAGAGCACAAGTAGTCATTCCTCTACTGAGACTGAAGAACTAGAGCAAAATCTGAGGTCAAATTCACAAGTGGCATGCAGTAACCAGCAAAGTGTAGATACCCAGAAGAGAATAAATGTGGAGGCCTTGAGAAAAAAATGCAGAGACCTTTTGTATCAGGCTTTAGCTGATCCATCACATTGCCATGAGAAAGTCCAGGAATATGCAAAGGAGCTTGAGGAAAGCATCTACGTTCTGTATGCTGAAAATGAAAAGAAATATAGAAGCTGTGTTCGTAGTAAAATCTCCAATCTGAAAAATCCTAAAAATATGCACTTGAAAACTCTCATTTATTCTGGAACTCTAAACCCCAAAACATTTGCTGGAATGACTGCTCTGGAGATGGCAAGTGAGGAGCTCCGAGACCTGAGAGCCAGCTATACTAAGGCTGGTGTCCAGGAGCATCAGCTTCCCCAGCGCACTGATGGAGTCCAGACTAGGAAAATTAAATGTCGGAAATGTGAAAGGTTTAACTGCACAGTAACCATGATTTCCCGAGGGACACTCTTTCTGCCAGGCTGGGTACGTTCTGCGAACCCAGACGAAGAAATGATGACATTTGCCATTTGTAACGAGTGTGGAGAACAATGGTATCATAGCGGATGGATATGTCTGTGAAATGACTTAGTATGTGAACTTTTATATAATTGGAAATCACTTTGAAGTATGTATTAAGTCAGTGTGATCATTTAAATGGTTAATGTTACATCAGAAAATGGCCTACTGTTTAACCGTTTAGAGATGCTTGTCGCACATGTACAGCGTAAGTGTGTTATCTGTTTTGAGTGGGTTCAGTAGCTGAGCCTGCATTATGCAGCATGGGTGATGGGTATAAAACAGTCATTGCACCATAGCTTATGTGATTGGAGCTAGCTATGATCATATCCATCTAACCCTATGAAATGTTGCTGTCAAATGTAATGCCAACATTTAAAGGGGTTTTCCCCACTAATACAATATCCTTTTATACAATTACAATTGTCATAACTTTACTTTTTGTAATTTGGTTTATTTAAAAAAAAAAAAAAGTCTATTTTTTCATCAATCTCCCCATGTATGTGGTGCTGCAGAGCTGCCTCTGAGACATGTGACAGCTCTGTCCGACCTGTCTGTGCCTCCTAGTAACGGTCGCGCATGCAATGTGCTGAGCTCAGCCTACAATCATGGCCGTTCCTCACATGAACATGCATTGCTGCTCATGAGCACTGACAGTTTGTGACAGACTGCCTGATAAGCTGTGGAGGAGAGCTAGAAACTGGAGCTCTGTGCTCCGCAACTTATCAAGGCGTCTGTCTGACAGGGAGCGTGTCCTGACAGAGGGAGACCCTCACCTGTCCTACAGACAGCGATGCCCTCCCATCTAGGACCACGAGCTCTGCCCCCTCCAGCAGCATCACTGCCAGTATACAAAGCGTCATGGAGGGGCAGGGCCTACCGGAGGGCAGAACCAAAGCTCCGGAGTCAACACTGAAGTTCAATTGAGGGGTCAGAGCCAACTGGAGGGGGTGGACCCAGAGCCGCATAAGAAATAAAGAAGACCGCTGAACACAGAAGAGGTGATGTACAAGCAGGGAGAGAGACAGTTGAGAGAATACTGGCAGTGATGCTGCCGGAGGGGGCAGAGCTCGTGGTCCTAGATGGGAGGGCATCGCTGTTTGCAGGACAGGAGAGGGTCTCCCTCTGTCAGGACACGCTCCCTGTCAGACAGAAGCCTTGATAAGCTGCGGAGCACAGAGCTCCAGTTTCTAGCTCTCCTCCACAGCTTATCAGGCAGTCTGTCACGCACTGTCAGTGCGCATGAGCAGCAATGCGCGTTTATGTGAGGAGTGGCCATGATTGTAGGCTGAGGTCAGCACATTGCATGCGTAACCGTTACTAGGAGGCACAGAGAGGTCGGACAGAGCTGTCACATGACTCAGAGGCAGCTCTGCAGCACCACATACATGGGGAGATTGATGAAAAACTAGACTTTTTTTTTTTTTATTAAATAAACCAAATTACAAAAAGTAAAGTTATGACAATTGTAATTCTATAAAAGGATATTGTATTAGTGGGGAAACGCCTTTAAGTCTTCAAGATGATGATCATCATTTCTGATGCCACTGGCACCTCGTGTAAGTTGCCTATCAGAGGCCATGATCACTAGGGGCCATTCCTGCCATGTGGGATTTCTTATTAAAACCAGCCTGTCAAAATACACAGTAAGGCCCCTTTCACACGTGCATCTAAAACACATATAAGAAAAATCAGGATCAGTGTGACATCAATGTTTTTACGGTATGGTTAAAGAAAGATAAATATTACAAAACTTCTCCTTTATGATACGTTTACATGCCGCTACCGAAAGATAGAAACCACCGGGTATCGCGCGTTTCAACGGTTGCTAACGGTACCTGATACCGTAATTACACACCGCCACAAGGTGCTCCACAGTAGGTTTTTTTCGATCCTTGGAAGTACCGACGGGTGCCGCAGGTTACCTTCTGTGGAGCACCTTGCCTGATTTACACGCCGCCACCACAAGGGAATCTGGGCGTACATATTGTGCGCCGTAACTACCTAGGCGTAACAGAGTTGTGTATTACGCGGCGTTCGTACGGTGATTGGACAATGCAATAACATCATGATTGGCCAGCCAGCGCAGGGAGGCTGGCTAATACATGACGCTATAGCAAATGTGTAGTGACTGGTCAGATCGTTAAATATGCCGCCCTGTACAGGGACAGCCAATGGGTGCACAGTAGTCCCCACCAATGATAGCTGATGGGGCGTGGTATACATGACGCTGTAGCACGCCCCAGGTAACTCAAATACCGTACCTGTGCCCCGATTACACGCCGCTACCATAGGGTTTATACCTGCTTGTTTTTCAGCACAGCTGAAAGACAGGTATCCAAAGAGACAGGTGGCAACAACCCGAATTACACGCCTCCACTTCGCAGTGTTTTGAAGGTAAAAGGTACAATTGTCTCCGACACCCGGTGGTTTCTACCTTTCGGTAGCGGCGTGTAAAGGTACCATTACTGTGTAATGTTAAACACGGACAGCACACGGATGATATACACTGATGACATCCATGTGCTATATGTATTTTTCACAGACGCATAGACTTGTATTAGCCCTTATCATCTGTGCTGCCCGAAATAATGGAAATGTCTTTGTGTAGTTCACAAACACATAAATGTGAAGGCTGCCCAATACTGTTGTACTACAGTGAATTGCAAAGGCAATCAAGGGGTTGTAGATTTAAGACACCTAAGAGGACTAATTCAAACTGAAAATAAAATAAAAGTTCCAAAAAGTATTTTTAAAGAATATTAAAAAATATATATACATATAAGTTTAAATCGGCCACCTTTCCCCAAACATGTTGTGGGGGGAATAGGTATTTGATCCCTTGTTGCTGATTTTGTAAGTTTGCCCACTGACCAAGACATGAACAGTAGTGATGAGCGAGCATGCTCACCGATACTCGGTACTCGCTCGAGCATCTCAGTGCTTACATTGCTGACAACGTTTTCCTAGGCACTCTGCTAATGCGCAGTTCCTGGGGCTTCTTGTGTAGCTGCATCCATGGTAAACATCAGGTCAGCACAATGTCTCAAGTAGTTAGCACTGCAGCCTTTGCAGCACAGAGGTCCAGGGTTCAACTCCTACCAAGTACAACATCTGCAAGTAGTTTGTATGCTCTCCCCGTGTTTGCGTGGGTTTCCTCCTGGCACTCTGGTTTCCTCCCACATTGCGAAGACATACTGATAGGATATTTAGATTGTGAGCCCCAAGAGGGGCAGTGTTGCAAATGTATGTAAAGTGCTATGGAATAGCGCTATATAAATGAATAAATATTAATATTATTATATTACTATGAAGCAGCATTAGCTCTGAGCACCCGACGTTAACGCTGTCCGTTACTGCAGGCTTGCCTCTGCAGTTACTGCATCCGGCAAACGTAAGTGACCTGCTAAGTGTGGCCCTAGCCTGAGTCCACACATGTTAGCTTTTTGTTTTGTAAAAAAAAAGCAAATCGACTTCCGGTTCCGGCCTCTGATGGAGTAGACACGGGGAAGAAGAGCTCCGGGACCCACGACCGGGAAAAAACGCATTAAAAGCCGCTGCAGACCCGTAGATGGCACAGAAAGGCACCGGAGGAAGCGGGGCAGACGAGACGCATTGAAGACCGGGCGTGCAAGCACGGTGAGCACAGAGGAGTAGAGTCGGGATTAAGCCGCCGGAAGAAGCGCGGGTGGAGCGCAGACACGTGCAGGGCGCTGGGGAGACTGCCACAGACAGAGCACAGCCTGGAGCCTGGAGAGGGAAGACAAGAGAGGCTGGAGACAGGAGACCCCGGATGTACCGGTGGCTCCGAAGCACGAGTCGGGAGACCCCAGCACTAACTAACAAAGGTAGTCTGGCCCCTACATCCATAATGGCGGGAAACGCGGGAGGTAATAGGAGGAAAGATAAGCAGCAGCAGTTGCAGCAATCTAACACAAAGCACCAAGCAAAGGCTAATAGGGAGGAGGACAGGGGTGACAAAGATTGGAGCAATGAAGACAATATGAGAGAGGAGGAGGAGGACATGGCATGTAATACACCAGGGTGCATGGAAGGAGAGGACATAGACCCTGAGGGACCCCACAAATACACTGCAATGATTAAAGAACTGAAAGCTCATTTGACAGACAGTTTACAAGCCACAGTGAGAACAGCTATAAAAGAATCAGTGGCAGAGCTCCATACGATTGTAGCCCAACATGACACCAGGTTGCAGGAAGCGGAGCAACGTCTGTCGGATGCGGAGGATAAGATATTGCGGCTGGAGAGAGATATGATGGCGGTTCTCAAAAAATCACAGTGGGCGGAAGAGAAGTTAGACGACCTGGAGAACAGGTCCCGCCGTAATAATCTCCGAGTGGTTGGCTTGCCAGAAAGTGTCGCCACGTCCCAATTGGATATAATCTTTGAGAAGGAAATCCCGGAAGCCCTGGGACTCAAAACGTTCTGTAAGGTGGAGAGAGCTCACCGGTTGGGGGCCATGCCCCAAAGTGCCAGAGGAAACCAAGACAAGGGTCCAAGACAGGCGATAGCCAGATATCTGGACTATAAGGAGAAAGAGAGACTGCTACAGACCTTTAAACGCAGACGACAACCATTGCTGGTGAGGGGCTACAAGGTGATATTATTTAATGACTATTCGGCGATAGTAGCAAAGAAACGGAAAAGTTTCAATGAAGTTTGTAGCATTTTATTCAAGAGACGAATACCATTCCAGCTTCTTTATCCGGCGATACTGAAAGTATCTGTGGGAGATGGACTCACAAAATTCTACTATGAGGCGGCCGAGGCTCTACGGTACTTCACGTCGAGTTCTAGAACATCACCAGCCAGAAGGAGGGATGGCGAAAAAAGCATGGAAAAAAGAGACAACAGAGACGGCGGGGACATGGAGAAGCGGCCGCAGGAATCCACTTCGCCCCCTACGCGACGGGAACAGAGGGAACTATCTCCAAAGGATCAGAGAGTCGAGAGAGGAGAGAGCATGCCGAGAGGGAGTCCAGGGAGAGGTTCATCCTGAAATGGGAAGTGACTGATTAGTGGTATGGAGACAACTCGAATTTGGAATTGGTATGAGAGGTGAGGGTGCGGGGGGAGTGGTGAGGCCGAGGTGGTCAGAGCAGCGGCGAGACTGAAGAGACGCCACACAATCGAGACATTTCTCTTCTTATTTTTCTTTTTTGAAGAAGGGAAGTGTCCTAAAGTGCCGCTGGGGAGACACCTCGCGAGGGGCTGACCCCTCTGCTCTGTTCTTTTCTTTCTTTTTTTTTTTTTTTTTTTTTTTTGCACCCAGGTCCGAGACTGTTGGACTCATTCACTCAGGGGAACCGGTATAGTACTTGTTGATGTTATAATACTAGTACGCCAATAGGGGGAGGGGGAGGGGAAGAAAGGAGCCTTCTCTTTTTTGTTTTTTTTTGTTTGTCTTCCTATCCTTAACATCTTATGGAAGGAAGGTAAATGTATTGTAGGAGATGCTCTTATTGGGGTGGAAAGGGGAATACAGCGAAACTGAGGATTGTGTTAAGTTATATCCGCATTATTTATTGTTTGGTAAGCTGCCAAGGGTTATTGGTTCATTTAAACGGTTGTGGGGGGGAGCGGGGAGAAGGAAATAGGCCCGTGATTCTCATCAGAATGAAGGGAGTCTATGAAGACCGAATGGATGGGTGGTGTGATGGGAGTGGGAGGATCTATGCAGGAGAGGAAATAATGTCTCAATGTTGGTATAGCATATGGCCAAAACAAGGGGGGAAGTGGGTCAAATTGAGGGGTTATGTTATACAAGAAAAGTTGATCAACGTTAAGATGTTATGGGGTACTATTGGGGGAGGGGGAGGGAGGGAATCCAGAAGACCAAAGTTGAAAATTGACTTCCGTACATCCAAAGAGACACAATCCCAATATGACGTGAAGAAGCCACAAAGGCTTGAAAATGGTTAAATTGATATCGTGGAATATTAAAGGCCTAAGGTCTCCGGGAAAGAGATCAATGATTCTGAAACACTTAAAAAAACTGGGAGGTGACGTTATTTTGCTGCAGGAGACCCACCTACGGCAAGACGAATTGTTTAGAATGCATAGAATGTGGGTGGGGGCGGTGTACGGATCAGGGGCGATTGGAAAGAGGGCAGGAGTCATGATTCTGATACACAGGTCGTTCTCACACAGGGTGATCTCAGAGGAACATGACAAAGAAGGCCGACACGTGACATTGACCATTGAAGCGGGGGGAGAGATTTTCCATATACATAATGTTTATGCTCCAAACGAGGAACAGCAGAAGTTCTTTGACTCCTTACAGGGCACGTTGCTACAATCCAATCAGCATAACATGATTGTGGGAGGGGACTTCAACACGGTCATGACAGCAGGAGAAGACAGACAACCGGGGGGGTCGTCCAGACAAAAGAACATACAGACAAAATCGATGCTACAGACTTTAACGGAAGAAGTGGGGATACTGGACATTTGGAGGTTGCGCAATCCGGAAGGGAGGGAATACAGTCATTTCTCACATCCCCACTCTACATGGTCTAGGATTGACATGTTCATGCTGACTGAACAGTTGACGCACAGGGTAAGGGAAGCGGATATACTGCCGATGGTGATATCGGATCATAGTCCGATATCCTTGATGGTAGATGACAGACACCCTAGGGGACCGGATTATGTGTGGAGATATCCTTCCTACCTAAATAAAGATGAACACTTTCAATCATTGATAAAAGAATGGTGGGTGGACTTTAAAGAGACGAATGGGGGACATGTGGAAGACTCACATCTATTTTGGGAAACAGCTAAGGTAGTGCTAAGGGGGAAAATAATGGCGTATACAGTAACAAAAAAAAGACAGGTACAGCGGAGATTCCAGGAATTAAGCGGGGAAGTCAGGAAAGCATATGTTGATTTTAAAGATAATCCAACGCAGCATAACAAAGATACATGGTTAAATCAGAAGAGTCAATTTGAGGATTGGGCAAAATTGAAAGATGACATGTCAAGAGCCGAATGGGAGGCAAGGATGTACAGGTTTGGAGACAAGGCGGGGAAAATACTGGCGAACCTAGCTAGAAGGAAAGGGATGATGACATCAATAGTGACAATGAAGAGACCGGAGGGAGGGCACACGACAAATCCTGCGGAAATCATCAAAATATTGGGGGGGTACTACGCCAAACTCTACGGACGGCCTAAGGAAGAAGGTGGGGGAGGGGAGGAGTGGCTCAACTCAGTGGAAATGCCGAGACTTTCTGAGGAGGGTCTGCGGCGGTTAAACGCGGACATAGAGGTGCCGGAGATCCTCGAGGCCATACAAAATCTGAATTCAGATAAGGCTCCGGGTCCGGATGGATTTAGTGGGGGATTCTACAAGTCATTAAAAGAACAGGTGGCACCACATCTAAAGACATTGTATAAATCCTTTCTGGGTGGTGGAGATATCCCGGAGCAGATGAATATTGCCCATATTAAATTGCTCCCAAAATCAGACAAACCGACAGATGATCCGGGAGGATATCGTCCTATATCATTGATAAATTTAGACCTGAAGTTGATATCTAAAATCATGGCCAATAGGCTGGCAGAGGTGTTACCCTCTTTGATTGAAAGACAACAGGCAGGCTTTGTGAAGGGGAGGTCCGCGGTGGGAAATGTGCGAAAGGCCTTACTGGTAATTGATGTACTGAGAGGAAGGGTAGGAGGAGAGAGGGGAGATCCAGCCATGGTCACACTAGACGCCGAAAAGGCATTTGATAATGTCAGGTGGCCATGGCTGGATCTAGTGTTGGATAATATAGGTATGCAGGGGCCCTTCAGGACGTTTCTGAAGAGTTTATATCGAAATCCTAAGGCAAGGATTAGTGTCCCTGGGTTTCTTTCTCACACATTCAACTTGGGCAGAGGTACTAGGCAGGGGTGCCCATTATCACCTTTGCTTTTTGATTTAGCAATTGAACCTTTGTCTAGGTCACTTCTCAAGGGGGGAACATTTGAAGGAATCCAAATGGGGGAGGGAGAACAAAAGATCAATCTCTTTGCAGATGATGTAGTCCTATATCTAGCTAATCCCCATAGGGATTTAACAAAAGTAATGGATCGATTGGGGGAATTTGGTGTTTTCTCGGGATTTAAACTAAACAGGGCTAAATGTAACATTTTGTTTCTGGGGGGGAATTCCGGGAGACCGGTTGAAAACGGGTTGGAGGAGCAGATGTGCGGAATCCCCATAGCCAGAAGGTCCGTGAAATACCTGGGGATACATATAGCGAGAACTATAGATGAGATCTATCAAATGAACTATGACCCATTAATTAATAAAATCCAGAAGGAGTTGGAAAGATGGGGTAATTTGCCATTATCGCTGTTGGGGAGATGTCACCTGATCAAAATGGTGAGTTTTCCTAAGCTACTTTACCCGCTGCAGACCCTACCACTGTTGTTACGCCATAAAGACGTGGACAGGATAAACAGAATGTTCTCGGCATTCATCTGGAGGAAAAGGAGAGGACGGATCAGGTTGAAGACACTAATGACTGCAAAGGAGGAGGGAGGCTTGGGGTTTCCAAATGTTCGGGGTTACAACATTGCCTGCCTGACACGACATATACTGGACTGGATGAGGGGGACGAGTAGATTCTCGGATTATCAAGTGGAAACAAACATTTGTAGGCCCTGGAGTTTAGTTTCCTTGCTCCATACTTCGGGGACGGGGATGCCACAGAACATTAAAAATACAGCAGTGTTCCGCGATACTATAGCCACATGGAAGGCAGTACGGAAAAAGATGCGGTTATCATGGAAAATATCAAAATATTTGGATCTGTGGACGCACCCAGAATTTCCCCAGGGAGGGAGCAACAAACTTTACACAGCCTGGAGGGAGGTAGGAATTAGGACAGTTGGAGACTTATTACACCCGGAGGAGACCAGGTGGCTAAGAGGGGAGGAACTCATGGAGAAATATGGTTTGCCGGGATCCCAGTGGCTCCAGTACCTACAGGTCAAGCATCATGTCATGCAATCTCTGAATGGAGTGGAGGCGGAGTATGTCACGAATGCGTGGGATGAGCTAATGGCCTTGGGAGAGAATGTGATCTCGGTATCCACAATATATGCAAGGATACGAGGGGTGGTGCTTCCTCCGGGACCGGAAAAAATATTTGGGGGATGGGAGAAACAATTACAAGACGAAGGCATCGGTGACACAATTAGGAAAGGTTGGTGTGAATTGCGGAAATATGTCATAAATGAAAGGGGGAGGGACGTGTATTTTAGAATCATGCACAGGGGCATATTGGGTTTCAATTTAAATCCTACGGTAACACATCCAGACAGGACTCCTAAATGTCCAAAGTGTGATCGGAAAGGAACAGATATGTACCACGGCATGTGGGATTGTAGGGAGTCGCGTAAATTATGGGAGAGGGTGAAGGAGCTAGTGAGGGAAATGGTGGGAGTGGAAATACCAATAACACCAGCTACTTGGCTCTTTCATGACTTGGAAGGAACGGGAGTGGGGAGGGAGGGAATCCCCATTTTTCATATCACGGCCCTAATAACGAAGCAGGTGATACTAAAGCACTGGATAAATAAAGGGCAACTACCAATGAGGGAGGTGGTGCAGAGACTGTCTCATGCAATGAGGTTGGAACAAACAATAGCAGAAAAGGCGAAGGAGGGGGAGACAGAGAAATTTTTCAAGAGATGGCGCAAATTTATCACTACACAACTGCCTAGTGAGGATATCAAACGAGTGGTGAAACCGTTCCGCAATACATCATGGTACTGCTTGGAAGACCTGGGGGGCACTCTAGGGATATTGAAACTCAAAGACTGAACGAATACACATATACAGAAAAGGAAGGGGGAGGATGGAGATCGGGTGCTATAAAAGGGGAACAGACTGGCCTTTAGTCTGGAAGGGAAGTCTCGGAGGAGACAGGTACGGGGAAGGAAATACGTACTGACGAAATATTATATAACGCATATCACAAAGAGGTTATGGAAACTGCATGATTGTGAGCGGTTCTTTTGGTCTTCTGGGGAGGGCGGGAGGGGATGGGGTAAGGGGAGTTGGGAACATCTACATTTTAATGTTTATAGTTTAAGAAGGTTTTTGAATTGTGCAGGGTAAACTGAAAACTAAATCTGGAAATGGTTGGTTTTACTTTGATGTATGTTGAAAAACTTGAATAAAAATTATTTTGAAAAAAAAAAAAAAAAAAAAAAGCAAATCTGCAGCAAAACCTAGGGGTTGCTATTTTCTTGGCAGGAAGTTTGCTGCATTTTTTCCTGCGGATTTGCTGTGTTTTTGGTGCATTTTTAGTGTTCATGCTGCAGATTTGCAATAGAAACTATAGCAAAAATGCAGAATAGAATTGACTTGCTCATGCTTTCAAAAACGCAGCAAAACTTGTGCACCAAACAAAACCCAATGTGTGTGGAAAGCTTTTCTTGAAATCACATAAGTTTTGATGTTAACCAAAAACACAGGAAAATATTTGCATAGATTAGCATAAAATCAAGGCTAATCCACAGCCCAAATTCTCAGCAAAAAACTCACTGTGTGAACTAGGCCTTAGAGCTTATCCACACAGGGCCTGCTGCAGAATCACCCATGGAACAGTATGCCCCACCGGCAGGCCCGGCGTCAGCACCCGGCGCACCCGGGCAAGTGCCGGGGCCCGACTGCTTGGAGGGGGCCCACCGGGCCCCTGAGGGCTAGGGTCACGCTTGCATTGTGACCCTAGCCTGACGCAAGTATTGTCTGCTGCAGCGCAGAGCGTTTAATGCTATGCGCTGGCAGCAACGGAGCCCATAGAAACCCGATGTTTACATTGACAACCAATGGTTGGCAAGGTAAGCATCGGGTTTCTATGGGCTCCAGCGCATAGCATTAAAAGCTATGTGCTGCAGCCGAAAATACTTGCATCCTAGGGTCACAATGCAAGTGTGACCCTAGCCTCAGGGGCCCCTGAGCACACTGCCCCCACAGCCAGGGCCATATCCAGGGGGCAGCTGGGGGGTCATTTGCAGGGAGGGCGCACCGTGCCTCCTGCGGCTCCGGAGATCTCCCTCCGTGGGAGCTGACAGAGCTGCACACTCTGGGCTGAGAGGACCTGTGATGATGTCAATGGAGGGTGGAGTCAGGGGTCACATGACCAGCTCCTCAGTGTATGCAGGACTCTGAGCATCATGATGGCCAGCATAGCAATTAGGTGAAGGTTATGTGTGGAGTCAGGAGGGATTTACAGTGTGAATGTAGCAAAGGCGAGTGTGTACTAGGTGTACGGAGCGGAGCCGAGTGTGTACTAGGTGTATGGAGCGGAGCCAAGTGTGTACTAGGTGTATGGAGTGGAGCCGAGTGTGTACTAGGTGTATGGAGCGGAGCCGAGTGTGTACTAGGTGTACGGGAGCGGAGCCGTGTGTGTACGAGGTGTACGGGAGCGGAGCCGTGTGTGTACGAGGTGTACGGAGCGGAGCCGTGTGTGTACGAGGTGTACGGAGCGGAGCCGTGTGTGTACGAGGTGTACGGAGCGGAGCCGTGTGTGTACGAGGTGTACGGAGCGGAGCCGTGTGTGTACGAGGTGTACGGAGCGGAGCCGTGTGTGTACGAGGTGTACGGAGCGGAGCCCAGTGTGTACGAGGTGTACGGAGCGGAGCCCAGTGTGTACGAGGTGTACGGAGCGGAGCCGCGTGGGTAGGAGGAGTACGGAGCGGAGCCGCGTGGGTAGGAGGAGTACGGAGCGGAGCCGCGTGGGTAGGAGGAGTACGGAGCAGAGCCGCGTGGGTAGGAGGAGTACGGAGCAGAGCCGCGTGGGTAGGAGGAGTACGGAGCAGAGCCGCGTGGGTAGGAGGAGTACGGAGCAGAGCCGCATGCGTACGAGGTATGTGTACCAGTGGTAGCCCCCTGCGGATTCCGCTCCTATGGTCTCAGCCACCTTTGCCAGCAGCATTCTTCTCCATAGTCTCTTCTGCTGCTGTCTGCATTCTGCAGCTCAGCATGGAGGGGCACGATGTTGTCATCACTGTGCTGATATGTGCAGAGCGAGTGGAGGAGACCGGAGCGGCGAGAAGAAAGGTGAGAAGAAGAGAGATCCGAACAGCCAGACACTCCGCTTGGCTGCGGTGCCACCCATAATGAAGTGTGGCTCCATTGAGCTGCTTGCATTATTTGTGTGCTTGAGGATGCTTGTGTATATACCAAGCATCCTCAGACGC
This sequence comes from Allobates femoralis, assembly GCA_033576535.1. Lineage (NCBI taxonomy): Eukaryota > Metazoa > Chordata > Amphibia > Anura > Aromobatidae > Allobates > Allobates femoralis. The sequence continues at coordinate 484,741,467 of JARQOC010000002.1, forward strand.
ACAAAAATGCAACATTTTGCATTTGAAGGGTATTTTTAAAAAGCGCAAGAGAATGCAAACGCATTTTAGCCCGCTCCTAACAACGTGTAATATACTCACTGTCAGAAACAGCTCTTTCTGGTTTCGGCAGTCACTGTTCCTGTAAGGCTGCCTTCATATAGGAGTTTTTTTTAAATGTGGCAGTTGCGGTAAAAAAATCCGCATCTGCCGCATTTTCTGCCTAGCGGCTGCACTTGCTGCACATTTGCGGCAAGCCCCATGCATTGTCTATGGGGCTTGCGGTAAGTGTGCGGCAATATATATATTATAGTCCATGATATGTACTAAAGGGGGCCCACTGAGACTTTTTCGCCTGGGGCCCACAGAAACCTGGAGCCGGCCCTGCCCACTGGATTCTAGAAATATCCCTCCCTCTTATAGTATCCTATCCAGAGGCGTAGATAGGGGGTAAACCCGGGGAGGGATGTAAACTTCTGAGTGGACCCCTGACTAGGTAACCTTAGCAGATGACTGCACTGTTGCTAAAAAAAAAACTCTACATAAAGGCCATCACGGGTATTACTGCCATATGGTGGCCATATAGTGAAAGATACCAGTCCTGCAGAACGTATGCATTACAGGTATAGATGGAGACTTAGCTCTGAGGTTCTTTCTTATGACTTTTCCTATCTTTTTCCATTTGGTCCAGACTGACATGGCAAGTTCTCCAACCATGAATTGTCTACAGAGATTACAATAAAGACATTTCACTTCTAATATTTCTAGCCCAGTCCCCATCTATTGCTAGCCTGCACAAACTCCTCAGTCTGCTGATACCCCAATGCTGAACTGCTAAACTACTGCCATATGAATTCCTATTACTGAACCTGCTGTGTGGTACTGTATGCCTGTCCTGGGCTGGCCCGGCTGGGAGTTATGAGGTGTATATATATATATGTATACATCAGGCAGGCACACACACTATGAGGTGTATATATGTATACAACAGGCAGGCACACTATGAGGTATATATGTATACATCAGGCAGCCACACAGACTATGAGGTTTATATATGATATATACACCTCATAGTGTGTGTGCCTGCCTGATGTATACATATATATACCTCATAGTGTGCCTGCCTGATGTATACATATATATACCTGAGGTATATATATGTATACATCAGGCAGGCACACACACTATGAGGTGTATATATGTATACATCAGGCAGGCACACACACTATGAGGTGTATATATCATATATACACCTCATAGTATGTGTGCCTGCCTGGTGATGTATACATATATATACCTCATAGTGTGCCTGCCTGATGTATACATATATATACCTGAGGTATATATACACTATGCCTCATCAAATAAAAATTGGCGGTGGGGGGGGGGGGGGGCACCAAAATAATCCTTGCCCCGGGTGCCAGAAAACCTAGTTACACCTCTGGTAATGTCCCCATATTGTAGTAATGTCCCCATCTTATAGTCATGTCCCCATCCTGGTCCCTATATTGTAGTAATGTCCCCATCTTGGTCCTCATCATGTAGTAACGTCCCCATATTGTAGTAATGTCCCCATCCTGGTCCCCATATTGTAGTAATGTCCCCATCCTGGTCCCCATATTGTAGTAATGTCCCCATTGTGTTCCCCATCTTGTAGTAATGTCCCCATCCTGGTCCCTATATTGTAGTAATGTCCCCATCTCGGTCCTCATCATGTAGTAACGTCCCCATCCTGGTCCCCATCTTGTAGTAATGTCCCCATCCTAGTCCTCATCTTGTAGTAATGTTCCCATCCTGGTTCTCATGTAGTAATGTCCCCATACTGGTTCCCTTGTTGTAATAATGCCCTCATCCTGGTCCTCATATTGTAGCAATGCCCTATCCTGATCCCCTTTTGTAGAAATGTCCCCTTTCCTGGCCCTCTTCTTGTAGTAATATTCCTCATCCTGGTCCCCTTCTTGTAGTAATGTCCCCATCCTGATTCCCATCTAGTAGTAATGCCCCCATCCTGGTCATCATATTGTAGTAATGTCACCTATACTGATCCCCTTTTTGTAGTAACGTCCCCCATCCTGGTCCTCTTTTGTAGTGATGTCCCCATGCTCATTCCCCTTTTGTAGTAATATACTGATCCTTTTTATAGTAATATCCGCCATCCTGATCCCCTTTTGTAGTAACATCCCCCATCTTGGTCCTCTGTTGTAGTGATGTCCCCATCATTATTCCCCTTTTGTAGTAATGTCCTAATACTGATCCTTTTTATAGTAATGTCCGCCATCCTGGTCCCCTTTTGTAGTAACATCCCCCATCTTGGTCCTCTGTTGTAGTGATGTCCCCATCATTATTTCCCTTTTGTAGTAATGTCCTAATACTGATCCTTTTTATAGTAATGTCCGCCATCCTGGTCCCCTTTTGTAGTAACATCCCCCATCCTGATCCCCTTTTGCAGTGATGTGCCCCATCCTGGACCCCTTTTGTAGTGACGTCCTTCATCCTGGACCCCTTTTGTAGTGACGTCCCCCACCCTGGACCCCTTTTGTAGTAACGTCCCCCATCCTGATCCCCTTTTGCAGTGATGTGCCCCATCCTGGACCCCTTTTGTAGTGACGTCCCTCATCCTGGACCCCTTTTGCAGTAATGTCCCCCATCCTGATTCCCTTTTGCAGTGACGTCCCCCATCCTGGACCCCTTTTGTAGTGACGTCCCCAATCCTGGACCCTTTTTGTAGTGACGTCCCCCATCCTGATCCCCTTTTGTAGTAATGTCCCCATCCTGGACCTCTTTTATAGTAATCTTCACATTCTGGCCCTCATAGTGTAGTAATGTGCCCCATGCTGGTCCCCTTTTGTACTGATGTCCCCAACCTGGTCTACCACCTTTTTACACACACTCACACACATTCTCTCTTACACACATTCTCTCTTAGGCGGCCGTCACACGGTTCAATATTGCGAGCGATATTGTAAGCGATCACGTGCACGCGCGATCGCTAACAATATCGTTCACATCGCTGGTGAGCCGTCACACAGACAGACTCACCAGCGATGTGGGACAGCGAAATCGCTGGTAACTATGGTACACATCGGGTTACTATGCGCGGCGCTTAGTAACCCGACGTTTACCATAGATACCATCTCCCAGCATAGGCTCTGCCGCTGGGAGATCGTTCATCGTGGTGTCACACACCACGATGAAGCAGATTGTTAAATCGTTTATTGCTTGATATGAGCTCCTGCTCACCAATCTGCGATCTTGCGATCAAGCGATTTTACATTGTAAAATCGCTTGATTTCATGCAGCGATTCACAAACGATATCGCTTAAGCGATCAAAAAGCAGATCACTTAAACGATATCGTTCGCGATATTGAACCGTGTGACGGCCACCTTACCCACATTCTCTCTTACACACATTCTCTCAGGGCCACTTTACACACACCAACTTATCTGTCCAATTTCTGACCAACTTACTGGTTGCAGTGAAATCATGGACACATAGTTCCATTTGTACACAGCCACAAAATGGAGCATTGTGTCCATGATTTCACTGCAACCAGTAAGTTGGTCAGAAATTGGACAGATAAGTTGGTGTGTGTAAAGTGGCCATCACACACTCACATTCTCTCACACACTCACATTCTCTCACTCACATTCTCTCACACACTCACATTTCCACACACTCACACTCACATTCTCACACACTCACACTCACATTCTCACACACACACAAACACAGACACGCATCAGGAGACCGCATCAGCTGATTACCAGGGGGTGCTGCAGCTGATCGGATGTGTCTGCAGAGGTATACTTTTCTTTTTATACTGATGACACATCAGCTGATTATTTACCTACAAACAATCAGCTGATCTGTTATCTCATTCAGGTCCTTGAACCTGATCATGATCTGATCTGATTTGCTTGCCTGCGGGCAAACCGATCAGTTGATATTGTTCATTTCTTTAATAAAGATGGAGTCGCTAATTGTGTTCTGTTTTATTTCTAATGAAAATCTTTTTCTGTATTGTGTTTTATTTTATATGATTACTAGAAATTCATGGTGGTCATGTCTAATATTGGCATAACCCCATGAATTTCGGGCTTAGGGCCAGCTGATAATACAAAGCTGGCCCTAACCCCATTATTACTCAGTGAGCCATCACACCAGGGCCCTGGATGGGCCTCACATCGGAGTTTCAAGGTGCGCAGGCCATAGCTATTAGTGCTGAAGCGAGCAGCACCATGGACAGAGACAGGTACAGTATGCATCTAGCGTTAGCACCTGGTACAGCTCCCTATTCAGGAAGCTGTTTAGCAATTATTCACGGCGCACTGCATAATGACAGTACCCGCCGGCTTTTTATGAATGAATGTAGCAGAGCTGACATTGTGCGGCTTCTGCTAACTGAATGATTTAACCCCTGCGCTGCCAATGTCATGGGCTACATAGCTCCAGGGGAGTGTGGGCACTCGCTAGGGCCATGTGGCATAATGACATTAACCCCTACAACACTGGCTTCATACCCGCTCCTGCAGCGCTGTGCCGACATGTAGCCTTAATATTCATGAGGTATCCTCATGAAGGATGTTAAAGGGTTAAGAGTCCCTGCGGTGAGGTAACAGAAGCAGATGATTGCTGTGATCGGTTGTCCTGCATGTCTGATTAGTTTGCACTTGATTGGTTTGAAAAAGTGCGGGAGAGTGGAGTAGTTATGCCCCGCCCTCAGGAATTTTCTGTCAGTGTCTCTGAGGAGATGAAGAAAAATGCACTATGGAGGACTTCCTGTTTAGCCACAAGAAATTCATCCTGCCCCTGTCAATGCCATACATTCTGCAAGACCTGAACTGCCAGAGATGCCTCGAGGGCAGGAGGCTGAGATGGATGTGACTCACCGCCGGCCCGCTGACTCCGGTTTAGACAGGCTGTAGCTCCTTCTTCCTTGTCACGGGTGGGCCGCGCCTGCTGGTAGTAGGGCCCGGTTGAGTGCAGATCAAAAGTTGACGACGTCTTGTAGGAACAGATTAAAGGGGTTAATTTATTCGTGACGCCACCTATGAGTAGTTCGGTAATCGTTACCGACGCTGCGGAACCTCCGGGGGATGGACAGCAGCAAGATGGAACGCTCCCCACAGGCTGAGCGGTGATCCCCGGAGGCTGGAGCTGCTCAAGATGTTGTGCGGCAGCTGCGGTTACCTTGGGTGCAGACGGATACAATCATAAGGAAGCACGGACACTGAAAGTCTCTGTAACGGGTCTTTTCTGTAACCAGCAGGCAGTACATGGCATACAGTTAACGGGTAGTGGACCGGGTGGACTCAGCAGTGGTAGGTGTCCCTCAGAGATCCGTAGTGTTCCTCCATTCTAGCTAAGTATTTGCCATTGTCGCCCAGGAATACCAGATCGGGTACGGGGAGGCTGCTTCAATCCCTATCCAAGATGTACGTTATGGATGTTTTGGGGAGCCTTGGGTCCCTCGGTGGGTACACCGCTGGTTAGACGACTGGAAGTTGGCTGGTGGTGGGGTGCTCCTGTGAAGCTGCTCCTCCACGCTTCTGGTTCGCGTAGCAGAGGTGAACTGCTGCCAGCTTCGGTACCAGTGAACCGGCTGTAAGTTGGGCACGGGGGTCTTTTGGTATCCATGGTTAGTGATGCCTGATCCCGGTTGTTGAGGCCTCAGGTGCTAACACCCGACCGGTGACGGCCCAGGGGCTGCACGAGGTGCAGAGCCCCCGCTCCTACTCCAAGTTCAAGGTCTCTCTCTTGTCTCTCCGCAGACTAGACTCGACTAAGTGTCTGTACTTCTCCTACACACTAACCTTGCACTCCGCCCACCAGGACCTTGGATTGGCCCTCTATGTTAAGTGATGCATGCAGGGTTTTGGATCTCTGAGTTAACCCGATGACTGCTGGGTCAGAGAATATTGCGGCTGCATTTATGGCTGCAATACCCTCCTGTGACGCACTCGTTGCGGGGCGCCACACTCCCTTTGGTTAAATTCGCTTGTCCCCAAGCGTCACACTACCCACATTACAGAGGATTTTGTATTTTTTATAACAGACATAAAATTCACACTTTTATTAAAGAAAACAGGTAAATATTTGCTGAGGTGTTGTAAGCAAAATAACAGGTTACACTTTTGCGGACCCGGCGGGCGGTCGGCTGTCCTTAGGTTAAAGTTCATGCTGTAGCCGCCAGGTTACACAGTCAGTGGTTAACAGGAACAGAGTCATTGAGTGAGTCCAAGCTTTTTGAGTCACTGGCGCAGGGAACGATGGCGCACCCGGATAGCGAACCACCCATCTGGACAAGCATAGCGTTCGTAGGTGATTATATCGCCCCGGTATAGGTCGCGATCGGGATGTCCTCTGGGCAAATGGGACTCGACTTCCCGGCGCTCCACAAACACCTCCTCATTCAAACCCACCTCCCAAGCGAACCCCCACCCGGTAGATAAATTAAAGGTGGAAATTCTACCTTCGCAGCGGAGCTCATCAGGCAGCGGCGGTTGGCGGCGAGCCTCGGCACGGGCCTGCATGTTGGCGCGTTCACGGGCTTGCTACTCCTCTCGTCGGCGCTGGCGTACATCTCCGTCGGTACGGCTTGAGGTGCGAAGAAGAACGGTGGAACTGGTGGTTTGGCAGGAAGCTTGAGCTTGGCGGGCAGTCTGGACCGGCACCCGATGGAACGGCACAGGGGAAGGTGTCGGCGTTGCACCCGACCAGTGTACCCGAGTTGTATGTCCGGTAGGAAGTTCCTCAGTGTCTCCCCAAGCGAACCCGGTGTCGAGATCCTCAGGGATGCTGCGGGTCTCGTCTTCGTCATCTACCTCTTCTCCTTCAACGACCACATCGGGCTGCTCGATGGTTGGAGATGCTGGAGCTGGTTCCTTTGTACAGCGGGGCGGTGGTGCTGCGGATCCTTCTTCGGGGACGTCCTGCAGGGCTTCCAGGCTGCCTGCCTCTTCTTCTGTTTCTGCAGGTAGAGGTGTCTCAATCCCGGTTACCAGGTAGGCCTTGGCAGTTGCAAAGGAGGTCTCCGGTACGGGGACGAAACATGCAACAGTCTCTTGGATAGTACAACTGTTGGTGGGTTCCTCAGTGGGAACCTGGTAAAAGTCAACTTCTTCCTGGGAGCATGTTATGTGCTCCGGCTCAAGAACGGGGTCGGCTGCGGTTTCAATCGCTGGAACAGGCGGAGCTGGGGCCTCCACTGGAATCAGGCAGTCTATGGGCTCCGGTGACGAAGCAGGACAGGTGGTGGGCGACGGTGAGGCGGTTGAGAAGCTGGCGGCGTCGTCCGGTCCTGGAGTAGCTGCACCCGGTCGGCTCTGCTGCATCGCATGGTGTAGCCTGCGGCCCAGGCTCGCGCTCCAGCTGCGGATCGTCCACTTTACAGTCTCGATTAGCCTCACACGGAGGTCTTGCAGAGCCTCCTGCCAGAAGTCGGGGCTGCCATCAATGGTAAGGACGGGATCCGGACCCGGATGGCCTATGGCTGCTCTGGCCTCCGCCTCGACCTCCCGCATTAGGTCTTGGAGTCTTGTGCTGGCCATTCTCTTCTTTGGAGGGAACCACACCCGTTTAACCGGTAACTGTTCTGGTAGAGAGCTGGTGAAGAAGTGTCTCGGACACTCCCATTTCCTTTTGGGCTTTTGTAGTCCAATTGTGGGAAAAAGTCTTTGGGGTCCGCCCCCATGGTTGATTCGAGCAATCAGGGCGGACAAAGAGTTTGGCGCCTTTGCCTTTAGCCCTCCCATGAAGAGGGGCGGTGGCTCACTCCTGGGCTTGCACGTGGCGGATCCTTATGGCGGGAACGCCATCTTGGCCCACGGTGAAAAGGCGGGAAAGTTCTTTTAGGGACGAACAAAGTCCAAATTGTAGACATTAAAGTCATTTTTAAGCACATTATACCCGTTAGGGAACGGGCCTGCTCGTATCCTGTTCATGACGCCAAGTTCTGACTCACCGCCGGCCCGCTGACTCCGGTTTAGACAGGCTGTAGCTCCTTCTTCCTTGTCACGGGTGGGCCGCGCCTGCCGGTAGTGGGGCCCGGTTGAGTGCAGATCAAAAGTTGACGACGTCTTGTAGGAACAGATTAAAGGGGTTAATTTATTCGTGACGCCACCTATGAGTAGTTCGGTAATCGTTACCGACGCTGCGGAACCTCCGGGGGATGGACAGCAGCAAGATGGAATGCTCCCCACAGGCTGAGCGGTGATCCCCCGGAGGCTGGAGCTGCTCAAGATGTTGTGCGGCAGCTGCGGTTACCTTGGGTGCAGACGGATACAATCATAAGGAAGCACGGACACTGAAAGTCTCTGTAACGGGTCTTTACTGTAACCAGCAGGCAGTACATGGCATACAGTTAACGGGTAGTGGACCGGGTGGACTCAGCAGTGGTAGGTGTCCCTCAGAGATCCGTAGTGTTCCTCCATTCTAGCTAAGTATTTGCCATTGTCGCCCAGGAATACCAGGTCGGGTACGGGGAGCCTGCTTCAATCCCTATCCAAGATGTACGTTATGGATGTTTTGGGGAGCCTTGGGTCCCTCGGTGGGTACACCGCTGGTTAGATGACTGGAAGTTGGCTGGTGGTGGGGTGCTCCTGTAAAGCTGCTCCTCCACGCTTCTGGTTCGTGTAGCAGAGGTGAACTGCTGCCAGCTTCGGTACCAGTGAACCGGCTGTAAGTTGGGCACGGGGGTCTTTTGGAACCCGTGGTTGGTGATGCCCGATCCCGGTTGTTGAGACCTCAGGTGCTAACACCCGACCAGTGACGGCCCAGGGGCTGCACGAGGTGCAGAGCCCCCGCTCCTACTCCAAGTTCAAGGTCTCTCTCTTGTCTCTCCGCAGACTAGACTCGACTAACTAAGTGTCTGTACTTCTCCTACACACTAACCTTGCACTCCGCCCACCAGGACCTTGGATTGGCCCTCTATGTTAAGTGATGCATGCAGGGTTTTGGATCTCTGAGTTAACCCGATGACTGCTGGGTCGGAGAATATTGCGGCTGCATTTATGGCTGCAATACCCTCCTGTGACGCACTCGTTGCGGGGCGCCACAGATGCGGGGGAGATGCTGGGTCAGAGACAGGTATCTAGACAGTGGCGGTCCCGGACGGTATACTCACAGGAGGTGTCTATGGTTCAACAGGCCCATAGTTCTGGCAGGCAAAAGACGGAAGGAAGACGACCATAGAGGAACTGATACATCGCAGGCCAGAGCTCCACAGGATTCCTAAACATTGCAGGACGTCCTGGTGGCAGGATCTCATCAGGTGACAGCTGGCGGGCGGCGGGAGAAGTCAGGGATGCAGGTACGGCGGCAAAGCGCGCCCCTTTCACTATGGATTGGGGTGACCGCGGGCACCCGCACGCTGCAACAGCGGTACTGGGATGTCACTGGGGCAAGGATGGGACACAGGCCAACAGGGTCACTCCAGGCCAGTCAACGGAAGCCCTCCGGAACACAGCAAGGTCTGGGCTTCACAGGACAATTTCTCAGGCGAGGATGCCAGGGAGTACATGACTGTGAATCCCAAGGCCCAACATAGGTTCACGGACAGTGAACTACAGATCCCAGCTACAGAGGATGGAATGGGTGCGATTTTATATATAGACTAGAAATAGGCCTGATGCTATGGCATCGGGAGGGCAGTCTCTCGGCCTGTGTCCCCTTGTGTGCTCTCTCCTGTCTGTGCTGTCTCTTCCCCTGTGCGCTCTGTCTTACTTGTGCCTTTCTCTCCGCTCTGTGTGCTCTCAGCCCGTGTGCGCCTTCTCTCCCTGTGTGTGCTGTCTCTCCCCATTACTCTGCCTCTCCCTGTGTCCCTGCCTCCCCTGTGCATTCGGCCTCCCTTGTGGCTTCTGTGTCCCCTGTGCCTTCTCCCTCCCCTGTGCCCCTGCCTCCTCTGTGCCATCTGGCTCCCATGTGCCTGTCTCCCATCACTGAGCCACCATACAATGCTCACTACTGAGCCACCATACAGTGCTAACCACTGAGCTACTGTATAGTGCAGCCCACGGAGCCACCATATAGTGCTGACTACTGAGCCACTGTACCGTCCTAACCACTTAGCCACCGCACTGTGCTAACCACTGAGCCACCGAACAGTTCTAACCACTGAGCCACCACACAGTTCTAACCACTGAACAACTGTACAGTGCTAACCACTGAGCCACCATACAGTGCTAACCACTGAGCTACTGTAGTGCAGACCACTGTGCCACCATATACAGTGCTTACTATGGAGCCACCATATACAGTGTTAACCACTGAGCCACCATACAGTGCTAACCTCTGAGCCACCGCACATAGTTCAAACCACTGAACCACTGTACAGTGCTAAGCATGGAGCCACCGTACATTGCTAACCACTCAGCCACCATATACAATGCTAATCACTTTGCCACAATACAGTGCTAACCACTGAGCCACTGCACAGTTCTAACTACTGAGCCACTGCACAGTTCTAACCACTGAGCCACCGCACAGTTCTAACCTCTGAACCAGTGCACAGTTCTAACCATGGAGCCACTGTACATTGCTAGCCACTGAGCCACCATATACAGTACTAACCACTGAATACACAATACAATGCTAACCACTGAGCTACTGTAGAGTGCTGACTATTGAGCCACCATACAGTGCTGACCACTGAGCCACCATATACAGTGCTAACCACTAAGCCACCATATACTTTGCTAACCACTGAGCCACCATACAGTGCTAACCACTGAGCCACCATATAAAGTGCTAACCAATGAGCCACCATACAGTGCTAACCACTGAGCCACCATATACAGTGCTAACCACTGAGCCACCGTATACAGTGCTAACCACTGAGCCACCATACAGTGCTAACCACTGAGCCACCATACAGTGCTAACCACTGAGCCACCATACAGTGCTAACCACTGAGCCACCATACAGTGCTAACCACTGAGCCACCATATACAGTGCTAACCACTGAGCCACCATACAGTGCTAACCACTGAGCCACCATTTAAAGTGCTAACCAATGAGCCACCATACAGTGCTAACCCCTGAGCCACCATATACAGTGCTAACCCCTGAGCCACCATATACAGTGCTAACCACTGAGCCACCATATACAGTGCTAACCACTGAGCCACCATATACAGTGCTAACCACTGAGCCACCATATACAGTGCTAACCACTGAGCCACCATACAGTGCTAACCACTGAGCCACCATTTAAAGTGCTAACCAATGAGCCACCATACAGTGCTAACCCCTGAGCCACCATATACAGTGCTAACCCCTGAGCCACCATATACAGTGCTAACCACTGAGCCACCATATACAGTGCTAACCACTGAGCCACCATGTACAGTGCTAACCACTGAGCCACCATATACCACTGACTTCCGTGTGGCGAGTGATGAGCCGCGGCTACCGTTGGGAGATCAGCAGCTAGCGCCGCTGATCTCCCGACGGTAGATTGAGGTCTGTGTCACTTACTTTTGGCACTTGTGTCACTATCCCACAATGGTGCCGCGGTGCATTATTGGATAGCGACATAAGCGCTGGAAGTCTGTGATACATATTATTGGTGATTATATATTAGATAATGCTGGTAATGATGTTCTGTTTGCTCACAGTTTACATGAGACAGCAGTGAGAGAAGCGCTGGCTGGTTGCCTGGCAACCACCAAGCCTAAAATGTACTGTTACACACTTCAATGTCGTTACGATCTCACCAACGATCTCACGAAAGCACGGTCGTTAGGACATCTTTTTGACATCGTTGGTGAGATGTCACATGTGTAGATATCGTGAATGACGCACCAACGATGTGGCGATCAGCTATCAATTGCACAACCCAGCGAACGAAACTCGTTAACGACATTGTTATTGCGGTGTCACACACAACGATGTAGCAGGTTGGCTGATCGAAGATCGTCTGATTTGAGAACATGTTCTCAAATCTGCAATCAGCGATCCAACAATTTATCGTAGTCGTATCTCTGTGTCACACGCAACGACGTCCTAACAATGTCGTTTCAACGACTCCAACCCATTACGTTTCAGCGATATCGTTCACGATATCATACCGTGTAACGGTACTTTAAGACAGATCTTCCTGCTTCAGCTGCGGTAGGTTTTGTGTTATATCAGAGGCCCTGCTGAAGGAAGGCATCTAGGTAAATACCCCACCTCGGCTTTCATTTAACCAGTGCTATGAAGGACAAAATAAGGCAGCACGATTAAATTGATATTTTTTTTCAATGCTGCCCAATTTTAATCCTGTAATTACGGGTGTTAGGAAGGAAATAAAATGAGAATAGAATGTGATAGGAGAAAGACCTACAGGTCGTTCCATGTCTGGCTTCAGGATTCTCTATGTAGGTTGCTGTGCTGGCTTATTCCAGCACTTCGATATTATTCTCGATGTATATAGAAAATTTGGGGACTCAGCATGGCTGAGCTACGATGAGGCATTTCAGCAAAAAGTGGCAGTACGTCCTAATGTATGTTGGGGGATTGAGGATGTAGGTCTTTGGATAAATTTGATGTTGCCCTAGCAGCACAATGCTCTTAGGATGGTATCTCCACAGCCGCTGAAGAAAGGTATATGTATTTCATTTAATGATGCTGGTGTACATATGAGGCGCCCCCAGACCGTGGGGCACTCAGGAACCGGATCGCTGCTACTATCGCTGGGGAGTCACTGGAGTCTTGACCCGATCCTGTGGCTTGGGCGTCAGTTTCAAAAGGGGATATGTACGGGGCAGGTTGTCGTGACGCCACCCGTGGTATGTGGCCAGAGGGTCCACCACTGCTACAGAACCTTCGGGGATGATGGGTAGCAGCTGAGATGGGACGGCTCTTCACGGGTAAAGCCAATCCCGGGGCAGGGTAAATAGTCTATGTGTGAGATGCAGGACGACGGGCGCAAGGAATAAGTAGACTCACTGTTTTATAGTTTTCTCAGTTCTTTACTGGAGCAGATGGTAAAAGCTGTCCACGGAGTCTTGAGAGCAACTTGGGGTTATTCTCACCAAACCAGGTCTTTGGCTCCCTTACTGCGCTTGTAACTTGGCTCCTGCTGTTGTGCAAGCTAGGCTACCTGCCCTGTCTCTTCCTGTGAGGCACCGGTATGACAGGCAACTCGAGTCCTTTCCTCTACCCTGTTCCCGGGTGTCAGTGTCTCTGAACTCTGTACGTTGCTGTGGCTCTGGTACAGTGTAGCTGGAGAATTTGGAATCCCCACTTTCCGGTGTTGACTGCCGGGACGTGAGACCCTGCACAGTTTCGGACTCCGGTGTCCATACTATGCGCCTTTCCTCTGGGGTGAGCACGGAGTTTCTCAGCCTCTCAGGTGTGTTCTTGCTTCTCTTTTCCTCAGACCCTAGCCTTAGGCCTGGAACTCGTCCGTGGACCCTGAGATGAGCTTGGCACTGCTCCTTTACACTCAGATCCTCTTCACAGTCCTCTCAGGAACTGCACTAACTTGCTCCTCTCCAGACCAGAATATATAGGGGAGCTCACCATGAACCCGGGCTTGGTCTCCCCCTTCTGGCCTGGAGGTGTTGTTGTTGTGTGTGTGTTGCCTGATGAGACTACTCTTTGTTGCTCTCTTTTGACACCACCACCCGGGAACAATGATGACACTGTGGCACTTTGACCCAGGGGAACCACACATAGCTGTGGCGGTTGGAGTGATGCAGAAAATTCAGGGGACATTCCCTGATGGTGTGTGCTGAGATTAAATCAGTGTTCCAGATTTTTCCAGCTAATCTGGTGGGTTTTAACTCTTTAGGTCTTCTTTTTCAGCAGATGTCTTGCAGTGGATAAATGCTTGCCGTTCGGCTTCGCGTTCTTGTTTTCATTTTGAAGCTTTTGCGTTATTTTCACATTGGGTCACGGAGTTTACAGTTCGGTCAAATGGCATCTTGCACTGCCTCGACAATTTTTGATTTTTCAGCCCTACTGATTCGTTGGAGCACTGAATTTTCAGGATATTTTTAGATGCTTTTGGTATCCCATGGAATAGTCGGTTGGACCATTTTGTGTCCTTGACTTTTTTGGGAATCGTTCTCGATTCTGAGTTCATGGAGGTGCTCCTTTCTGAAAAGAAAGTGGGAATGCTTGTGTGCAACATTCAGCAGGTGTTAGCTAGAATAAAGGTTACCCTTCATGGGCTGCAGTTCTTATTGGGTAGCCTTAACTTTGCGTTGTGGATTATGCCTATGAGGAGGATTTTTGTAGGCACCGTTACAATATTAGGAAAGGGCTAGGCTATCGTCGCATTTTGCACATATCCGAATCACTAGGGATATGCATGCAGATATGCTGGTTTGGCTGCAATTTTTACAGGAGTTCAATGGGAACTGCTGCTTTCAGGCCCCTTTTTTATTTCCTCAGTGGATCTGGGCCTGTTCATAAATTCAGTTACAGAAGTTGATTTTAATGTGCGGTTCGGAAGGCTTTGGGTTTTTTCCCCCTTCTCTACCAGTTAAGGGGTAGTCAGCAGCAAAAGCCGTAATGTGGTGAATAAAGTGATGGCTGTATTAGTCGTGGTGACAGTCTAGGTTCTGTAACTGACACTAGCGACTAAAGGAATATCGTTATTGTCTGACAGCTCGCTTTTGGCAAATTATTCTCTAAGTATTCGGTATTAGCGACAATCTTGCGGCAGCTAATGCTGCTGGGTCCAAGGCCCTGGCTTTGGAGTCATTTCTTGTGTCAAGTGAATTTTTTCTCTTCCCAGAAAGGGGTGGAATCGATACATGCCTTACTAGACATCGAGCAGAGCAACTGTGGAAAATATACCAGCGCTAATTTACTGTTGGATCTGAAAGTCTTTTGCACCAGTAACATGGGCCGCACAGTCGGCCGCTCTAAGTGTTTGGATACATTTTTGTGCATTACAGCAAGTTTCCTGTCTGTCGACTCATCCACGGTTGGCCTTAAGTTTTTGAAAGGCTTATTGGCTAAGGGTTTCAGCCATGCCAGTTTATATAAATCTGTATACGATCAATGACTAATTGTTGATCGTCGATACGTGTCACACACAACGACGTCGTTTCGACATCGTGTAACGTCACCAAACCAGTGACGTTGCAACGATATCGTTCACGATATGTTGTGTGTAACGGGCCCTTTAGGCAGCTAGGTTGAGTTTCCGGGAGGATAAAATTGTAAGCATAGGGAGGTGGGTTCCTAGGAGAGCCAAGTTATAGGTTCGACCAGATGCCCTTGTTTAATCTCTATTGTCTCTTTTATAGGCAGAAGGACAGTATGGAAATTTTGCTCAACACTTTTCTCCTCTAGATCTTATAGTTATCCATCTCACCAGGAATGATCTTGGAAGGGCGGGTACACTGGATATGTTGTGGTGATTTCGCCATGACTTGAAGGTTATCAAGCTATGTTTCATAATGCTACCTTAGCCTTTTCCAAGGTAGTTCCATGCTTGATTTGGTCTGCTGGGAATCTATGTTTTTGGAAACGATCCGATAAAGATTTAATAAGGCCCTGGGGAAGTTTATGCCAGTGACCGACAGATTTTCATATCGACACATCTGGATTCTGTCATATCGGATATATTTGACATGGATATCCAGTGTGCAAGAGGGAAATGGCTGAGGGGTTTGGGGGGTGGCCACACTGTAATCAGTGTGGCCGTTTGGGAAGTTCTATTTTCAAGTCGGTCTTTATAATGGTTTTAATGGACTTTACAAATTGGAGTTTAATGAGTTCAAAAAACATTATTTATGGAAAAAGTTTTAATTAATATATATGGATTATTTATTAAAGATAACCCTATTAAAAGCCTCTCGGCCATTTCATGCCACCCAATGACTGGTGTTATTCTTATATCGTCTGTTTAGCTTATAATATTAGAGGTGGGGCCTACAACCCTATGGTTTTAGTTTACAGATACTGAGGTAAAAAAACTCACCAAATACTCAACATGTGCACATGGCCTAAAATGCTGCATTTTTGGCTCAGCGAAAATACAGTGTCAACAAATCACTAAAAACTCATTGTAGGAATTTAATCTTAAAGTACAGGATGTTGTCTAGCCAAGAAAACTACATATCAGATGTCTTAAATAAGCAATTTTAATAAATCATTGACAGAGTCCATAATCCGTACAGAGACGTTTAATAATTAGTGAGCTACGATACTTAAATTGATCTGGAAAAGGAACACAAACATTTCTTGTAAGGCTACGGTGTTTTGCAAGATTATGACAACCAGTTAAGGTACCTTTACACGCCGCTACAGGATGGTGGAAACAACCGGGTGCTTCACGTGCACGAGCACGCACAGACGGTTGAAAACGGTACCCGAACCACCTTTACACGCCGCAACAAGGTGCGCTACAGTAGGTTACATCTATCTCTGGATACACCGCCGGGTGCCACAAGTTACCTTCTGTAGCTCACCTTACCTCATTTACACACCGCTATAACAAGGTAATATGGGCGGAACAAAGGCAGCAGGGACAACTCATAGGCGTGCCACAATTGTGGATTACGAGAATTCCGTACGCTGATAGGACAAAGCAATAACATCATGATTGGGCAGCCAGCGCAGGAGGCTGACTAATACATGACACTCGAGCAATTGTGTAGTGTGACTGGTCAGCTCCTTAAATATGCCGCCCTATGCAGCGTCTACCAATCATAACGCAGGAGCTTCCACCAATGATCGCTGATGGGGCGCGGTATCCCGGAGCCTGTGTCACGCCCCAGGTAGATAGCAAGGTGTCGAAACAACTCTCCTGTTCCTTATTTACACGCCGATACAGGCCAAAACCATCGCCTTGAAATCAACTTGTTTTTGAGCTCTGCTCTGAAACAGGTGCCTCAAATGACGGGTGGCAACAACCGTCTTTACACGCCGCGACCGCGGGTTGATTTGGGGGTGCAAGATACATTTGTCTCATCTACCCGGTTGTTTCCACCATCCTGTAGCGGCGTGTAAAGGTACCTTTATAGGTAGTTGTTACTAAGGTAGTTACAATAAGAAGATGCATTAAAAAGAACATAGCTGCACATGACGAGGGCATAGGTCTACTCTCTACCACAGTATTGACACCATGTATAAAGCAGATTCAAAGCTTTGCAAACCAAAGTAACATGAAATCCAAATGTATTACTACCCCTCTAAAAACAACTTGTAAGGCCACATCTAAAATACCAGATTCAGTTTTGTTTTGAGCTCCACATTTTAAGGATTTAAAGGATATTTGAAGTTAGTGTCAGTTCAAAGGCTGCAACTAGATTATTACTAGGGAGGGAAGGCCTCTATGATGACATCGTGGAAAAGTTGGGTTTGTTTAGCTCAAATTAGATCTCATTTACATTTATAAATATATGTCTGGTCAGGCCTGCCACTAGGAATGTGAGGGCCCCTCACTGGCAAACTTTTGGGGCCCACCTGAGATTCCACCCCACCTCCACCCCTCAAACCTTCCACAGTTCCACCGACCACTATTGGAAAAACTGCACTTTCGCACCCCGGCTTACGAAGTGCCCAGCTTATCTATCGTACTTAATTTATAATTAACAATAATAATCTTACTTGTATAGACATAAACAGATTTTACACTTTACAATTCAGAGGTTCATATCCACTTGCCTAGATAACATAGTAATATGCTAAAATTACATTTACCAGCAGGTGTAATTTTATTTCCCCCTCTACTATGTCATCTACTGAAGTCATAAGTGATGGAGAAATACAGTGACAGATGGCCTGGCTATTGAGACAATATTCACACATTGCATTTTTGCTGTGCTTTTTTTAAACAAGATTTATGCAAATTAAAAGCTGATTGTAACAGAGCCAGCAAAAGCTAGGGGATGTCATAAATTTAATGCACATGATTGGTTTTTGTTTTCCTGACTGCATTTTAAAAAGAAGCATCATG
This sequence comes from Allobates femoralis, assembly GCA_033576535.1. NCBI lineage: Eukaryota > Metazoa > Chordata > Amphibia > Anura > Aromobatidae > Allobates > Allobates femoralis. The sequence goes on from JARQOC010000002.1 coordinate 484,759,368, forward strand.
ACAATTGTTTCAGCTTTTTGCTGCTTGTTGTCAGCATTTTTTCAACATTAAAAACAATGGGAGAGTGCAAAGATTCAGCAAAAACGCTACAGGTGAACATTGCCGGATGGAGGAGGGTTTTTTCCTTCTCTTTTTTTATTTTGCCTTTTGGACAAGTCATTATAAAGGAAATAATGATAGCCATAGTATCAAATAGAGCAGAGGGCGGCATGGGATTGTGGACCCTATTATTGGATTATAATATGGTTTTTATTATTGATTGTTTTCTCATTTGAATTTTCAAGGTTCAAATCTATCATGAGGTATCCTCATGAGGAGATTCTGGTTTTATCCAGATATATGGCAACAGAAGCAAAGAAGGCTGTGATTGGCCAGGCTGTCTGTGGTACTGATGATTTGGATTGGCCGCAAAAGTGTGGGAGCAATGAACTATATATTCACCTCAAGGTGCCTCTGGGCAGCATCAGCTGATCAGCTGTCAGAGACAAAGCATCATGGATCAGCTGCTGGAGCAATTCCGCACTAAGGTATCAGGAGAGGGAGGCTTGGAGTGGCTGAAAACATGCTTAGCTATGTCCCGATTAGTCCCTGAAGTGGTGGTCGAGGTACTGGTTATCTGTTTAGCTGGGGTGCCGGTAATGGAGGACCCATCGGTTGTGACTGCAGCTGTGTCTTCTCAACAGGGAACCCAGGAAGAGGTGGTCTAGGGAAGTTTATTCCACGCCGGTGCCAAACGTCAAGAGTCGTGCCCAGAAGAGAGCTGAGCAGAGGACCAGCCAGCAGGAACCAGCTGAAGTATCGCGTGAACGCGGCCATGGTTCTCGCGGGAGCGGGACTGTGGTGGACTGCACAACCCTGAGTAGCAGGGGGTGGAAGTGTGTAAACCAGAAGCAGCCGATGAAATCCGTGCACCTTGAGGAACGTGATAGCGGGAGGAGCAGGGGGTCAGTGCAGTACACCGGATTGTGCCTTATGTTGATTCCCCACGTCGGGACCATGGCTCCCAGGCGGGAACGGTCCAACATCAGAGGCACGTCTCTTCTCATCATAGTGCCTCTCTAGAGCATGCATTGGGGTCCCCGAGAGCTTCCAGTGATGAGGACATGGACACTGCCTCGCAGCTGGTTGAGCTGGGAGAGCAGTCACAGCTACAGAGGATCACATCCAGCCATGGTCTGAGAGAACATGCAGCACTGGGTGAGACAATTTTATCTGTGGGTGAGCGGGATCCTAGTGCAGTTGGGGGATTACAATCTAAGGTGCATATGGAAGTGATACATGCACTGGCACAGCAAACAGCTGCTGTTTCTCAGCTGGGCAGTGTTTATGCTAGACAGCTGCCAGGTTTTCCCTTTGGGGTTTCATTTCTCTCAAGGGATGAAAGAAAAAATTTGGCAGCAGGAGTATATAGAGATTTTCTCTCCTGACGATTTTTAAGGCCCCAGGCTATTCCGGTGTAGAAAAGAGAGATGATAAAACAGAGTCTGATTCTGATATGAAAAGACCTTATAAGCTTTTTTTTTAACTGTTTGCAAGCTTCTGCTGTATATGCAGTGGTTATGGGAGAGAAGAAGCCTCATCTCTGTACAGGACTCTTCCAACATATGGATATTATTCTGAAGGCGTACAGAAACTTCAGGGGCTCTGCCTGGTTATTACACGATGGATGTTTCCGTCAAAAGCTTTCAGTACATTCCAATTTCATTTGGGGTAGGGCTGGGCGATTAATCGAATTAATTCGATTAATTCGCCCCCTGCTGTGGCCACGATTGTGGTTTTATTAACAATTGTGTAATTCGATTTAAAATGGCGCCGCTTTGCATTGTGGGTGTTGTAGTTTCTTAGGAGGGTCAGCCGTCACTATGTAAAGGGAAAGAACTTCAACTCCCAGCAGACGTTGCCTGTGTTGGCCGGGTCATAAGTCCCGCCCCCTCATACACCCTCCCCGCCCCCCCCCCCCCTCGTCATCATCAGGCCCGCTCATTTGTCCGTGCTCTTGCCCTCCTGCACTGCGCGGGAAGAGAAGAAATGAGAGCCGATGAAGAGGATTAGAGGAGCGACGTGCTGGAGGAAGGAGAAGCAGCTGAGAAGCAGCTCCAACCTCCGGGTAAAAAGGTGAAAGACCTCCTGCTGTGACTGTGCTGTGCAGGCAGAGAGAAGGAGTGAGTGGGGGAGGGGCTGCCTGGGGACAGCTGCTGGGAGCAGGGGAAGCTGGATATGTATCCCCTTCCTGCAGCAGAAAGAAGTGTATGTGTGAGGTATCTGTAAAATTTGTGTGTCTGTATGTGTCTGTGTGTGTGAGTTGTGTGTCTGTGTGTGTGAGTTGTGTGTCTGTGTGTGTGAGTTGTGTGTCAGTGTGTCAGTGTGTCATGTGTCATGTGTCAGTGTGTCATGTGTCAGTGTGTCATGTGTGTCAGTGTGTCAGTGTGTCAGTGTGTCATGTGTCGTGTGTCAGTGTGTCGTGTGTCGTGTGTCATGTGTCCTGTGTCAGTGTGTCGTGTGTCATGTGTGTCAGTGTGTCATGTGTGTCAGTGTGTCATGTGTCAGTGTGTCATGTGTGTCAGTGTGTCAGTGTGTCATGTGTCTGTGTGTCGTGTGTCTGTGTGTCTGTGTGTCGTGTGTGTGTCTGTGTGTCGTGTGTGTCATGTGTCGTGTGTGTCATGTGTCGTGTGTGTCATGTGTCGTGTGTGTCATGTGTCGTGTGTGTCATGTGTCTGTGTGTCATGTGTCTGTGTGTGTGCGAGTTGTATCTGTGTGTCATGTCTCTGTGTGTGAGTTGTATCTGTGTGTCATGTCTCTGTGTGTGAGTTGTATCTGTGTGTCATGTCTCTGTGTGTGAGTTGTATCTGTGTGTAATGTCTCTGTGTGTGAGTTGTGGGGTGCAGAAGGACAGAGGAGCAGCCGGAGGGACAACGGAGAGGAGGACAGGGGTGCAGGAGGACAGAGGAGCAGCAGAAGGGACAAATGAGAGGAGGATGGGGGTGAAAGAGGAGCAGCAGGAGGGACAGGAGAGGAGGACGGGGTGCAGGAGGACAGCCGAGCAGCAGGAGGGACAGGGAAGAGGAGGACAGGGGTGCAAGAGGAGCAGCCAAAGGGACAGAGGAGAGCAAGACGGGGGTGGTGGAGGACAGAGGAGAGCAGGACGGGGGTGGTGGAGGACAGAGGAGAGGACGACGGGGGTGGTGGAGGACAGAGGAGAGGAGGATGGGGGTGCTGTATACATATACTGTGTGTATGATATATACTGTGTATGCTGTATACATATATAAAAAAAATCGAGGTTTAAATCGAAAATCGTCCATAGGTTTAAATAAAATCGAGATTTTGATTTTTTCCAAAATTGCCCAGCCCTAATTTGGGGTGTAAAAGATATGGGATTATGGATTCATTTAATGATCCCACAGAGGCAGAGTTCTCTAAAGCAGGCTTCGGCTACCCCATCCAAACGTGTATGCTTTTCCTTTAATGAGGCGGGTTGTAAGTGTCCCAATACCTGCAGATTTCAACCCAACTGCTTGTTTTGTGGGGGAGCACGCTTCGCATCCAAGTGTTTTAAGAAGTTGGGGATTGTACCATGGGGAGCTGCTAAGGATACTACGGGAAAAGGGGTGGACACTGGTGAGGTTGTCCGCAATGCTTCACTGGCTAGACAGGTACTCCGATCGGGAGCAGGCAGTACTTCTCATTAAAGGTTTTGATGATTTTTTTTGCTCCAGAATTTTTAGGAGATGTTGTAGTTTCTATGATAATTTACACTCTGTGGCCATGCATGCAGATGCCGTGGCAGATTATATTTCAAAGGAGCTTTGTTTGGGAGATATTGCTGGTTCATTTAAGTTTCCTCCTTTTAGTAGATTTCGGGCCTCGACTCTTGGCGTTGTGCCAAAGAAAGAGGCTAACACTTTTCAGGTGATTCACAATCTCTCTTACCCGAGTGGGGCATCCTTGCATGATTCAGTTGTAGATATACAGGCTGTTGTGAATTATACATCTTTTGATATAGCAGTTGCCCTGTTGAGACACTTTGGTCCGAGTTGTTTGTTAGCGAAAGCAGATGTGAAGGTGGCATTCCGCTTGCTGCCGGTATTCCCTACTGGGTTGAATTTCCTTGGTTTTCAGTTTAGAGGTCAGTTTTTCTTTGACAAATGCCTGCCTATGGGCTTCTCATTGCCTTGCTTTTGTTTTCAAGCTTTTTCGACATTTCTGCAGTGGGTTACGGAGCAGCATTGCCAGGTTGGCGGGTTGAACCATTATTTGAATTATTTTTTATTTGTTGGCCCACCATCTTCCCTTGATTGTAGAGCTTTGCTGGATGAATTTTGTACCGTTATGGATGAGTTTAGAGTTCCTTTGGCGTTTGACAAAACTGTCCATCCATGTTGCTGTTTAGAATTTCTAGGTGTCACATTGGATTCAGGGAGGATGGAGTTGAGATTGTCTGACGAGAAGATTAGTAAACTCAGGATTGAGGTTTTGGGTGTTTTGTCTAAAGACAAGGTTACCCTTAAGGCATTGCAGTCCCTGTTGGGCAGGCTTAACTTTGCTCTGAGGATTATGCCCATGGCAAGAGTTTTTTATCGACATTTGTACGAGGCTACTGCTGGGTTGTCTTCTCCGTTTAGTCATGCAAGCGTTTCTAGCGGCATGAAAGCGGACTTGTCGGTTTGGTTACAGTTTTTGGAGTCGTTTAATGGGCTTTGTTGTATACAATCACAATTTGTGTTGGCAGCGACATTGCGTTTATCGGTGTTGTCGACCTGGGAAGCTGGATTTGCAATTTCTTTTAACTCTCATTGGGTCCTGGGAACGTGGCCGAAAGAAATATCGTTTAGGTCTGATCGGGCGCTTTGTAAAGTTTTTACGGTTGTGGTAGCTGTTTCAGTTTGGGGAGAGAATTGTGGAATAGGCAGGTGAAGATACAGACGATAAAGGGGTGGTATTGGCTTTAAATACTTTGTCATCAAAATCACCTAAGGTTTGTAAATTGCTGAGGTATTTGGTGCTGATTTGCTTACAGCAAAACATGTGGATTAAGGCGGATTTGGTGGATATTGAACACAGCCGTCTAGATGATGTTCTTTTTACCCAGGACTCGCCGGCTCTCACAGTGGAGTTTCCCTTCATCGATCGGGAAGGCATGCCTTGCCCGTTGGAGCTTTGGGATTTTCTCCAGAGTTAGTGTCGGATAATATCCGGACATCTACCGTATGTCTGCTGTTACATGGGCCGCTTATTCAGCGACTTGGTATGAGTGGAACATGTTTTGTCAGTGGAGCCTATGCTGACTTTACAGTTTTTGCAAGGTCTGGTAGCTAATAACTACAGTTATTTGCATATATATAAGTCCATAGTGGGCATTTCATTTTTCTAAGTTATCTGGTAAAGATTCTCTTTGGAGTTTATTTCTGGTCAAACAATTACTTAAGAGCTTTAAACAAAAGCACTCTCAGCCTGATGGGAGGAGACCTGTTTCACCCACTCTATTGTCTCAATTATTGAGTGTTTTATAATTCGTGTGTTTAAATGCATATGAGTGTTTGTTATTTAGAGCTGGTTTCACATTGGCATTTTTTGGGGCATTTTGAGTCGGTGAGCTAGTCGCGTGAAGAATAAAATTGGATCGTCGGGCCTTTCCTTAAGCGATGTCAGCATCTCGCGGTCAGGGATTAGGATATTTTTACGTAAATCCAAAACAGACCAAGCAGGTACCGTTAAGTGAATTACATTGCAGGCTTTTCTAAATCTAACTTGTGCCCTCTTAAACATTTATAGGCATTTTTGGGGGCTAGATCAGGCTTTCAAGGTCCATTACTAATGCACGGTGATGGTCCCTTGACGGTTTATCAATTTTCTGTGGTTTTTCGGAATTGTTTGGATAAATTAGGTTTAGCTGTGTTCCAATTTTCCTCTCATTCATTCCACATAGGGGCCACTACGGAGGCAGCCAGGTGTGGGTTACCGGAGGATCGTATCAAAAAGATTGGGAGATGGCGCTCGAATAGGGTGAAGTTGTATATACATCCTTCTTTTTGCATTTCATTTTTTGTTTCTCTTTTGTTTTTTAGGACCCTTGCATGTATAGATCTTCAGCTACTCTTTTTTTTCCATATAGTTTTTATTCGATATTCTCAATAAAAACACAAACAAACATTTCACATCGTATTTACAGCTCAAACAATTCAATCTCCTCAACATCAATTATTATTACTAAACACCTTCCCCCTTACCCCCTTCCCAACCCCCTCCCGCAGTAATAACATTATATATATACCCTCAGCTCCTATTATTAATCATTTATTATTCTTCTTGGATAATGGACCCATTATCGACCTCCCTATCTCCTCCTCCAGCATTGTTTCAATCACCTGATCGTCCCGTGTCTACTCCGTCTGTTGCCTCCATGTAGGACTGTACTACTACTTAACCATTCACCGGTAACTTCAATTTACCCAAAGTTCCCCCCAATTCTTCCAAACAGTACCAATTAGTAGCTCTGAAGGGGATAACCACCCGTTCAATCTCACCCTCTGATAACTGGGATACAATGAACCCCCTCCACTTAGTAAAGAATCAAGCAGTATCCTACTCTTTATTTTTTTCCGCTAGAACTTTCTCTGAGGTCATTGCTCTTTTGAGCTCCAAGATCACCTCACTTGGCTGACCAGGTTTAGAGTCCAACCAGTGACGTAAAATTGTTCTGAGCGTCTCCATTGCCAGAAGATGAAAAATGTGAACATCCCCTCGTCTCCGAATCTCATGTCCCCTGTCATGGAAGATCCAAACCTTCGGTATCAGTGGGACCGTAACTGACGTGATCAATGCATACACCCTTTGCATCTTCTCCCATAACTGTCGGGACGCTACACACTCCCATATGCCATGGAACAGATCCGTCCCCTCCCTTTTACATTTGGGGCAATGTCTAATTCTGTCGGGTTGGGACCTCCCGGAACTCAGATTGAACCCCATCACGGCTCGATGTATAACCCTAAAGAACAAGTCCCTCCATCTCTCATTAGGTATATATGTCCTAACTTCCTTCCATCACTTTCTTATCTTGGTGTCAATCTCCTTGTCACACAACTGTTTCTTCCAACCTTTAAACATGTTTTGCGGGCCAGGAGGAAGCAGGTGTTCTCCTAATACATTCTATACCGATGAGATGTTTGTCGTCACCTCCTCCAATGACATCAGCTCATCCCAGATATTAGACACATACTTCGCTTTGACATTCTGCAAAGATTGCATGACACGATGTCTCAACTGATAGTACTGGAGGATGTGAGAACTAGGCAGATTAAATTTTTCCAAAATCTCTACTCCGTTCAACCATCTCGTCTCTTTATCATGCAGTAAGTCCCGAGCATTGTGTACTCCTCTGACTCTCCACGTCTCAAATAATTTATTGTGTCTCCCCAAGGAGAAGTCCGGGCAACCCCATAAATCAAGATATTTCGAGACCCTCCAGGGCAATCCCAATTTCTTCCTTACTGCCTTCCAGGAGGCAATGGTATCTCGAAATACTGCCTTATTTTTCACAGACAAGGGTAGATAGCTCCCTGAGGTATGCAGGAGGGATATCAGACTCCACGGCCTGCACATCTCCGATACTGCTCGGCAATCAGAAAATTTATTGGTACCTTTTAACCAGTCCAGGATATGTCTGGTGATACATGCGAGTTGTATCCCCGTATATTTGGAAAGTTCAAACCCCCCCCCCCCCTACTTTGGGCGTCATAAGTGTGCGAAGTCGGATCCTCGGTTTCTTGTGTCTCCAAATGAACGCAGAAAATAATTTGTTAATTTTGTATACATCTATTCGTTTTAATAACAGAGGTATCGTCTGCATGGGATATAGCAATTTCGGGAAGCTAACCATTTTTATCAAATGACAACGCCCCAATAATGATAGCGGAAGATTCATCCACCTCTCCAAGTCTCTTTATTTTTGCTATAAGTGGGTCGTAGTTTAAGTGGTATATCTGATCTACGGATCTGGCCAGTTGGATTCCCAAGTATTTTAGGGATTGCTTACTCACTGGGATCCCACATAGGGTCGATGATTGATAAGTCTGCGGTGATGAACTAGTGTCGTTTGTCAAATAAAGTATATTTCATTTCTTTTTATTAAGTTTAAACCCCGAAAATTGTCAGAATTCCTCCACGCAAGCCAGTGTCCGGGGCAGATCTGCAGTCGGGTTGGCTAAATACAGTATGATGTCATCAGCGAAAAGATTTACTTTGTTCCACGTCTCCAATTCTAATTCCCTTAAAGATATTCCCACCTTCTAGTGTTCTGGATAATGGCTCGATGGCCAAATCAAAAAGCAGAGGTGACAGGGGGCATCCCTGGCGTGTTCCTCTCCCCAACCTAAAAGATCTCGATAAGAATCCTGGTATACTAATTCTCGCCGAAGGAGCAGCATACAGGCTGCTCAAGAACGTTCTGAAAGTTCCCTGTAGACCCACTTCGTCCAGTACCTGACCCAGCCATGGCCACCTGACATCATCAAAGGCCTTTTCGGCGTCTAGTGCAACCATGACTGGGTCCGCAGAATCTCCCCTTTTCTGCGTTCAGACTACATCTATGACCAATAAGGCCTTCCTTATGTTTCCCACCGCAGAACGTCCTTTTACAAAACCCGCCTGCTGACTGGCAACCAAAGATGGCAATACCCTCACCAATCTATCTGCCAAAATTTTAGATATCAATTTTAGATCTAGATTTATCAATGAAATGGGCCTATAGTTACCCGGGTCGTCTAAGTTTTTGTCACCCTTCAGGATTAATTTAATATGAGCTGTATTCATGTCTCCCGGAATCTGACTACCTGACAGTAATTTATTGAATAATGTCGTTAAGTATGGTGCTACCTGTTCCTTTAAAGCTTTATTAAAACCACCACCAAAGCCGTCTGGTCCCGGCGCCTTGCTCGGGTTCAGGCCTTCTATGGCTCCAACGATCTCGGCTAAGCTGACTTCTGCATTTAACAATTCCAAGTCTTCCTTTGATATTAGTGGCATATCAATCCCTCTGAGCCAATCTTCCCCACTACTCTCTGCCTCCACAGGAGAGCCGTATAAGTTGGCAAAGTAATCTCCTAGGACTTCCACCATCTTAAATGGATCAGAGAAACATACACCATTTCCATCTCTCACCGTGGTCATTGGGATTGAAGGCCTTTTACCCCTTGCCAGATTTGATAGAATTTTCCCCGCCTTATCTCCAAATCTATAAAGTTTTGCCTCCCATTCCGCTCTCATCATGTCTTCCCTCACTTTTGCCCATTCCTCAAATGTTCGTTTCTGTTCAGTCCATACTGTCTTGTGAAGAGCTGTAGGGTTATTTTTGAAGTTTAAATAAGCCTTCCTAACATTTTCACTGTATGTGCAGAGCATCGCATGCGCTTGCTTCTTCTTGGAAGAAGTGTAAGCCATAATCTTTCCGCGGAGCACAACTTTAGCTGTCTCCCATAGTAGTATGGGGTCTCCCGCATGTAACCCATTGTCGTGTATGTATTCTGACCACCATTCTCCTAACATCAATTTGAAGTTGGAGTCATTGTTTAGATGAGCCGGGAAACGCCAGATATAGTCCACCCCCCTGGGATATGTATCTGACAGTTCTATTAGTACCAGGCTATGATCTGAAATCACCATAGGCTGTATCCCCACCCCTTTTACTCTAGGTAACAATGAGTCCCCCAGCAGAAACAGGTCGATCCTGGACCATGCCCCATGAGGGTGAGAAAAGTGAGTAAATTCTCTCTCCTCCGGGTTGCGTAGCCTCCAAATGTCATGTAGTTTCATCTCCTTCGCTAAATTTTGTAGGGACAAGTCAGAATGAGCTGTAGTGGTACTATGTGGTCCTTCTCTCCGTCTGTCTTACACTGAGGACATAACTGCATTAAAATCTCCCCCAATGATAAAACGGCGGGTGTCAGTCTGCAACAAATATTGTTGGAGATTCATGAAAAACGACTTTTGATCAGTGTTTGGGGCATAGACATTGTAAATTCGGAGTATTTCCCCCTGGCAATCCAGAGTTACAGGGGCCCATCTGCCCTCTGCGTCCTGGTCGCTATCCAAAACTTTGTAAGGGACATTTTTACCAATCAGTATCAACACACCTGCCTTTCTTCCTGATGCGCCAGAACCCACGATCGACCCCACCCAAGACTTATGCATTCGGAAAAACTCGTCTTTCTGGAGATGCGTCTCTTGAAGTAATTCTATATCACTCTTCAATTTTTTTAAATGGCGTAAAACCATGGAGCGTTTTCCCGGTGATCTAAGATCCTTGACATTCCAAGAAGTTATGTTAACCATAACCCTTACTCACATGATTTAACATAGCATGAATCTCATCAGCCAGAAGACAACAGATATCCACACTCTTGTGCAAATGTCGAGCTGAGAATCCCCACCTTCCCCCCATTAACTCAATCAACATAACAACCCCTAAAGTCATAAACCAATTAGTGCCAACACTTCCCTTCCACCCACCTCCCCCCACCCCTTTCCAACAATACCAATCACTTCCATTTTTCCAATATATTCCATGGGCATTTCTAGTTTTAGCTCCCACCAAGTGGCCTTTATGCAATAGTAGGGGATGCACCCTCGAATGCTCCTCCCCCAGGTTTTTCACACCACTGTTAAGACAGATCAAAAGAAAAAAAAAGATTTTCCCCTCTCTTTTCCCCCTCCCTTCCTCAAATTCCCCCTGAGTCAGTAATGATGTCGGTAGCCGCTTTCTCCACCTCAAAGTCCTTCTCCTCCAGAACCCCAGAGGGAAAAAGAGTAGAAAAGAAGCGGAAAAAAAAAAAAAGACAAAGGAGAGAAAGAAGGGAGGAAAAAAGAATGTAAAAAAATAAAGGAGAAAAGAAAAGATGGTCTTTTCTACCCCAGCCTATCGTCTATTCCCCTTCATCAGGGTCCAAAAGGTGTGTTGTGCTCGACCGTAGGGAGGGAGAAAAAAAAAAAAGAAAAAAGAGGGAGGACTATTTAAAATAAAATAAATAGTCCAAAACATGCTGCTTCTCCTCTATCTCTTCCCCGCTACCATGACCTCATCTCCGTACTTCCACCTCGAGGGTCCTCGTTCCCTCACTCGACTCCGGAGGGGGTGTGAGACAACTCGGAACGCGCCGACTCTTTCTGGCTACGGTCTCCATTGTCTCTCGGTGAGTCACGTCATGTGGCAGGTGATCTCTGGGCGACTTCACGTTCCTCACCACGCGAAGTCGGGGATCCCCTCGGGCTCGTGGTAAATCTCAGTGCATCCTTGGCATCTCCAAAATAAAGGGGCGCCCCTTGACCGTTCGCCACCTTCAGTGTGGCCGGGTACAGAAGTTGGAAAGAAATATTCCTTTTATATAGAAGGTTGCATATTTCGCTGGTTTGCTATAAGAATCTCCCGAATAGAATAATGATGCGTTATACAATAGACTCCCGATGAGAAACATTGTTTTCCCTTGTAAATAGTCCTTATTTTTTTTGCAACCAGCCCCTTTGCTTATGCTTTTCCCTCTTAGTTTGAATGAAGAGTGTGTCCTAATGACCCTAAAGACTTTTATATTGGACTACCCCAGTTAAATAATGTGTGATGAATAGCGGCCCAGCGGTGATAACACACACTGGATTGTGCTGGACTGGAGATTACCGCTGGGCCCGCATGCTTAGTACCGGTCCCGTTGGGCCAGGGTGAATAATGTGTCTGTTTATATGTGCAACATTTGAAGACATGTGCCTCCCAGCAATGGGAAGAAAATCTAAATATTCTTAAATTGTAAATAGTTACCCGTTGGTATTTAATATATATAAAATATTTTTCACTTCCCGTAGACAAATGTGATACTTGCGGATGAGTATGTTTCATCAAGGGGGTATGTGGCACCCCCACTATGTAGGTTCCACAAAAGGGGTACTACACCCATAAAAGCGGTGTAGTCGCCCCACTGCAAATGGTGTTATGGCCAGTAGGTGAAACCCTAAAACCCGCACCCCACACTAGTCAGCAGGTGGGAGGGACCCCGGGAGATTATTTAGTCACCCCCAGGGGGCACTAGAGTCAGAGACTGAGTCTAGAGGAGTTGGAACCAGGCAGGGAGCCTGAGGGAGGAAGGAGGGTCTCCTCAGCTGAGGGACCCAGGACAACAAGAATAGATCCCAGAAGGAAGGAGAAGTAACTCAAGCGAGAGTTCACTCAATGTGGGGAGCAAAAAGTAACCAGAGAGTTTGCCCCAGGAAAGAAACCGGGTACCGGAGCCCGCACCTGTGAGAACCTTCAAGGCTCACAGAAATCCGATGACCGGGGGTATCTACAGATACGGCCCTGACTCTCAAAGATCCATTAGAGGGGAACAGGGTCGGACTGGGGTGTCTGGGGCCCACCAGGGAAATTGATTTTAGGGGCCCACCCACCCTTCAGCTATATGTAAATACCTGGTAGCTGTTATACCCATTATATTGGCGGCTCCTGCACATCACTCTGCGCTCAGCAGAACTGCGATGTACAATTATTGTACTTTATATTAAAGAGATTCTTTGGTGAAAACAAGTTACCAGTGATCCACAGGTTCAATAGGTGATCACTTATTTATTGGTGGAATCCGACCTGTGGAAACCATATCATCAGAAGAATGTGGGACTTATATCCCAATTATTAAAGGGGTTTTCACATGAACAAAATTAATTTTAAAGTTCATTTTAATCAATAGATTTTGGAATAATAATTTCCATAATTTGAGGTGTTTAAAAATAATGTTCCTGTGTCGAGAGAATCCCTGTATGGTCAGACACATCCATTACACAGTACACAGCAGGGACACATATATAAGTTTATCTCAGCCCAGGACCATTTTCTTTTAAACACATCCAATTGTGGAAATGATTATCATTACAGGGTCTACTTATTATTAAGATGAACTTTAAATTAACCTTGTTCGTGGGAAAGGCCTTTAAAATGCAGCGGCTGGTAATGATGTAAGTATTGCGCATGCGTGAGGTGTACTTTACCGCAGCTCATCACATGAGCTGCCGTAAAGTATACCTCACGCATGCGCAATGCGCAGCTTGAGGTCTGTCGATACACCAAAAGGGTGTATAGACGTCAGCAGCGCCTGAAATGACGCGATTAGCATCATATCGGCTGATCCGCCCATGGAGGAGGGCGAGGAGGATTCAAATGGTTTATCACGCCCATCGGGGCGTAAGTAAAAGCACTACAGGCCGCAAAAAGAAGTCACAGGGAACGCCCTGTGCGACTTCTCAGGAGACAAGAAGCCGTAGTTGTAGAGGTATCAAAATCACTTTTTGAAAGTTTCAAACTACACAATTTTTACACAAAGGGATAGGTAGAATAGCATAAAGATGGTGCAGGGACAGGTATTAATAGGATGGGGGTGATTTTTAGGGGTCAGGTTCCCTTTAAAGATTACAGCATCCACATGACTACATCACCAGAACCACCGTCAATACAATTACATATCACTAGAACCACTGTCAATACAATAATACCTCACCAGAACCACTGTCAGTACATAACCAGAACCATTGTCAATACAGTAATACATCACCAAAAACAATCAATACATCAATACACTACTATAACCCCTGTCAGTACATAACCAGAACCATCAGCGATAAAATAATACATAATCAGAACCACCGTCACTACATCACCAGAACAGTACGTTCCCTATATAAATGTGTATGCAGATTAAATGTCCCATACTGTTCATACTCCTTCCACGTCCCATACTGCTCACTCCCGCTATGTCCCATGCAGCTCATCTTACATCCATATGTTGCATACAGCTCATCCTCACCCCCATTCTCCTGAATCCCATGTTGCTTATCCTCCCCCAATATGTCTCATGCAGCACATCCTTCCCCACCATCCCCCTTCCAGGTTATATGCAGCCTCTCACCTCCCATGTTCCACGCAGCCTCTCCCCTCCTATGCACCACCCAGCCTCTCCCCTCCCTTGTTCCACGCGGCCCCTCCCCCATCCCTCATCCATGTAGCTTCTCCCCTCTCCCATGTTCCATGTAGCTTCTTCCCCACATTCCATGTAGCTTCTCCAGCCCACGTTCCATGTAGCTTCTCCCCCATCCCCCATCCATCCATCTACCTTCTCCCCCATCCACCAAACAATCCATGTACCTTCCCCCCATCCCCCCTCCATCCTTGTACCTTCTCCCCCATCCATCCATTTTCTCCCCCTTCTTCCATGCCGGCCCCCATCCATCCATCCAGCTACTCCCCCATTTCTATGTCGCCCCTATCCATTCATCCATCCCGTTCTCCCCCCTTTTCTATGCCGCCCCCCTATCCATCCATCACGTTCTCTCCCCTTTTCCATAATGCCCCCCACACATCCATCCCATTCTGCCCCCTCTTCCAGGCCACACCATCCATCCATCCATCTATCCCACTCTGTCCCCCCCAGGCTACTATCTTCGGCTGTAACGGCGCCTTACCTGACTCCCAGTTCCTGATCCCGGATCCCGGCAGCTTCTTCCTCTGCAGCGCTCGGTCTCTCGGTCACCGGCACCAGGAACCCGGCACCAGGCAGCTTCTTCCTCTGCAGCTCCCGATCTTCGGCACCAGGCAGCTTCTTCCTCTGCGGCTCCCGGTCTCTGGCACCAGGCAGCTTCTTCCTCTGTGACTCTCGGTCTCCCACTCACCGGCACCAGGCAGCTTCTTCCTTTGCGGCTCCCAGTCTCCCGCTCACTGGCACCTGGAACCCGGCACCAGGCAGCCTCTTCCTCTGCAGCTCCTGGGTAGTATACACATTACAGACTGAGGGCAGTATACACATTACAGACTGTGGGCCGTAAACATTACAAACTGCCAGCTATATGCACATTGCAGACTGGCCGCTGTGTGCGCACGGCACACTGGCCGCTGTGTGCGCAGTGCAGACTGGCCGCTGCGTGCACACTGCAGACTGGCCGCTGCGTGCACACTGCAGACTGGCCGCTGCGTGCACACTGCAGACTGGCCGCTGCGTGCACCCTGCAGACTGGCCGCTGCGTGCACCATGAAGACTGGCCGCTGCGTGCACCCTGCAGACTGGCCGCTGCATGCACCCTGCAGACTGGCCGCTGCGTGCACCCTGCAGACTGGTCGCTGCGTGCACCCTGCAGACTGGTCGCTGGGTGCACACTGCAGACTGGCCGCTGGGTGCACCCTGCAGACTGGCCGCTGGGTGCACCCTGCAGACTGGCCGCTGCGTGCACCCTGCAGACTGGTCGCTGCGTGCACCCTGCAGACTGGTCGCTGCGTGCACCCTGCAGACTGGCCGCTGCGTGCACCCTGCAGACTGGCCGCTGCGTGCACCCTGCAGACTGGCCGCTGGGTGTACACTGCAGCCTGGCCGCTGCGTGCACACTGCAGACTGGCCGCTTCGTGCACCCTGCAGACTGGCCGCTGCGTGCACCCTGCAGACTGGCCGCTGCGTGCACACTGCAGACTGGCCGCTGCGTGCACACTGCAGACTGGCCGCTGCGTGCACACTGCAGACTGGCCGCTGCGTGCACACTGCAGACTGGCCGCTGCGTGCACACTGGCCGCTGCGTGCACACTGCAGACTGGTCACTGTGTGGACAGTACAGACTGCGGACTCTATGCACATCTGAGAGTGCTGGTGCAAATCCTGTATACACAGCACTATACAGTATATACTGGTCCACACTACATACAGTATATAGGAACACTAATACAGCATGTAGTGTGGACCTGTACATAAAGTTTAGTGTTCTTTAGAGACAGACACACAGACAGACAGACAGACAGAAAGAAAGAAAGAAAGAAAGAAAGAAAGAAAGAAAGAAAGAAAGAAAGAAAGAAAGAAAGAAAGAAAGAAAGAAAGAGAAAGACATGGAATAACTCACATATTGCAGGACCTGTGATGATGTCACATAGAGGGGAGGCATCAGAGGTCACATGATCGGCTCAGGGAGGGATCTGGAATGTGGGGCCCTGCTTTGGGAAAATGGCTCTGCCCCCTTCACGTCCGTGGCTCCGCCCCTTTAATGTCGCGGCCGCTCGGCGGCAGTAGCAGATCTGCGGCTGGAGGAGCGGGCGGCCCCTCTGGATAAGTCCTGCCCCTACCGCCTGTCAGTTCAGGCCTGGCCACCAGCCGCCGGGTCAGAGAGAGCGCTCGGTGGTGGCGCTGGCTCACATAGGCTGTGCTGCAGGCAGCAGCAGCAGCCAGCTTCTTTCTCTTCTCTCTGGCTGGCGCTGCTTCTACGGCGGTGGCCGCCCGCCACCGCGGCTGTGAGTGCACAAGCGAGTCACAGCAGGGGGTAGTGAGAGGCGGGGCTAGATGGGCGGGGCCTCTACACCTGAGGGCCTCCCATGACTTTCACCCGGTTACCCGCCAGAGCAGTCCGAGGCTGGAGGGGAACCGGACCCACGGTAGGCGACCGTGGTAATCACTAAGAAGGTTCACCCGACGGGTGCAAGGGAGATAAAGACAAGGAACGGCAGGAGGTCAGATTCTATCTTCACGAGGTCAGACTTCACAGCCACTGGAGGCAAGGGAAAGAAAGAACAGGAACGGCACACAGTGAGGGATCCATCTACCAACCATAAAATCCACTTGCAGCACCCGTAGCCATTTGTCGCTGTAACATCTTACCGCACTGAAGGACTGTAATGATGACTAAACGTTTTTTAGTAAAGTACCCGGTGAAGTGACTTGTCGATTCTGCTACATCTTTCCTTGCATGAACGGTTTTCCCTTCACAGAATCGCTGCCCTGACGGTCCAGTCCTGCCTGTGGAGGACTATATCATCATTGCCTCAATACCATCGATCACCGGAGGACTGTAGCGGCGCTGGTGAGCACTGCAGGTGGTGTCACGAACTTATATACTTTATTTTTGTTTTACTATTTTCTCCTATTCATTGACTACCAGGGCCACAGTCTCAGGCAGCCACCCATGACCTCCAGACTGCCCGCCAGAGATCTGAGTACCCTGCCCTGGGTGTGTCACTCGACCTGAGCATCGAGCACCCGAGCATTTTACTGCTCACTCATCACTAATGTCAGGTTCTGAGCAATACGGTACAATGTGTACCTTTGAAGCTCAGTACCTGAAGTATGTGGACTGTGCAACACCGTACCTGACGTAGGTGTACTGTGGCTGCTCTGTACCTGAAGTATGTATTCAGGTGCATAGCAGAACACTACACCTATTTCTGGTTTACAGCACAATAATAAACATATGTCAGGTTCTGAGCAATACGGTACAATGTGTACTTTTGCAGCTCAGTACCTGAAGTATGTGGACCGTGCAACACAGTAACTGACGTAGGTATACTGTGGCTGCTCTGTGCCTGAAGTATGTGTTCAGGTGCATAGCAGAACACTACATCTATTTCCAGTTTACAGCACAATAATAAACATATGTCAGGTTCTGAGCAATACAGTACAATGTGTACTTTTGCAGCTCAGTACCTGAAGTATGTGGACTGTGCAACGCCGTAACTGAATTAGGTGTACTGTGGCTGCTCTATACCTCCACTATGTTTAGTGTTACCACATAGTTGAGGTACAGAGCACATCAGTAGAAAGAAAAAGACACAAACTTTTTTTATTGACTTTTCACAGGTAAAAAACAAATAAAACATTTTCATACTCAAATATGAAAACTACAAACAGTGCACATTGAACATGATAACAGAATTCAAACATTTTCACAAACAAGTATGAAAAGTACAAAGAGTGTGTGGCACCCTGGCACCTGTTGGGCACCACAGAAATCCTTAGGTACAATGGAGTAAGTAACAGCACAGCAAAACCACAACACAAACAACACTTAGAACACCTGGTTTCACCCCGAGCCTCTAGGGGGAGCTACCACTGGTCACTTGAGCCAGTTCCCCCTATAAATAGAGTCTTGGAGGGAGAAACTTCAGAGTGTGGTAGACGCTATAAGAGCTGCCAGCCTGTGTGAAACCTCCACCCTATGAGGAACACACTAGGCCCATCCAGCCTGTTAGCCAGTGGGAGTCCCTGCAATTGGGACAAGAGGAAGAAGGAGATCACCTCTCAGGAACACAGAGTTAATCAGACTCTTTCCTTAAACACCGGTTACTGGAACCGAAGCTGTGGAAGCTACAGAGCCATCACAGAAGAACCAGTATACTACACAGGGAGTCTAGCCCCCTGTTCACCTGTCGCACCTACCAGCGAGAGCCCAGGGAAGAAGGTAGAATTATCATCACCCTTTTACAGTGCCCTCAGTGCTGACAACCAGGTGAAATCCGTTCCATTGAACAAACTGCCCGGTCCGGAAGGATTCCACATCCACCCGACCTTAGCACCAGAAGTAGAGAAAGGAAGCCTAACACTGCTTGCTGTGAAACTCCATAAGTGCCAACTTCACTATCCCGGTCCGAGTGTACCTGACTACCCACCAGTAAAGGTACCTAAAAGAGACTGTGTGTGGTTGTGCATTATTCCTGGATTCAGCACAGCATCCCGCAGCTGCCTCACAACATCTTGCGCAGCTCCCGGCTCCGGGGATTCCCGCTCATCCTGTGGGGAGCGTTCCATCTTGCTGTGTACCATCCCCCGGAGACCCGAACAGCGCTGGTAAAGTTACCAGAACACCCGCAGGTGGCGTCACGAAGACAAATCACCCCCACTGTTCCGCCATTCCCCTATTGATCTGGACCACCGGGCCTACACCACCGCAGGCGCGGTTCCGTGACAGGAGGAGAAACAACACCCGCTACGTGTACCCCCGGCTACGGTGAGTCAGAATTTGGCGTCACGAACAGGATACGAGCAGGCCCGTTATCACGGGTATTGTGTGCTATTTATTGACTGTAAATATCGAACTGTACATTTGGTCCGCCATTGCTGCGCGAAAAGGCGGGAAAAGAAGGGGCGTGACTGTGCAGAGGGCGCGAAGATTGACCCCGCCCCCACGCTCTGACGACTTTCCTCCGTACGCAGCAGGAACCGGAAACTCCCGTGGTGCCTCACTCCTCACCGCGAGGCCTACACTTCCGTTTGCGACCGAGGGAAAGGCTACGCTTAACTAAGGGGGAGCGACCATGAGTAACCCGGCTCCCGATCACGCGGCGCCCCCGCTAGACGAAGCGGTACCTCAAAATATACACTTGATGGACAGCAACAAGTCGGCGGTATGTTACCCAACCCGCTCCGATTATGCCGATGTCTCTACCCTACGTTCCTAGTGCGACCTGGTTACCCAAGTACAGCGGTGTACCCAGCACCTTGGAGAACTTCCAGAGGAAGATATGCCAAGCCCTGGACATGTACCCGATGACCGGTAAGCAAAGAGCTTCAGTTATTATGGGACAGTTAACCAGTGCAGCCGAACTGCAGAGCCGCAGCTGGCCTATAGAAGTTCAGGAATCTGTGGAGCAGATATTCGCTAGATTAACCGGGTCTTTGAGTGCCATACCGAGGCTGGATTAAGACTGTCATTCTATCGTTGTAACCAAGGGGCACAAGAAACTGTCCTTGATTATTCACTGCGCTTGCAAGAAGCATACAGACTGTTAAAATAAGTCGATCCAGACAGTGCTCGAGATGAGAACAAAGCGTTAATTGGACAATTTATTGTGGGCCTTAAACTATCTGAGGATAGAAAGCAAGCAAGCTGGTGGTCCATACAGAATCCAGGCGCCGAGTTTGATACCTTGAGAGACTTAACAGTTTGGGGACAACGACTCGCTGAAGTACCTGATCCCGCTTCACCGCAGCAGCAGCAGTACACTGACACCCCTTCCGTGCCGGCAGCAGCCTCTCCAATCCCTGCGATTCAGTCCAGCGCACAGACTGTAACACCTGACCGGTTTGAACAACTGTGTGCTAATGTCGAGCAGCTGATGAAAGACGTGGCCAAGCTACAAGCTGGGAGAAGACCCAAGACAGATGCAAGGCCATCGGACAAGATTCAACTCGCCGACAGCCCGGATGATGTTCCCTGGATGAGGAGAAAGACACAGCCGTCGCGAGGAAAACCTGCAGACCGCCGCAGTCCTGACAGACGCCGCAACAGTCAGCAGAACGACTTAGGAGGACGCAATCTGCAATCCCGTCCTTTAAACGAGCGACCCCTGGGCGAGAAGGGCCAACCCCAGGAGTAGACTGTCCAGGCCCTACGTCCAGCTGGGAACACAAGTATGTGGGAGACTGTCCATACTTACCAATCGTCATCGATGGCATCGCTATCTCCGCCTTGATAGACACTGGATCCCAGGTGACATCCATCCCCAGTGTCCTTTACAAGCAGTTCTGGCCCGATGTTAAGCTAGAACCCCCTAACCCTGAGATGAACCTTGAAGCCACTAATGGTATTCGGTTACCATAGAGGGGCAGTGGGAAGCTACAGTAAAGGTGGGGAGGGTGCAGTTGAATAACCAGGGTATCTTAGTGGTCCAGGATAAGCCTAACCACAAGGATCCATATGTCATATTGGGTACCAATGTCATGATCAAATGCCTCGATGAAGTGTTGTTTTTACTCCAACAGAGTGCTGAAGCCGGTAAACCCAGAGAAAAGAGGGCTATCCAAAAGCAGATCAGGGCTCTGGTGTATCAACAACAGGTAACCTTGTCAAATGGTGAGATTGGCAGAGTAAGAGTCACAGACCCCATTCCAATTGTGGTACCACCCAGAAGTGAAATGATGATCTGGTGTCGAGCAGCCATAGGCCTCAGAGGGCAGGACTACCAAGCTGTAGTAGAACCTGTAATGTCCGACAGTAGTCCTACGCTCTTGACAGCCAGAGGGTTAGTCGATGTAATAAAGGGGAGAGTCCCCGTATGCATATTGAATTATGGTGATGACGAAGTCAGATTACCTAGATATGCAACTGTTGCAAAATTGTACCAAGTAAAAGATGATGCTGTGATTGATGTAAAATCCTCAAACCAAACAGTCACTGATGAACCCCCTCACTCCAAAGATCAGTTAGAGAAATGGTGTCAAGACCTCAGTGTAGGAACTGACAATACACCCTCTCACCAGAAAAATGGAGTATACCGGGTGGTTCGGGAGTATGAGCAAGTGTTCAGCAAACACCCACTTGACTTTGGGAGGATTAAAGGGGTACAACATCATATCCCCACAAACAACCATGCACCCATCAAAGAAAGGTACAGGCCTATACCACCCACTCACTACCAAAAAGCAAAAGAGATGCTTCAGGACATGAAGAATGCAGGAGTCATTAGGGATAGCTGTAGTCCCTGGGCCGCACCACTAGTCCTGGTTAAAAAGAAAGATGGTAGTATGAGGATGTGTGTAGATTATAGGCAAATCAACAAAGTCACACACAAGGATGCATACCCGTTACCCCGCATAGAAGAGTCACTAGCTGCACTCAAATCTGCCAACTATTTCTCCACATTAGATCTTACTAGTGGGTACTGGCAGGTTGCCGTTGCAGAGGAGGATCGTGAGAAGACAGCCTTCACTACTCCCATGGGCTTATGCGAGTTCAACAGTATGCCATTCGGTTTGTGCAATGCCCCAGGCACATTTCAGAGACTTATGGAGTGTTGTTTGGGCCACAAGAACTTTGAGACTGTCTTGTTATACCTTGATGATGTCATTGTCTACTCTCAGACCTATGAAGATCACCTCCAACACCTGAGTGAAGTGTTCGAGTCACTGTCCAAGTACGGGATGAAACTGAAACCGTCCAAGTGCCACCTGCTGAAACCCAAGGTCCAATACCTAGGACATGTGGTCAGCGCCGAAGGCGTAGCACCGGATCCGGATAAGGTCACCGTCATCAAGGACTGGCCAGCACCCATCAACCACAAAGAGGTACGTCAATTTCTAGGACTGGTCGGGTACTACCGACGATTCATCAAAGGCTATACCAAGATAGCTGCCCCCATGCAAGATCTCTTAGTAGGTCAATCTAAAAACGGCAAGATCAGGGGACCCCCGTTCCACTGGGCCCAGAACAGGACAAATCCTTCCAGACGCTGAAAGACGCTTTAACTGGAGAAGAAATCCTGGCTTACCCTGACTACAATCTACCGTTTTTATTGTACACCGATGCAAGCAATGAAGGTTTAGGAGCAGTCCTATCTCAACGTCAGCAGGGCAAAGAGAAGGTGATAGCCTACGCAAGCAGAAAGCTCCGTCCCACCGAAAGGAACCCGGAAAACTACAGCTCCTTCAAGCTGGAGTTCCTGGCCCTGGTCTGGGCGATCACAGAGCGTTTCAAGCATTACCTGGCCTCCGCCCCGTTCACAGCTTTCACAGATAACAACCCTCTAACACACTTAGAGACTGCAAAGCTGGGAGCCCTAGAACAGCGTTGGGTAGCAAGACTCGCTAACTACGACTTCACTGTAAAGTACCGGGCAGGTCACAAGAACGGCAATGCTGATGCCCTGTCCCGAATGCCCCACCTTCCTGAAGAGGGAGAAGACATAGATGACCTAGAAGAGATTGAACTACCTGCTTTCCACCGTTCAGGTACAGCAACATGTCATCAGAGAAACCAGACACGTGTAGAGAGGACCGTGAACCCGTTACCTCACCATGACTGGAAGGAGGCTCAAGCCAACGACCCAGATGTCAGCCTGGTAAGGGATCTCATCACTCAAGAACACGCCAACATGGACTCTGATGCCTCACCAAATGCTAAACGCCTGTGGAAGGAGAAAGGAAGGTTGTTCGTCTACCAAGGTAAACTATGCAGAAGATACCTCAACCCACGAACCCATGAACTCATCTGGCAGATTGTAGTTCCCAAGACCGAAGTCCAAATGATCCTTGAAGCATACCATGATGATGCCGGACACTTTGGATGGAAGAAACTGGAGAGACTCCTAAAGGATCGGTTCTACTGGGTCGGTATGAGAGGTTCCATTGACAAATGGTGTAAAAACTGTGGACCATGTCACCTTCGAAGAAAAGACCATCTAACTCAGAAAGCTCCGTTGCAGCCAATTGTTACCACCAAACCTCTTTAAATAGTTGCTCTCGACCACGTGAAGCTTACCCCAAGTCGAACCGGGTACACCTACGCTCTCACCATCGTCGATCACTACTCAAGATTCCTGGTAGTCGTTCCAGTTAAGGATTTAACTGCTGAGGTAGCAGCCAAAGCGTTCCAGAGTTACTTCTGTCGCCCCCATGGGTATCCAGACCAAGTCTTAACTGATCAAGGACCAGCCTTCGAATCAGCTCTGTTCCAAGAATTCTTAGGGCTGTATGGGTGTAAGAAAATCCGCACAACACCTTATCATCCTCAGACGAACGGTTTATGTGAGAAGATGAACCACATAGTCATTGACATGCTCAAGACCTTACCAGTTGAAGAGAGAAATCAATGGCCAGAGAAACTTCCAGATCTCGTGGACATCTACAACCACATACCTGTCAGTTCGACAAATTACACACCTGCTTACTTGATGAGAGCAAGACCAGGTAAACTGCCTATTGATTTGCAGATGGGAACCGTTGAACCCACAGAAGACTCTTCTGATGAAGATTGGGTCAGCCAACGCCAAGAAAAGTACAGGAAAGTACAGGAGAGTGTTGAAAGGAACCTTGAAATCAGTAGGACCAAACAAGAAAAAGACTTTAACAAACACGCCTCAGCTGAACCGTTAGCTATAGGTGATGTAGTGCTGAAAAGAAAGCGAAAAACCAACAAATTGGATAACAGTTGGGAATCCGCACCCTACACCGTTATGCCGTCACACTATGATAACTCAAAAACTTGTGTTATTAGCAAAGACAATGGGAATACTATTGCGACTGTTTCAAGGGATCATTTGAAGAAATGTCCGCCACAGTTAATCCCACAAGCAACCAGTTACCCTACTGTAACTCAAGATGAAGAAACCAAAGAAAATCTCGTCCTTACAGAAATTGGATACTTACCAGCTGATTGGCCACAAATAGGTGATGCATTCCTCATACCAGTTATGCACTTCTACCAGCCTACAGAAGGTCAGCCACAGCCAAATCCAATTCCACAAGTCCAACAAGAAGAAGTCCAAGTGCAAGAATTGCAGCCTGTTATCATGGAACCTGAGATTCCTGTAATCGGTCAGCCTGCTAGTCCCACAGTAAGAGAAGCCATTCCTAATCAACTACCTACAGAGGTCAGTCCAGTTGATAGACTCCGCACTTACTATGGTCTTACACAAAGCAGACATAGAGAATTACCAACCACTTCGTACACTACACAAGCAGCTTTGGAAACACCCACACTACGCAGATCCACACGTAGTACATTAGGCCAACCCCCACAAAAACTTGGAGAATGGGTTTAAAATGTAGTGGAAAATGTAACCTGTAAGTGTTGTAAATAATTAACCAGTTTTCAAAAACCTGTAAAAAGTAGTGTACAGAAGGGTGGAGGAACTGGGCTATGTCCCAAGTATACTAAGTTGGGGACAGAAAGTGCCTGGTAAGGTATAGAAAGGTTAGTACCGGCCTCCCAAGCAGAGACACCCGTAGGGAATGTATAAAGTTTACCATGTATCCCTGGATTCTACCTTTTTCCTTTTCACAAACTTTGGACAATTGTCACAGGACTTGTGTGACCACTAACTTTACCTTTTTCCAGCCTGCGGCAGATGGACTAGTGCCGTACGGACTGCTTTTCACTTTTTCCACATTTTTCACTCCTTTTCAGTGATTTTTGTGTTTTCTTTAAGATTTTGTAAATTGAATGTTATAATATGCTTAGTGTTAAGTTGTAAAAATAACTTTTTGCTCAGCCGGGAGAACTGAGGTTAACTAAGGGGGAATGTGGCACCTGGCACCTGTTGGGCACCACAGAAATCCTTAGGTACAATGGAGTAAGTAACAGCACAGCAAAACCACAACACAAACAACACTTAGAACACCTGGTTTCACCCCGAGCCTCTAGGGGGAGCTACCACTGGTCACTTGAGCCAGTTCCCCCTATAAATAGAGTCTTGGAGGGAGAAACTTCAGAGTGTGGTAGACGCTATAAGAGCTGCCAGCCTGTGTGAAACCTCCACCCTATGAGGAACACACTAGGCCCATCCAGCCTGTTAACCAGTGGGAGTCCCTGCAATTGGGACAAGAGGAAGAAGGAGATCACCTCTCAGGAACACAGAGTTAATCAGACTCTTTCCTTAAACACCGGTTACTGGAACCGAAGCTGTGGAAGCTACAGAGCCATCACAGAAGAACCAGTATACTACACAGGGAGTCTAGCCCCCTGTTCACCTGTCGCACCTACCAGCGAGAGCCCAGGGAAGAAGGTAGAATTATCATCACCCTTTTACAGTGCCCTCAGTGCTGACAACCAGGTGAAATCCGTTCCATTGAACAAACTGCCCGGTCCGGAAGGATTCCACATCCACCCGACCTTAGCACCAGAAGTAGAGAAAGGAAGCCTAACACTGCTTGCTGTGAAACTCCATAAGTGCCAACTTCACTATCCCGGTCCGATTGTACCTGACTACCCACCAGTAAAGGTACCTAAAAGAGACTGTGTGTGGTTGTGCAGCAATTCCTGGATTCAGCGCAGCATCCCGCAGCTGCCTCACAACATCTTGCGCAGCTCCCGGCTCCGGGGATTCCCGCTCATCC
The DNA here is from genome assembly GCA_033576535.1 of Allobates femoralis. Classification (NCBI taxonomy): domain Eukaryota; kingdom Metazoa; phylum Chordata; class Amphibia; order Anura; family Aromobatidae; genus Allobates; species Allobates femoralis. The sequence continues at coordinate 484,784,966 of JARQOC010000002.1, forward strand.
TGTGGGGAGCGTTCCATCTCGCTGTGTACCATCCCCCGGAGACCCGAACAGCGCTGGTAAAGTTACCAGAACACCCGCAGGTGGCGTCACGAAGACAAATCACCCCCACTGTTCCGCCATTCCCCTATTGATCTGGACCACCGGGCCTACACCACCGCAGGCGCGGTTCCGTGACAGGAGGAGAAACAACGCCCGCTACGTGTACCCCCGGCTACGGTGAGTCAAGTGCATGTTGAACATGTTCTGCAAAAGAAAGGTACAATATATACTGTGGAAGCAGGGTATACAAAGTTTGGGGACTATGTAACGCAGTACCTGACAGGTGTACTGTTGCTTCTCTGTACCTCCACAATGTTTACTGTTACCACATAGTTGAGGTATAGACCAAATCAATTGAAAAGAAACAAAAATAAATGGTTTTTATTACATAGGAAATAAAATAAAACATTTTCAACTATCAAAAGTCAGGAGCAAGTATGAAAACTATCAACAGTGCACATTGCACATCTTAAAATAACTGAAAATAAGAAACATTGAAAAAGATTTTTAACAATCAAATCGGAAAAGTAATAACTATGTACAGGTATTATCACATTGAACATGTTAAAAAAACAACTTTGTACATGTCTACAAAACAATTCAACATTCAACATTTCTTCAACATGGTACATGGCATGGACTACAAAAACATTAGACCATTTCATCCTGCCAATCCCATCTTCCCTGGTCACACACAAAATACAAAGAAAATATGTCCCTCATTTCGGAAATGGCCATAGTTGTCTGTTCCCGACGCGTTTGGTAGTCCTGTAATGTGCTTTCTGCAATGGCATCACACTCCAAAGAAAGTCGTTCTTTGTCCAAAACGTAAGTATGCAGAACCACACAGGCTTTAACAATGTCATCCTCAGACTCAGGTTGCATTTGAATGGCCTTTCCCAAAATGCACCATTTTGCTGTTAAAAGACCAAAAGCGAGTTCCACCACTCTTCTTGCCCTTGTGAGTCTGTACTTGAAAATCTGTTTTGCATGACACAATCCACTGCTGGAATAAGGCTTCAGAATGTTCTCGCACATCTGAAAAGCCTCATCTGCTACAATAACGAAGGGCATAGGTGGTCCATCTGTGTGCGGCAGAGGCCTTGGTGGTGGAATACTGAAATCGTTGTTATAAATTTGCCGTCCCATGGGAGATTGCTTAAAATTCTGAGAGTCATTAGATCGTTCATAAGACCCAATATCAACGGAAACAAAGCGACATTGGGAATCCGCAATCACCATGAGAGCAATAGAATAGTATTTCTTATAGTTAAAGTATTCCGAACTGCTGCCAGCAGGTTTAACTATCCGGATGTGCTTGCCATCCAGAGCACCAACGCAGTTTGGAAAATTGGTGATTTCATTAAACTTGGCAGCAGACGTCATCGACAGGTCCATTGTGGGTTCAGGAAGGAATTCAGGTTGTAAGACGTCCCACAATGCTATACAGGTTTCTTTAACAATTCCGGAAATCGTCGATATTCCAAGCCGGAATTGGAAATGAAGTGAAGACATGCTTTCTCCACTTCCAAGGAATCTGCAAAACAATGAATCAAAATATCACCACAGTATCATACTTTCAAAGTCAAAAAACACACAACATTAAAATGCTTGAAATTCTATAAAATGTACAGGAAACAATCAAAATATGCAACACACAAAATATCATGGAGAATAGGGAAGGAACAAGATTCCCACCCACCACAGTGTAAATGAAAGCAACAAAAGGAAGTACTCAGTCCCACTACAGGATTTTTCAATATGTAAAAAAAAAAGGATTAAAAAAATAAAATGCTGAAAAACATTGAATTGTGACTGTGTACAACACATTGCCAGCATACAGCAAACCAGCAAGTAAAAAGAAAAAAAAATTAAATTAAAAAATGAACAACATTAAAGTACTGTATATACTCGTGTATAAGCCGACCCGTGTATAAGCCGACCCCCCTACTTTTGCCCCCAAAACCTGGGAAAACCTATAGATTCGTGTATAAGCCGAGGGTGGACCCCAGCACAGGTATACAGCCCCCAGCAGTGTGGTATACAGGCCTCCCCAGTGGTATATACAGGCCCCAGCATTATATACAGCAGCCCCAGTGGTATACAGCAGCCCCATTGGTGTGGTATACAGTAGCCCCAGTGGTATATAGCAGCCCCAGTGGTATATAGCAGCCCCAGTGGTATACAGCAGTCCCAGTGGTATATAGCAGCCCCAGTGATATACAGCAGCCCCAGTGGTGTGGTATACAGCAGCCCCAGTGGTATACAGCAGCCCCAGTGGTATATAGCAGCCCCAGTGGTACACAGCAGCCCCAGTGGTATACAGCAGCCCCAGTAGTATATAGCAGCCCCAGTGGTATACAGCAGCCCCAGTGGTGTGGTATACAGCAGCCCCAGTGGTATATAGCAGCCCCAGTGGTATACAGTAGCCCCAGTGGTGTATAGCAGCCCCATAGTCCTCCAAATAGTATAATGCACTCCCCATAGTGATCCATATAGTATAATGCCCCCCATACAGTGCCACCCATATACAATAGATCGCACCCCCCTATACAATACAGTAACCCCGTATACAATAGTCAACAGCAGCACCCTCCCATATACAATATAGCACCCATCATACAGCACCCTCCATATACAATGGATCACCTCCCATACACAATGCAACACTCCCAACCCCCAAATACAGTGCACCAACCCCCATAGTCCTCTTATATTATAAATAACTTCATTGTCAGTGATTAAAAAAATAAAGGGATACTCACCTCTTTCCTCGATCCTTGCTGCTCCACCACCGGCCTCTTCAGCGTGCGTCCGTGCTCTGCATAGAGGGACGCTCAATGATGATGTCATCGCTCCCCGCCGTGCAGAGCTGCTGTGTGCGGGAGATGTGAAGGCAGAGACAGCAGCTGGCACGGTGCATAGATGGCTGGTGGTGGGCGGTGGGCGGCAAGCGTCGGGTCCCTTATAAGTCGCTATGTGCAGGGCGCCTGCCGCATTACCGCCCCCCTGTTTAACAGTAAATAGTGCCGCCTGATGTGACCAGCTCAACTTGTCTACTGGTTGGTGCGGCCCTGTCTCTACTTTGATTTGTCTTACTATATGCACTCTCACCCTTGTGTGCTGTCTCTCTCTCCCCTGTGCTGTCTTATCCCCTCATGTGCTCTCTCCATTGAGCTGTCTTCCTCCTGTGTGCTCTCCTATTAGAATAAGTGGAACACACTCAAGAGTTTAAAGTGTTCAAATTTTAACACTTTATTAACTATATGGGATACACACATAATTTGCAATACAAATAGAGGTTTAAGGTGTGGAATCTAAGGTTGGTACCACAGACAGGTTGTAACAACTGGATAAATGGTGGAATCAAGTTCAAACATCACATATGGTGCAACAGCCACACTTGGCTACAAGGATAATAGCAATTCCCAGAGTACAATCACTCTTCACAATAACTCACCTATATGTCCAAGGTGGCTGCTGCCAGATTCACACCATGCCCAGAAGTCCTGCTCAGTGGTGCCCCCTAACTCAACGTACGTTTCACAACACTTTGTCAAGGCATTGTGAAACATGCGTTGGGGTAGGGGGCACCACTGAGCAGGACTTCTGGACATGGTGTGAATCTGGCAGCAGCCACCTTGGACATATGGGTGAGTTATTGTGAGGAGTGATTGTACTCTGAGAATTACTATTATCCTTGTAGCCAAGTGTGGTGTGATGTTTGAACTTGATTCCACCATTTATACAGTTGTTACAACCTGTCTGTGGTACCAACCTTAGATTCCACACCTTAAACTTCTATTTGTATTGCAAATTATGTGTATGTATGCCGCATAGTTAATAAAGTGTTAAAATTTGAAACTTTAAACTGCTGACTGGGTTCCACTTATTCTAGTATGTAATTGGAGTATTTCCTGCTATATCCTACCTAGCAGTGAGTGGCTCTATCACACTTGGTGGAGAATGCGGGCATAGACCCCCAGGAGGCACCCATATTCACTACAAACGACCTGTATGTCCTGGGTGAAGGCAGCCACAAGGCTGCAAACACCGTCAGACAGCATGGAGGACCTGATTAAGCACTTGGTGCAGATCCAACAGCAACAGCAGCAACATAAACAACAGCTTGCGCATCAGGAAACAAATAAACTCTTGATGCAGCAGTTGCCGCATCAGCGGGAGCAGCAACAGGAACTCCTGACTGAGGTACTCCGTGCAAGGGCAGCTGGCCCATCCCCAGGTGCAGATGAGGATTCCGGCATCAGGAAAGCGGTAAGGCGGGCACTCCAAAAGATGACCCCGGGGGGATGATGTTGAAGCCTTTTTGACGATTTTTGAGAGGGTCGCAGAGCGAGAAAAACTGCCACCGAGACAGTGGGTTGAGGTGTTGGCACCATTTTTAAAGGTAGAGCCCCAAAAAGCTTACTATGACCTGGCTTTACTGGACGCTCAGGAGTTTGGGAAGCTAAAGACTGAGATTTTAGCACGCCTGGGTGTGGCAATGGATAGATTTGTGCACGCCCTCCCGAAGCCAGTGCAGACCTGGGTTGCTCAGGGTGACCCCCCAGAATGCCGATGGCCTGGTGGGACTGGTGGAGAGGTACCAGGGGAAGGCACAGAACTTGCCAGCTACATATTGGGGCGTACAAACAGTGTCCGACACCCAAAGGAAGGGTAATAGAGCTATGGGTGGTGGGAGCCCAAGGCCCCAAGGGGTAAGTGGAGGCGTAACAAAACCTCCCGTGGTCCATTAAGCTGTTGGAGGTGTCAAGGCCCTGGTCATGTAGCCGCCCGTTGTCCCCTGACTATTGAGCGAATGGACTGTAGCCTGGGTCGGCGCTCTTCATATTATGCTTACCCGATCTACAGCAATGACAGCGAACCCAGAGAGGGTTGTGGAAGTGAATGGGGCCCACGTAACGGGACTATTGGACTCCGGAAGTTTGGTGACCCTGGTGAGGGCCACACTTCCCCATCGACTAATACCGGGTAAAAAGGTGGGCATCCGCTGTATCCATGGAGATGCCAAGAACTACTCCGTTGCTATTGTGACCATAAAAACAAACTGCGGGACTAAGTCATATGAAGTTGAGGTGGTGGAAGACTTATTGCATTGGTGATAATCGGGCGGGACATCCAGCGGGAATTTTGGGACTGCTCAAATGAGGGACTTGACACTGAAAGGGGCCTTTGGAAATGTGACTGTTATAAACGGGGTTGCCCAGGAGCCGGGGGCTGACACCAGATTCCCTCACTTCGCAGTAAATGGGGAGTTGCTATATCGGGTTACCCAGGTGAGAGGTGAGGTAATAGAACATCTGTTGGTTCCAGGGCCCTATAGACACAAAGTACTAGACATGGCCCATTCTCATGTCTTGGGTGGTCACCTAGGGGTAGATAAGACTCAGGAGTGGATCCTTCAGAGGTTTTATTGGCCTGGGTGTCATCGGGAGATTGTAGACTATTGTAAGTCATGTCCCACCTGCCAATTGACCGCCCCCGTTGCTCACTTCCGAAGTCCGCTAGTGCCTTTACCAATTATAGAAGTGCCCTTTCATCGAATTGCTATGGATCTGGTGGGCCCCTTGGTCAAGTCTGCAAGAGGCCACCAGTACATCCTAGTAGTCCTGGACTATGCGACTCAGTACCCAGAGGCGATACCTTTGAGAAATTCCTCTGCTAAAAATATAGCCCGAGAATTGCACATCTTCTCTAGAACGGGACTTCCAAAAGAGATCCTCACAGATCAAGGAACCCCCTTTATGTCCAAGGTTATGAGGGAACTGTGTAAAGCACTACAGATAACCCAATTGAAAACCTCAGTGTACCATCCACAGACAGATGGCCTCGTGGAGAGATTCAACAAATCATTGGAGTCCATGCTGAAGAAGGTGGTCGAAAAAGATGGTTGAGACTGGGACAGTCTCCTACCATATCTGATGTTCTCTATCAGAGAGGTTCCCCAGGCCTCAACGGGATTCTCTCCATTTGATCTCTTGTATGGTCGTCATCCTCGAGGTCTCTTGAACATAGCAAAAGAGACGTGGGAAGCGGAGGTGACCCACCACCGTAGTGTCGTGGAGCATGTCACTCAGATGCAGGCGAGAATCGCCGAGGTGATGTCCAACATAAGAGAAAATCTGCTCCGAACGCAAGAGGCGCAAGCAAGGGTGTATAACCGCTCTGCAAGGGTGTGACAGTTCAGTCCTGGTGATCGTGTACTGGTATTGATCACTACAGTCGAAAGTAAATTCCTCGCCAAGTGGCAAAGGCCTTATGAAGTGGTTGAAAAAGTGGGCGAGGTGAACTACAAGATTCACCAACCTGTAAGAAGGAAGCCCTACCTGGTATACCACGTCAACCTGCTGAAGCCATGGCCGGATAAAGACCCTAGAAACCCCCTGCCTGGTAGGCAAGATGGAGGCCGACATCACGGAGGTCACAGTGGTGGACACACTGTCGAGGGCTCAAAAGCATGTCGAGAGTTGCTTCCTTGGAACAGGGATCTCTTCACAGACCTGCCGGGATGTACTCAGGTTGTGGAACACGATATCCTGACTGAACCACACGTGAGGGTTAACCTGAAGCCATACCGAATCCCTGAAGCTCGTCGAGAAGTGATCTCGAAGAGGTGATGAGAATGTTGAATCTTGGTGTTATTGAAGAATCGAAAAGTGTCTGGTTCAGTCTCATCGTACTTGTGCCGAAACTGGACAGATCATGGAAGTTTTGTAATGACTATCGCAAGTTGAACGAAGTGTCCGAGTTTGACGCCTATCCGATGCCTCGACTCGATGAGCTCATCGAGAGGTTAGGACCAGCAAGGTACATCACCACCCTTGACCTAACAAAAGGATACTGGCAGATACCTATGTCACGGAGTGCCAAGGAGAAGACGGCCTTCTCTACACCTGATGGATATTTCCAGTATACGCGGATGCCATGGACCGAATCCTAGCCCCCCATAAAAGGTATGCTGTGGCTTATTTGGACAACATCGTGATCTTTACATCGGACTGGGAAAGTCACCTGCAGAAGGTCCAGATGTTGTGGTACATCACCACCCTTGACCTAACAAAAGGATACTGGCAGATACCTATGTCACGGAGTGCCAAGGAGAAGACGGCCTTCTCTACACCTGATGGATATTTCCAGTATACGCGGATGCCATGGACCGAATCCTAGCCCCCCATAAAAGGTATGCTGTGGCTTATTTGGACAACATCGTGATCTTTACATCGGACTGGGAAAGTCACCTGCAGAAGGTCCAGATGATGCTGCAGGCACTGAGAACCGCGGAGTTCACAATAAACCCGAAGAAGTGCTCCATTGGGAAGGAGGATGCCAGGTATTTGGGTTATGTTGTGGTACATCACCACCCTTGACCTAACAAAAGGATACTGGCAGATACCTATGTCACGGAGTGCCAAGGAGAAGACGGCCTTCTCTACACCTGATGGATATTTCCAGTATACGCGGATGCCATTCGGCTTGCAGGGAGCCCCAGCCACCTTCCAGAGGGCCATGGACCGAATCCTAGCCCCCATAAAAGGTATGCTGTGGCTTATTTGGACGACATCGTGATCTTTACATCGGACTAGGAAAGTCACCTGCAGAAGGTCCAGATGATGCTGCAGTCACTGAGAACCGCGGGGTTCACAATAAACCCGAAGAAGTGATCCATTGGGAAGAGGAGGCCAGGTATTTGGATTATGTTGTCGGCAGAGGCCAGATCAAGCCACAACTAAATAAAGTGGCGGCAATCCAGAGCTGGCCACAACCCCTCTCTAAGAAGCAAGTCAGAGCCTTCCTGGGACTGGTCAGATATTACCGGCAATTCATATCGAACTTTGCTGTGAAAGCCGCTCCCTTGACCGACCTCCTTAAGGGCACAAAGTCCTCCATGGCCAAGTGAACTTCGGAAGCTGAGACGGCTTTCCAGGACCTGAAGTCAGCTCTGCGTAAACGACCAGTCCTAATGGCACCAGATTTCAGCAGAGAGTTTGTACTCCAGACCAACGCATCAGAGATCGGGCTAGGAGCTGTCCTGTACCCAGGGCCGGTTTTAGACCAAGTGGGGCCCTGGGCGAAATTGAGAGTGGGGCCCCAACTGTTTGTGCCGCCCGGGGCGGTCAAAAAATTTGCCGCCCCTTGGGTCGTATTATAGTAGTTATATTCTTGTATATAGGAGCAGTATTATAGTAGTTATATTCCTGTACATAGGGGCAGTCGGAGTATTATAGTAGTTATATTCTTGTACATAGGGTCAGTCGAGTATAGTAGTTATATTCTTGTATACAGGAGTCCTATATACAAGAATATAACTACTATACTAAAACACAAAGAGAAGGGGCGCAATTGGGGGGTAAGTATTGGGCCAAATGGCCACTCACCTATTGGGGTTGTCACTGTGCACCTCTGCAAAACCCCAGTGTATGGCAACAAGCAGGACTCAAGGAGGACCCGGGGCAGGAGCAATTTTTGCCGACAGAGGTGTCTTCCCTTCCGTCTTCCGCCCGGGTAGCGGTCACGTGTTGTGATCACGTGACTCGGGATCTCCTTAAAGGAAAAAGACAAAGAAACCGTGTATATATGGACTGGGATCATAGCCAAATTTCAGATTAAATATCAAATGTTATCAGTGCAATACTATATACAGTGCCCTATATAGAATATAGCACCCCCATATACAATACACAGCTCTCCCATATGTTATATATAGCACCCACATACTATATACAGCACCCACACATACTATACACAGCAACCCCATATACTATATACAGCAACCCCATATACTATACAGCACCCCCTTTATACATGACAGCATCCCCCATATACTATATACAGCCCCCATACATGACAGCACCCCCTATTAACTATATACAGCACACCATACACCATATACAGCACCCCCATGAACATGACAGAACCCCTATATACTATATACAGCACCCCCACCATACTTGACAGCACACCCATATAATATATACAGCCTGAGCCCCCATATACATGACAGCACCTGGCCCATATACAACATACAGCAGCATCCCCATATACATGACAGCTGAGCACCCATGTACAACATACAGCACCCCATAAACAATATACAGAACTAATATATATAAAATACAGCCCCCCACATACTATTTACAGCACGTCAGCACCCTCAATATACTATAGGCCAGCAGCATGCCCCACATACATGACATACAGAGCATCCCCATATGATATGACATACATGACACACACACATACATACACACACACAGCATCCTATACAGGCAGAATTTATCTACATGATGGTCAGCAGCACCCTCAATATAGTATATACAGGCCAGCAGCACGCCCCACATACATGACACACACATACACACACACACGCACAACATACTATAATATACAGGCAGCCCCAGTGGTGGTGTATACAGGCAGTCCCAGTGGTGGTGTATACAGGGCCCCAGTGGTGGTGTATACAGGCAGCCCCAGTGGTGGTGTATACAGGCAGCCCCAGTGGTGGTGTATACAGGCAGCCCCAGTGGTGGTGTATACAGGGCCCCAGTGGTGGTGTATACAGGGCCCCAGTGGTGGTGTATACAGGCAGCCCCAGTGGTGGTGTATACAGGGCCCAGTGGTGGTGTATACAGGGCCCCAGTGGTGGTGTATACAGGGCCCCAGTGGTGGTGTATACAGGGCCCCAGTGGTGGTGTATACAGGGCCCCAGTGGTGGTGTATACAGAGCCCCAGTGGTGGTGTATACAGGGCCCCAGTGGTGGTGTATACAGAGCCCCAGTGGTGGTGTATACAGGGCCCCAGTGGTGGTGTATACAGGGCCCCAGTGGTGGTGTATACAGGGCCCCAGTGGTGGTGTATACAGGGCCCCAGTCGTGGTGCATACAGGGCCCCAGTCGTGGTGTATACAGGGCCCCAGTGGTGGTGTATACAGGGCCCCCCATCCTGCACACCTGTAAAGGAATACAGATCATGATGCATCATCATTATACTTACTTATCCCTGCCGGCTGCCGCTGTCCCCGCTCTGCACCGTGTTCCGGCTTCTTCCTGCTTCCTCCTCTGTCTGGCGCACAGGCAATGCGATGCCATTGCCTGCGGCTGCGCCCGGCGCCGGTGACCAGGAAAAAGCCGGATGAAGCCGGAGCGCGGTGCAGAGCGCTGCAAGCCCCGCCTATAATCCGGCCGGTCCTGGGGGCCCTCTGAAACTTGGGGGCCCTAGGCAAATGCCCAGGCTATCCCCCCTAACGCCGGCACTGCCTGTACCTTAGTAGAAAGTTGTCGTCCTGCGAGAAAAACTATGCTATTGTAGAAAAGGAGTGTTTGGCCATCAAATGGGCGGTGGACACTTTACAGTATTACCTCCTAGAGCGACAGTTTAGGCTGGTGTCTGATCATGCGCCCCTGACGTGGTTGAGGGACAGACGGGGAAAGAATGTCAGAGTAACCGGGTGGTTTTTAGCACTTCAGGATTTCACTTTCCATGTTGAGCACAGGCTCGGGAAATTACATGGGAATGCTCTGTCTAGGTTCCCCTGTTTGGTGTCAGATGGGTCCCAAACCCCCGGCTTTGGGCAGAGGGGGAATGTGTAATATGATTACTCGTACCGTAAGTGTTGGGAGATATGTGTCAGCCAGATTGATGAACTCCGTTATGTGAGCTGGGGCTGATTCAGGGCCGGCTCCAGGTTTCTGTGGGCCCCGGGCGAAAGAGTCTCAGCGGGCCCTTTTAACCCATAATGATTTCATATATATATATATATATATATATACACACACACAGTATATAGATATATAATGTGAACCAAAATACATATATATATATATATACACTCCCCACAAACATAATCCATCTCTGAGCCTGTCTTCCCCTGTGCACTGGGTCTCCATGCCTTGTGCCTGTCTCCCCACTGTGCGCTGTCTCTCCCCTGTATGATGTTTCTCCCCCATGTGCGCTGTTTTCCCTCTGTGTCTCTCTCCCCCATCTCCTTCCTTTCTGTGGACTCGCTAGCTCTCTTTTTCTCTCTATCTCCCTCTCTCCCAGAAACATTAATTTGGTAGCACCAGACACACACTGTGGAGCCTTGACCGGACACACACTGTGGAGCCTTGACCGGACACACAACTGCGGAGCCCCGACCGAACACACACTGTGGAGCCCCGACCGGACACACACTGTGGAGCCCCGACCGGACACACACTGTGGAGCCCTGACCGGACACACACTGCAGAGCCCTGACTGGACACACACTGCGGAGCCCTGACTGGACACACACTGCGGAGCCCTGACCGGACACACACTGCGGAGCCCTGACTGGACACACACTGCGGAGCCCTGACCGGACACACACTGCGGAGCCCTGACCGGACACACACTGCGGAGCCCTGACTGGACACACACTGCGGAGCCCTGACCGGACACACACTGCGGACACACAGCAGAGCTCTGCTGTCCCCACTGCTGTGGGTCCCTGGGCGCTGTGTATTTGTTCCTGTCCTGAAATGGGGGCCCATCATACATCAGCACATCAGGCAGTATCACACACAAGCTTAGATACAGCAGTCGATAACACACATAGCAGGCTTACATACATTAGCACATCAAGCAGTATCACACATAATTAATTTAGATACAGCAGTTCATCAGTCATTATCATAAATAATAGGCTTAGATACAATAGAACATCAGTCAGTATTATACATAGCAGGCTTAGAAACAGCAGTTCATCAGTCAGTATCATATATATCACGCTTAGGGGGCCGTCACACGCTACAATATCGTGAGTGATATTGTTAGCGATCACGTGCACGCGCGATCGCTTACAATATCGCTCACATCGCTGGTGAGATGTCACACAGGCAGACTCACCAGCGATGTGGAGCAGCGAGATCGCTGGTAACTATGGTACACATCGGGTTACTAGGCGCTGCGCGGCGCTTAGTAACCCGATGTTTACCATAGATACCATCTCCCAGCTTAGGCTCTGCCGCTGGGAGATGGATCATTGTGGTGTCACACAGCACGATGAGGCAGATTGATCAAGCGTTTATCTCTTGATATGAGCTCCGGCTCTCATATCTGCGATGTCACGATCAAGCGATATTACATTGTAAAATCGCTTGATCGCACGCAGCGATGCAGAAACGATATCGCTTAAGCGATCAAAAAGCAGATCATATAAGCGATATCGTGCATTAAATTGAACCGTGTGACGGCCGCCTTAGATACATCAGCACATCAGGCTGCAGTATCACACATAATAGGCTTAGATACATTCGAACATCACTCAATATTATGCATAGCAGGCTTAGCTTAGAGCAGGAATTGTCACACATGGTAGTCTTGGAAACAGGGTTAAGTAGTATCACACATGATAGGCTTAGATACATTAGTACTGTACTTGGATACAGCAGTCCATCACTCCTGTGTGCTGCTGCTGCAGCCCTCCGCTCCTGCTCTCCCTGCTACTCTCCCTCCCGTTCTGCCTTCTAACCTGTGTGGGAGAAGGTGATATCCATGATCCATCAGATCGGACAGTCACTATGCCTGAGCCGGGAGCTGAGCTCTATATGATCTCCTGATCTGCACTTCCTGCCAGAGACCATAGAGCTCCCGCTCAGTGCAGATCGGCATAGTGACTGTCAGATATCTGCCGCACAGGTCAGGAGAGGGGGTCCGCAGCAGCACACAGGGGGCTCCAGGAGGCCAACTGTCAGGGGCACATATTCATTGCCCAATGGCCCACTGCCACTGGAAAATACAGGACAGGGGACGCTGTTCTGTGGCAGATGGCTTGGGCCCCCCAGGCAGCTCTGGGCCCCCCAGATAATTCTGGGCCCCGGCTCTTGCCCGGGTAAGCCGGGTGCTGACACCGGCCCTGGGCTGATTCACCATGTCCCTCCCTCCCTGAGGTGTGGTCAGAGAAGTTAAATGTTCACCTGTGTTTTTTTTTCTCTGGTGTGAGTTTGGAGAGCAGCAGAGCACAGTATGCAGCTCTGAGCCTAAGAATCTGATCCCCAGTTTTGTTGTGTTCATGGGCAATATAGAGGTGTATGTGTCATGAATGAATCATGAGACTGGTATATATATGTTGGGGGTTTTGTTATTGGAACAAAGTGTTAGTGTGTGCTCTCCTATGTATGACGTGACCCACCACATGTGTGTATATATGTGTATATGTTTGTGTGTATAAAAGTGTGAGTATATGTATGTACATATGTATGTGTATGTGTATGACATGACCCACCGCGTGTGTATATATGTGTGTATATGTGTGTATATATACACCATTGTTTTTCTTATGAAATTCTCAGTCAGTTTGATGTGTCACATGACCCTCTTCTCACTGAAAATAAAAAGCTGAATCCAAAATAGCTGACTTCAAAATGACCGCCATGGTCACCACCCATCTGGAAAAGTTTTCCCCCTTCCATATACTAATATGCCACAAACAGGAAGTTGATATCACAACTATTCCCATTTTATTTAGGTGCATCCATATAAATGGCCCACCCTGTATATCCGGCAGGATTGTGTTGTTTTCATCCTTATGTCACACATACCTCTATATTGTTTATGCAAGAACATAGTTATGTTGTCATTTTACTTAGTGACACTTAGGTGCATAATAAGCCACCTATAGTGCAATCATGTACTAGATTACTTTTATTTGTCATGATGTTTTACTGATATATCTTTTGTTTTCTATTTTATGTTTCATTGTCAAAACTAAAACGTGAACAAGGCAAAAGTTGCCGAAACATTCTGTATTACAGTCTTTGAGGATCTATTTTTCTGCAAAAGATAAAAATAAAGTTGGACTTATTTGGAACACCGTTTCTTCTTGTTTACTCTTTTCCTAAGAGTGTGCCAGAATACATCTCTTATATACTCATTATTTTTCTGAGCACCTCATAGAGAAGGTGAGCAGACTTACTGACTTCCTGTTGAATATTTTGGTCTGGCTCCCACCCTCTATATCTTTTCAAACCTTATCCTTTAATCAGGATGATGCCTCATCCATCCTTTCTAGAGTGAGTTCATCATCTCCATTTCTCACTATACCACCAGATGAACTAAAGATGAAAGACTACGAGAAAGACCTACATAGGAGGATCGCACTTGAATTTCACAGCACGACCCTTGCAATGTATTACCGGGTACAAAGAATCCCAAGGGGGTTAAGGGTCTTGTTACAGCCTACTCTATTCCAGGACAATCAAGATTACTGTAATAAGTTTGAACAGATATGAAATAAATGTTCTATGGACCTCATGCTACTTACTATCAATTACATTCAGGATGAAATAATTGAATTGGATGAAAAGATCGCTACCACCAGAGAACAACTTACACAGACCATCAAGGACTTTAAAAGTATCAAAGCTAATATCAACACAATGGTTTACAAGTTTAAAAAGAATCTTCAAAACAAGAAACGTGCTAAATTTAATAGAGACGAAGAAGAATACCAGAAGAATCAAGTTTACTTCTGGATGTTTACTGATTATTCACATTTCTGTATACCTAAGAAACCATGGTCAACTACATCCAGCTCAGATAGGGATCAGGGTCCTGCCAGACCAGGTCTTGCCCAACCTTTTTTGGTACCACGAAGAGGAAGATCCGCAAAAGGAAAACAAGGCGAAGTAACAGAGGGCATATCAACCAGATCCCAGGTGTGTCAGAGAATATAGTATAACAATTACATAATATAAGACTGGCTTCAACCTTATGTCTAGGTGCAAGCAAGAAAAAAAAAAAAAAAAAAAAAAGAGAATATAGTATAGTCTATAATTTCTCCCTCAGAGGTTAACCTACTACAAAAAGGCCTTTCTTTTTGTCTTGTAACCCTCCTTTAATACCTTCCAGGTTGAACAAGAGTTAGACAGGTTTTTCCGCTCTATTAGATTCAGGGCTCATTTTGCATCATCACCAGCACCGATATCAGATGCTGTACCACAACCACATAAGTTTAATCGTAGGGACTTGGGTCTCTATATACCAAGTACATATAGTCCACCTAGAAAATTTACACCTTTCTGAAACCTACATAACACTTAAGCAAACAGATTTATCAAAAACAATTAAGAGAATCACAGCAGGGGAATTACCTATAGAACATAACTTGACAGTTGATGAGTCCAGAGCTCTAAGAAGCCTAGTGAGTAACAAAACTATAATTGTGAAGCTAGCGGACAAATGGGCCTCGATTCTAGTCATGGATAAAAAACAATACAGCGATGAAATTTACTCTCAGTTAAGAGATGTTGATACGTTCTCATTCCCAGAAACCTTACGGCTCAAATAACTACTAAAATTATTTCATTCATCTTTCATTACTCATCCAACGGTACTATAGACCAGAAGCTAGCAGATTTTCTGCTACACAAAAATACAGTTACCCGGTGTTCTATATATTGCCCAAAATACACAAGAACCTACGACATCCTCCGGGGAGACCGAGCGTGGCATCCACGGAGTCAATTCTCTCTCCCCTGGCGAAAACTCTAGTGTTCACCATAGAGTCTTTCATCAAGGATACAACAGATTTTTTGTCTAAGATTAGTAATTTTAGAAATTTATCAGATGATACCCTACTGGTTACCATGGATGTAAACAGTGTATATAAATGCATAGAGCACAGTACAGGCATACAATTGGTTGACTCCTTTATTACTTCCAGAACTTCCTTTTCTCTTTTAGAGAAACAGTTCTGTTTCGATGCCCTGGAACTCATCCTGTACAATAATTTTTTTCTTTTTCAGGACAACTATTATTTACAGAAGAAAGGGACCGCAATGGGCTCAAATGTAGCACCCCCATATGCCAACATCTATATGGCGGAATTTGAACGCAAACACGTGTACACACATCCCTCTCTCTCTTCTCATGTTCTTCTATGGATGAGATACATAGATGACACTTTTGTTATTTGGGAGGGCACTTCAGAAAAATTGAAACACTTCTTTAATGATCTGAATAGCTGCATTGAGAGCCTTAAGTTTACCCTTCACTGTAACACCATGACTATTAATTTCCTTGATATCTGACCTATACCGTAAACCAACTGATAGAAACAGTCTGTTGTTATACACTAGCTGTCATCCAAAACATCTGAAAAGATCTCTTCCACGATCCCAGATGACCAGAGTGGAGAGGATTGTTTCTGATGTTGCAACCAGAGAGGTTAGACTCTCAGAAATGAGAACTAGACTTGTAGTAGACCCTTCTACTCGTCCACTGACTGTAGAGAATAGATGACTAGCTTTTGTTCAGACGTACCATCTCCACTCTCATTAATTCTGCTATTCGCAAACACTGAGATGTTCTCTGTAACTCCGATCCTGAGGTAGCTGAGTTTAATTCTCCATGTGGCGCCCCTGCGACCAGGTGGGCACAAGAGGGAAGTGCAGCCAGGTAAGCAAGGTTGCAAAACACAGCCACACCGCACAAACACCGACCCTACATCTAGGACTCTAGGATGGGAAAGGGGTGGTGGGTGTAGCACAGTGGGTGGAACATAGGAGGACACTGACAAAGTGGGAGGAGTGACCTAAACAAAACCTTGGAGCAGACAGTGAGAGGCAGAAGCAGAGTAGCAGAACAGGAAAGAGAACAAGAGAGACTTCCCAGACAGTTTCGGGCTCCCTGGAGACGCAGAATCCTGTGAGGCACAGACCCCTGGAGAGAAAGCCTACTTCACAGCCTGGAAGCGATTGGATGGGGAAAGACTGAAAGAAACCCCACAGCTGAGGAAGGTGGGAGGACAAGGGCCCGGCAGCCTGATAGAGCCATGCTGCGCAGAGGAACCTTTAGCACAGTGACAGACAGAAAGAGCCTGGTGTCCCCAAATACCTGAGCCTGGGACACTGGAGGGCTAGGCCGACACCAGAGAACCGACTCTGAAGAGGTGACTGGGGATTCTATACCCTAATCACGAGACACACTGGTGCGGGGCAGAGACTTTATGTGCTACAGCCTAACTTTCCACCATGGACAAGGAACACAGCCGTCATATTAGGACTGGTGACCCTAACTGTAAGGGAAATATATTCACTCGTGAGTCTGCGACGACCAGACCGAACCCATGGGTGAGGTACTACATTAATACTGAGAGAAGGACCTGAAAGGACTTTGAGGGAGCAACACAGAAAAGCTACCTGAGCTGCACAGTTTGAGTAACCCGGAGCAGTGCTGAAGTGTTTAAGTGTAACTTGTGTGAACTGTGAAACTACTGTGGAAAGATCAAGTAAAGTACCCAGTAAGCTCACACTTTCCTGAGACTGTTTATTTGCAGCATCGCAGAAAAGTCCCAACTGAGGAGCCACAGCCTGTCAGCCCTGCACACTGGCTGGAGGAGCTGCAGCTTTGAAGTAAGTGACTTGTACCCAGCACCATCCCTCACAAAGCCCCATCCAACAATCCATCCACAACCACTACTCCTGCCCTGGGGACCCTCAGCCCTACCCGAGGAGGGCTTACCATCCATGCTGCCCCAAGTCACCATCCCAAGCAGGAATACGGCAGAGATGGTTATACTAACCACATACCCCGGGTGGCATCACGACAAATCATCCCTTGTAAATATCCCCTTTTTGGACTGATCCCAGGCCACGGGACCATGTCACGACTACCGTGATATCCCCGAGAGACCGCCACCAGACCGGTTCCCGAGTACCCCATAGCCTGGAGGCACATCATCCAACTTTACTCTGCTATAAGAGACCCAAAAACCTTCGGGACCATCTTGTAAAGGCTGACACCGGTTCTAAATTTCCTAAGTTTACCCAAGGTACACTCAGTACCACTAAGAAAGGTGCCTTTTCATACCTTGATTGCATAATAACAGGGTCTGTACCACAGGACTGGCATATAGCAAATGTGGTGCCAATATTCATAAAGGGAACAAATACTGAACTTGGAAATTATAGGCCAGTAAGCTTAACCTCTACTGTGGGTAAAATCCTAGAGGGTTTTCTCAGGGATGCTATACTGGAGTATCTGAAGAAAAATAACCTCATGATCCAATATCAACATGATTTTACGAGGGACCATTCCTGTCAAACTAATCTGATAAGCTTCTATGAAGAAGTAAGTTCTGGACTGGACCAAAGAAATGCAGTGGATGTGGTGTATATGGACTTTTCAAAAGCTTTTGATACGGTGCCACACAAAAGGTTGACACATAAAATGAGAGCAATGGGGATAGGGGAAAATATGTGTAAGTGGGTTAAGAACTGGCTTAGTGATAGGCAACAAAGGGTGGTCATTAATGGAACACACTCAGAATGAGTAACAGTTAACAGTGGGGTACCACAGGGGTCAGTGTTGGGCCCGCTTATTTTTAATATATTTATTAATGACCTTGTAGGGGGCATACAGAGTAGAATCTCAATATTTGCAGATGACACTAAACTCTGCAGGGTAATCAATAAAGTGGAGGACAATTTTATATTACAGGAGGATTTATGTAAACTAGAGGCTTGGGCTGATAAATGGCAAATGAGCTTTAATGGGGATAAATGTAAGGTCATGCACTTGGGAAGAGGGAACAAAAGGTATAATTATGTGCTTAATTGTAAAACACTGGGCAAAACTGTCACTGAAAAAGACCTGGGTGTATGGGTAGATGACAAACTCACATTTAGTGGCCAGTGTCAGGCAGCTGCTGCAAAGGCAAATAAAATAATGGGATGCATTAAAAGAGGCATAGATGCTCATGAGGAGAACATAATTTTATCTCTATACAAGTCACTAGTGCGACCACACTTAGAATACTGTGTACAATTCTGGTCTCCGGTGTATAAGAAAGACATAGCTGAACTAGAGCGGGTCCAGAGAAGAGCGACCAAGGTTATTACAGGACTGAGGGGTCTGCAATACCAAGACAGGTTATTAAACTTGGGGTTATTTAGCTTGGAAAAACGAAGGCTTAGGGGTGATCTTATAATAATGTATAAATATATGAGGGGACAGTACAGAGAACTTTCTAATGATCTCTTTACTCTTAGGCCTGAGACAGGGACAAGGGGCATCCTCTACGTCTGGAGGAAAGAAGGTTTAATCATAATCACAGACGTGGATTCTTTACTGTAAGAGCAGTGAGACTATGGAACTCTCTGCCACATGATGTAATGAGTGACTCACTACTAACATTTAAGAAGGGCCTGGAGGCCTTTCTTGAAAACTATAATATTACCGGTTATATATACTAGATCCTTTGATAGGGCGTTGATCCAGGGAATTAGTCTGATTGCCATTTCTGGAGTCAGGAAGGAATATTTTCCCCAATGTGGAGCTAGTGTTGCCACATGGGTTTTTTTTGCCTTCCTCTGGATCAACATGTTAGGCTATGGGTTGAACTAGATGGACTTAAAGTCTTCCTTCAACCTTAAAAACTATGTTACTAAAAACTATGTTACTAGGTTACTATGTTACTATACAGTGCACCCATGTAGCCAAGGGTGAATTTTTCTATCATCCACGCTCTGGCAAGAGATTTTGAGTCGGGCAGGCAGGGAAGGGACGGTGGCTTCGGTGGGGATCACGGCTGGTCGGGTCCCAGTTCTGTGCCCTGGGCACTCAATTGGCTGATGGGGAACTTGGGGATAGGGAAACGTGACGCCACCTGTGGTACCTGGTAATGTGGTTTCCAGCGCTGCAGCCGGCTGCTGAGGTGATGTGAAGCAGCTTTGGTAGTACAGCTCCCCACAGGCCCCTCAGGGCAGCGGGGAGGATGACAGGAGTCATAGTCCTTGGGTCTTTGGTGCTGTAGAGGCCTTTCGGGCGACAAATAATTGATGCCAGAGACCAGATTAGCTCAAACAGTTCTTTACTGGTACCAGATGATAAGGGCACACGGTACAGTCAGGTTCACTGAGGGTTGTAGTCGTGGATTTTGGAGGCTTTTACAAAGTCTGTCAGAGATGTCTCTCTGGTTACTTTCCCGGTCGCTTCTCTCCCACACTAGAGTCTGGTTACTGGTCCCCAGGTCTGTTGCCTTAAGTCCTTGTTACCTCTTGGCGTCTTGGGCCTAGCTTTGGCACAGAGGTTAGGTTCTTTGGTGGGTGTCGTGGCTCCCTTGTGAGGGCCCACAACGTGCTGGTCTGCAGTTTGGGCTAAACCTAATCAAACCGCCTCGGCTCCAGAATACCGGTGTTGACCTGGGCACTCCAGACGGCTCCAACCAGACCTGGAGTGTCCCCCTTCTTTGTCTGGGTCACCTCTTTCCTTAGAAGTGCCCTCCTGTCACGGCTGCAGGGTCCCTTGCGTCCATCCTTTCTCCTCTTCTGTCACCGTCTGACTGACTTGTGTGTAACTGTCACTTCACATCTCCCACTCTTCTAAGCTCCACCCCCCTGGGACCTACTGAATTACTGTTCCCTGTACTAAGGTGTGTTATGAGCGTGCTTGTGTACAGACTCTGGGTTTCCTCATCATCCACGACTACGGAGACACCACACCTTCTGTTTGGGGTGCAGTACCTCCCTGTGGCGTCCCGCCAGAGGGGCGACACAATTTCAAATTAAAGGCTTCTTCACATGCGACTCCTCCTATGTTGTCTATTTTATTAAGTGCCTGTGCGGTCTCGGGTATGTGGGTGAGACCACCCAACATATCCGAGACCATATAAGCCCGCATAAATCAACCATCAGGTGCAAAAGGAATTTACTCCCGATTCCAGCTCATTTTATACATGTGGCCACACTGTTTCTCAACTTAACTTTCAGGTCATTGATCATATACTCCTTACCAGACGTGGTGGGGACAGAGTGAAAAAACTGAAAGAACGAGAAAGTTATTGGATCCTTGTGCTTGATACATTGTAACCAAAAGGACTAAATAGAGAATATGAAATAATTCATTAACTATACTCCTTTTCTTGTATCTCAGTGGTCAGTTATCATTACTGACAGATCTATTCGTACCTTATATTCTCTATATGTCCTGTTTGGTCTATAATTACTTGCAACTACATTGATAAATGTTTTCCTCTCTCTTGAGGATCTGGTTGATATGCATCTTAAAATATATTAACAGCTAATCATTTTATTTCTTATTTTCTTTTAATAGTTTCCAGAAAGCATTCACCACTCCCCCATGAGGCCGCACAGATTAATCCCACATCATTTCCAGCGCCTCCTCGGCTCTGTCCGGGGAATCTAACGTAACCCACTCACTCGGCAGAGTTCGGTTATCTCCAGTCCTGTCCGGAGACCCGCCTCCTATTTACTGCACATGTGCGAGTCTTACTTTCAAGAGACATTTCATCCAGTCACATGGGTTCATGGTGGTGCCCACCATTAAATGCCACCCTTCACTGGCAACCCGGTCTGCATTTACACTGCCCACATGTAACGTGTACCTTCAGCTCATTGACTCTGGCATGTTATTATCATGCTGTACATTTATCTTTTCATACACTTATTTAAGTTAAGGCTCCTGGTAACTGATGGCTAATTATACTGTGGTCCCTACAGGGTGCTCTTATCAGTATCTGAACTAAACAGTAAGAGGCTTGATCATCCCTCCTTTTGCACTATATGCCAGTGTGACTTAACACTTCAATGCATTGATTTTCTAGTTTTTACCCGAAAAATTGGTGGTTTTCCTTAACTATCAGATTACACCAATCAGGTAATACAGTTTATTTCACTTATCTTTGTCACATATACACCACTGTTGTGTTGACCCACCACTTATATCCAACAGATGGCACTTGTGGATATCCTTATTTACCACTTCATTGGCAAGCAGGTAACAATACTGTAGAGTCAGATAGCACAGAGAAAACATTTTTTTGCAAGTCTTTGTGATTATTGATTTTCATTTAGCCATCAGGTTACTGGTTGGAACTAGATCACACTATAACAATAAGCCAAGACTGCCTTTCGGTCACATAGGGAACTCTTGCTTCTGGGATGCACATAAACTGAGCCAGTCAAATAATCCAAGTGTTTCAAAGAAAGGAAACTGCAGCATTCACAGTCCGTCACTTCTGTCTCTATCCCTCGCTGCACAGCTTGCTATAGCTTAAACTGCAATAAAAGAAAACTTTGAACATCACTTTGGTGAGGGCTGCAGTTTCCTTTCTTTGAAACATTTGGATTGTTAATTATAAGTGAAGTGTGTGACATGGTCAGACACGTCCTGTTTTATTTATGAAAGAGGAACTCTGAACGTCACAAAGCCTATGTTGACAATGCAAGAAGGGCAGCCAAAAATTGGAAGGAATAAGGGACTCACACCCTATACTAGACATAAAGGAGGGCCTCATACAGATTCTGTTAGAATTGTTAGGTAGCGGGACTCCTGGACTCACACTAAGTGCAAGGGCTGCCAAAAATTAGGAGACACTGAAATACAACCTGCAAGACACGTGCAGGAAGACCTCAGAATTTTTTTTTTCCATGATTAAGAGTGGGATTTCTAGACTAGTAAAGCCAAAGCACTATATGCAAGGAATGCCAAAAATCTGAAGGAATATGCAAATAGAGTCTGTGGAGCCTCGGTCAGGAGTCTCAAACACAGGACTAGCCAGATATCCATCCAGGGAAGGACCCAGCCAAGGGATGGCTCCTTGCGGAGAACACCATAATCACCATGCTAAGTGGCCCTTTTAGTCAATATCCAGCTCTTTTACAAGCTTAGAGATATGACAAGGGAATACCAAGGCCAGGTATCCATCCATAGACAGCTGTTTTGGGGTGTTGCCCCTCATCAGTGTGGAGTAGGATTCTGGCTAGATGGAAGCAAGGCCTAGTAGACCAACATCACAAAGCATTCACTGATCTCAGGGAGACCAGTCCAAGCGGGCAGCTGGCTAAAGCGCTCAACACAGTGAATTCCTAGACGTATTGCCCCGTGGGAATTATGAATATGCAAATAGAGTCTGTGGAGCCTCGGTCAGGAGTCTCAAACACAGGACTGGCCAGATATCCCTCGAGGGAAGGACCCAGCCAAGGGGTGGCTCCTTGTGGAGAACACCATAACCACCATGCTAAGTGGCCCTTTTAGTCAATACCCAGCTCTTTTACAAGCTTAGAGATATGACAAGGGAATACCAAGGCCAGGTATCCATCCAGAGACAGGGACTCCTAGATTGTTAAAGCATATGCACCAGGGCCTGGGTGCGAATGCAACTCCTGCGCTTATTGTAGTTACGCCCCTGCCAACACACCTTGGAAGACATGTACAGGTGGGCCTCGGAATTTTTTTTTCTTCCTCTGATAGTGTCCCCCTACCTCATTGGAACTGGTGCGACTCTCCCTCATCCTTACTCCTTGGTTGTCAAAGGAACTATGACCTCCGCTGCCAGAGTTGTTAGATGGTAATTTTTTCGCTAATTGTTCAACTAGGGCCTTCTGGTACTGCACCATTTTAATAGTCCTCACCACAGCAGGAAGAAAAGATGGAAAGTTCTCATTGTAGCATGAGTCGAGACTGGTGAACAACCAGTTATCAGTATTGGGCAAAATACATATAACGCAAAATCTCGGGAAAGCCAATGAGAAATAAAGTAATTTTTAAGGAGTGGGACTGCTAAACTCATAAAGCCTATGATCTATCTGTAAGGGCAGCCAAAAATTAGAAACATAGACTTTAATAAACCCTGAAAGACATGTAGAGTAGAGCCTCAGAATACATTTTTTGACAATTTTCAAAAGAGTGCGACTCCTACAGTGGTAGACTATGCACTAAGTGCAAGGCCTAACAAAGATTTAAAGGAGGGGTTGCAATACACCCTGGAAGACATGTAGAGGAGGGCCTTAAAAAAATTTTTCCCTTTGATAGTGTTTCTCTGCCTATGTTGAACCTGGTGTGTGTCTCCCTTGTCTCTCCTCCTTGGTTGTCCAAGGAAATATGACCTCTATCCACCAGCATTGACAGGTGGGAATTGTTTCACTAATAAGTCATCTAGGGCCTTCTGGTATTGCACCATTTTATTAGACCGCTCCACCTCAAGAAGGAGAGATGGAAGGTTCCACTATTAGATTTGGTCAAGAATGGTTAACAACCAGTAAGCACTGTTAGCCAAAATGCAAAATGCCTAGTGTGGCGCCCCACTGGTCAATGCGCCACAAGTGGTACTGCACCCAGACCAGTGTGTGCGGTATCCCAGTGACCAGTGGATGGGGAGTTGATCTGTGGCTTTCATTACGCATTCACACACCTAGAGCCAGGGGGCCAATTGGCTAAATCTGTTACCAGGGTAACCGGTCCAATTGGGAGGTTATATAGGTAGGAGTGAATAGCGAGAAAAGGGAGAACGTAGAGACAGACCATGAGGGAAGTTGAGGAAGGATGACCCTGCGAGACTCGCAGAAGAGGGTGCCTGAAAAGGAACAGCGGCCCAGACAGAAGGGGGAGCCCGAGGGTGTTGGTGAACACCCGGCGCCAGACCGTCCTAATACTCGGTCTGGGGGGAATCCCAGTCCGAATAGTGGGGAACTGGCTCCGAGAGCGGTTCAAGAGAGTTCATCACTGAGCTGCCAATACCGGAGGGCTGTGGGCAATCAGTGTAAAGTGTAAATTGGGTGTTGTCTTATTGGCTGGTGACTCAGTTACAGGCTTCAATAAGTGGAGCTACTTCCAGCCTCTGTTTGTCGAGACGGAATTGGAATTCTCCAGTTGTTTATTATTATTATTATTATTCCTCCTCAGGAAGCAGAGCGCATGTGGAGACTCCCATTAGCACAGGATTTCCTGCCAGGTCCAAGGCCTGGAAGTTCATCCATCTCTGATTTCCACAGCATGTGCGTCTCCAGACAATAGTACATACTAAGTGTAAAGAAGAACCTACTGCACTTGAGTTGAGAAAGATTAAGGGTGTCCCGTCCCACCACAACATTACATTTATCTTCAAGTACTTTTACACGTGCCGTAACTAGCTGTGAAACTACCCCAGGGTTTCAGGTCTGTGCAATCTTATTATTATACCTACTCTTCCCCTCTAAACTACAAAAGACTCTGAACCTTCCAATTAAAGTATACAAGTACTACATCTAAAACAATATGTGCTCTTAAAGCTCTAGAACCCCAAATGCACTTCAGTATTCAACTCCAAACTGTATTTTTCATGGGCTTCCCACGTGAGACTGTGGAATATTTACTCCATTTTGGATTTCCTCATTCTTGCATTCTTGTGACTATTATCCCTGAGATCGGTGTTTGTGGTCATTCCATCGGCTGTGGATACTGTGGAGGTGGATAGTAAGGAACAATCAGACTCATAGATCACCTGTGGAGCCCACTGGGAGAGGGTACTCGGTACCGGACCGTGGTACTGCTGGGGGATGTCACGGAGGTCCTGGTCCGGACCATGTCCCGGGTTCACACAAGTAAAAGGGATATATACAGGGAATAAAGTTTGTCGTGACACCACCCACGGGTTGTGGTCAGTAATGGGACCACCGCTGCAGCGCTTCTCTGCCAGGAGGATGGATGGGCTGCAGCCAGATGGATGAGCCCGCCACGGGTCGGGCTGCTCCTGACAGGATCAAAGGTATTTTTAAGCAGTTCAGGGTACCTGGAATCAAACACGGACATGCAGGCAGGGTTCACCGGGTTTACTTGTTAGTTTCTTCACAGTTAACAGCAGTTCACAGTGCAATTCAGTTCTTAACAATTTACAGTCAATTCACTCCGGTAACACTGAACCCACTGCAGCCAGGCTGTCACTCTGAGACCCCTCACTCCTACTAAGTCCTTCCAGGCTGTTCTCTCCCTCTTTAAGTGTCTCCGGATAGTATTTCGGCAGCTCGGACCATTGTTAGTCCTCGTGGTTGCTGCTGTGCTTCCTACCCTTTGTTGTGGGAACTCCAACCTGGAGTTAAAGCTCCCCGTCGATTAATCTGGGAATCTGGTATAGAATCTCTGTTCCTCTCAGAGCCGACACTCTGGTGTATGCCTAGTCTGCAGTAACCCTTTCCTGCAAGGCGTTACCAGACTCCTTCTCACCCGTGTGACTCCAGCTTCAATAGGGGAAGACTACGCCGCCTGTAGTTGGTCGGTGCTGCCCTCGGACCCAGTGCTGCTGGTCCGGTCTCTGTCCTCACACTCCCTTGGGATGCCAGCTATGGACGAGCTTTCTCTACATGGTTTCTGTGACTCTGTGGATTCTGCATCTCCATCAAGCCCAACCCCACCGGGATGTGTGTCCTTTCTGGTCGGTACCCTTGGCCTACTGTGTCTTTACAGCTCAGCCTACCTCGGCCTACTAACTCCTTCCTCCTCCTCTTCCTCTATTTGTACCTTCTGTCACCTGACCTACATACGTTCCCACCCACTTTCCTCTAAACTCACCACCCGTTGCCCGCCTAGAGTTCCGGGCTCCGGCTTGAGTGCTGCCTCTAGTGGTGTGTGGGATGTCCGTGAGGGTGTTTAGTGCATAAACTGTCTTACTTTCTACCTGGCTGCAGTTCCCTATGTGGCCACCCTGGTCGCAGGAGCGCCACACACCCATGGAACACTGCACCTGCACCCTTGTGCCCGAACAGCAAGTGTGACATATCATTTGGAGTCCCCTGCTCTTGGGCTCTTCTTGACATCACAAACAGGATAACTCCTCTGTGCCTATCTTCTTTTGCTGCAGTACAAATCTCAGCACTGCTTATTAACCACTATCTTTCCAGTGAATTCTGCCAAAGACTCTCTTCCATTATATGCTGTGTGCTGCTGCTGCCTGCATTTGTGTGTATGAAGCAAAGAACGGTGATCCCTGGACCTGGAGCTCCGCCACTTCTGGACTCGGCGCTCCACCACCACTGATACCGGTGCTCTACCACTACCAGAGCAGACCCAACCTACTGTGTCCCTCCCCATTGCCCTGTAGAATGTAAGCCTGCAAGAACGGGGTCCTCCTTCACCTCTGCATCAGTCTGTTACAGTTAGTTTGTTCATTGTATTTTTAACTTGTTTGAATGTAACCCTTTCTCATGTACACCACCATGGAATCAATGGTGCTCTATGTACTATATAATTGCCCTATCGTGTCTGTCTGTCTCTCTGTAACTGAAATCCCGCATCGCTGACTGGTCGCCGAGCGGTCACGCCCCCCAGCCAGGGCCCCCACCCGATTGGCTGTCCCAGCTGTCACTCACTACACCCAGTCCTGATTGGTTGCTGAGTGGCCACGCCCCCAAGCCAGGGCCCCCCACCCGATTGGCTGTCCCCGCTGTCATTCACTACACCCAGCACTCTATTCATTTTACTATCAAATGGGAAGAGTTGTGTGTTTGGGGAAAGAGATGAGGAGCAGAGCGGAGGACGGGGCACCTGCCTGCTCCACTGCCGGGGCCACAGTACTGGGATGGAAAGCACACAAACTCCTGGGTATCTGGGATCAGCTGGAACAAGCTCCAAGTACTGACAGATCCTGGGATCTCCCTCCAGGGTAAGTGGGTATAAGGTGCAGCATCTCTGGAAGAGCATGATCGGGCAGATCGGCTCCCAGGACCCCGCACCCCTGCTGTGAACTCTGCTCCAAGGACCTCTGCTGTGATCTGTGTGTGCTCACCGGATCCCTGTGATCTCTGCCTCTCCAGTACATACCTGTGAACCACACTGACACCGCCACACACTGACACCACTGAACACAACACGGCCACACACAGACACAGCCGCACACAGACACCACCGCACACAGACACCGCCGAACACAGACACTGCTGAACACAGACACCACCACACACAGACACCACTGAACACCGACACCGCTGCACATTGACATTGCTGCACACTGACACCACTGAACACTGACACCGCCACACACTGACACCACCACACACTTGACTCACCGTGGCCGGGACTCCGGTATAGACAGGCGATGCTTCCTTCCTCCTTGTCACGGGTGGACCGCGCCTGCCGGTAGTGGGGCCCGGTGTAGTGCAGATCAAAAGTTTTGAAGACGTCTTGGTGGAACAGATTAAAGGGGTTTTTAATTTATTCGTGACGCCACCTATGAGTAGTTTCGGTAAGGACTACCGACGCTGCGGAGCCCCCGGGGGATGGATAGCAGCAAGATGTTACGCTCCCACAGGCTGAGCGGTGATCCCCGGAGGCTGGAGCTGCTTAAGATGTTGTGCGCCAGCTGCGCTTATCTTGTAGTGCGGACGGACAGTTCATAAGGAAGCACGGACACAGAAAGTCTCTGCAACGGGTCTTTACTGTAACCAGCAGGCAGTACATGGCATACAGTGGTTGGATAGTAGACCGGGTGGACTCAGCAGTGATGGTGTCCCTTAGAAATCCGCAGTGTTCCTCCATTCTAACTAATTGGTTGCCAGTGTCGCCCAGGAATACCAGATCGGGTACAGGGAAGCTGCTTCAATGCCCTATCCATGATGTACGTTCTGGATGTTTTGGGGAGCCTTGGATCCCTCGGTGGGTACACCGCTGGTTAGACGACTGGAAGTTGGCTGGTGGTGGGGTGCTCCTGTGAAGCTGCTCCTCCACGCTTCTGGTTCGCGTAGCAGAGGTGAACTGCTGCCAGCTTCGGTACCAGTGAACCGGCTGTGAGTTGTGGGCACGGGAGTCTTTTGGGAACCCGTGTGAATAATGCCCAATCCCGGTTAGTAAGGCCTCAGGTGCTGACACCCGACCGGTGACAGCCCGGGGGCTGCACGGGGTGCAGAGCCCCCGCTCCTCTCCAAGTTCAAGTCCTCAGACTCTGTTCTAGGCTCTAGTGTTCTAGGTTCTGCTCTAGACTACTGTGTGTTTTCTACTACTCTTCCCTAACACTCCACCCACCAGGACCTATGATTGGCCCTCTGTTCTAGGTGATGCATGCAGGGTTGGATTTCTAAATTAACCAGATCACTGCCAGGTCAGAGAATATTGCGGCTGCTTTTATGGCTGCAATACCCTCTTGTGACGCACTAGTTGCGGGGCGCCACACACTGACACCACTGAACACCGACACTGCTGCACACTGACACCACTGAACACTGACACCACTGAACACCAACACTGCTGCACACAGACCCCGCCGCACCGACACTACTGAACACTGGCACTGCTGTAGGTATCTACTATATAATCGTCTAATTCTGTCTGTTTGTCTGTAATGGAAATCGCGCGTTGCTAATTGGTCGCGCCAGCCGCCCATGACTAATCAGCGACTGGCACAGTCCGGCCGCGAATTGGAAGGGTTACTCCTATACAGGGATTCCTCCAAGCGCAGCTAGAGAGGGTCCAATGAACCAGTCAACCTGTGGGTCAGACCCAAGGCAGAACAGGACAAGGAAATCTGGGAACCGGAGGAGAAGACAGGGTCGGAGCTAGGTACAGCTGAAGGAGTTCGGGAGGTAGCCAGAGACCAGCGAGAGTGGTACGGGTCTGCGGGTGAACAGACAGGAGGGATCTGGCACTGAAATCAAGAGGAAACATGTCAGGATCTCAGAGGACACAGGAAACTGCATAAGTGTTAGGAGAGGACTCACTGACATGGTTGTTGTCTGCCCAAGGCAATAAGGTTACCCAGTTGTCATAGTGTGCATTGGCGAAGTGGCTCAAGTAGTTGGTCAATACCTGATTCACCCGTTTGACTTGCCCATTGGATTACGGATGGTATGCCGAAGAGAAATCCAGGGAGACATCCAATTTCTTGCAGAGGGAACGCCAGAATCGGGACACAAACTGCACTCCCCTATCAGACACAATATGAAGAGGCAAACCGTGAAGACGGAAAACATGCTGAACAAACAACTCCGCCAACTTGGGTGCGGAGGGAAGCCCAGACAAAGGAATGAAATAACCCATCTTTGAGAAACGGTCAACCACAACCCATATGACAATACAGCCGGAGGACACCGGTAGGTCGGTCATGAAATCCACTGCGATATGCCTCCATTGCACAGACGGTACTGGTAGGGCAGGAGATGACCCGAGGGTAACTGCTTGGGTGTCTTGTTATGGGCACAGGATGGGCAAGCAAAGACAAACTCGGTAAACTCCCTGCACATCTTGGGTCACCAATAATGCTGTGCGATTAATTGTCGGGTTTTCATCAGTCCCGCATGGCCAGCTAGCTTAGACGAATGACCCCACTTAAGTACACGTTTCCTGTAGGGATTGGGAACAAACGTCTTACCTAGAGGTGGCTGCATCAGCTGGACTGGTGCTACCGTGGCCATCTTGGATGGATCAATGATGGGACGTCGTTCCTCCTCTTGGTCATCAGAGATGAAGGACCTGGACAACGCATCTGCCTTGATGTTCTTCTTAGCCGGACGGAAATGTAGACGGAAGTCGAACCGAGCAAAGAACAGAGACTATCGAGCTTGACGAGGGTTGAGCCTCTGAGCAGACTGCAGATAGGACAGGTTCTTTGATCAGGGTAGATCCCGACTGGATGAACAGCACCCTCCAGGAGTTAGTGCCACTCCTCTAAGGCCAACTTGACGGCCAACAACTCTCTGTCGCCAATAGAGTAATTGCGCTCACAGGGTGAAACACCTTAGAGAAAAACCTACAGGTCACCATTCTTCCGGAGGGAAGCTTCTGCAAGAGTACGGCTCTTGCCCCAGGAGAAGATGTGTCCACTTCCACGAAGAATTGTTTATTCACCATAGGTCTATAGGTCTATGGAGAGCAGGAGTGGTGGAGAAGGCTTGTTTGAGGGACTGAAAGGAAGACTCCGCCTCCAGGATCCATTCCTTGGGGTCAGATCCCTTTCGAGTCAAAGCAGTGAGTGGTTTGGTCAGATCTAAAAAGTGAGGGATAAACTGCTGGTAGTAATTGGCGAATCCTAGGAATCGCTGGATGGCCTTGACTCCAACAGGAAGTGGCCACTTGATGACGGCAGACACCTTCTCAGGATCAATTTCAAGACCTGTATCTGAGATGTCAGAAAGGACAGAGAGTTCCACTCGAATAGGCACTTCAAGAACTTGGCATATAAACGATTCTCTCATAACCGTTGAAGAACCTGGCAGACATTCCTTCTGTGTGTAAGGAGGTCCAGGGAGAATACCAAGATATCGTCCAGGTACACGACTACACATAGCAGGTCACAAAAAACATCTTAAAGCAAAAGGTATTAACTTGTAGTCGTAGTGGCCGGCACGGGTGTTGAAGGCGGTCTTCCATTCATTTCCAGGATGAATCCTGACGAGGTTGTAAGCCCAATGAAGATCTAGTTTGGTGAAGATTCGGGATCCACGAAGGCAGTCAAAGAGCTCTGGAATGAGAGGCAAAGGATATTTGTTCTTTATCGTGACCGCGTTGAGACCTCAGTAGCCGATGCAGGGACGCAATGACCCGTCCTTTTTCACGAAGAAAAACCCAGCGCCTGCAGGGGAGGTAGACTTCTGGATAAATTCCCGAGCCAGGTTCTCTTTGATGTAGTCACACATTGCTTGGGTCTCGATTGGCGACAGAGGGTAAATCCGACCTCTGGGAGGCGATGCACCTGGAAATAGATTGATGGGACAATCATACGACCTGTGTGGTGGTAGGGTCTCCACCTCCTGTTTGTTGAACACATCCGCATAGGACCAGTAGGCTGATGGCAACCCAGGCCAGGCTGATGGTAGTTGTGGCGTGCAACCTGGACAAACTGATAGGAAGCAGTGGCAATGGCAAGCCTGAACCCAACGAAGAATGTCACCTGTCTGCCAATCCAGAACCGGTTTGTGGGTGCAAAGCCATGGAAGATCAAGCAGAAACGGAAGAGAGAGGTTAGGTAGCATGTAGAAGGTAATCCTCTCCTTGTGGAGAGCCCCGATCTGAAGTTCCACCTCCTCGGTGATGCCTAAGATGGTGTCTTGCAAGGGTCTTCCGACAATGGAGGTGATGATACGGGGATGCTGCAAGGAAACCACAGAAACACCAAACCAATGAGCCACAGCTTGTTGCATAAAGTTACCTGCCGAACCGGAATCCAAGTAAGCCGTCTCCGAAAATCACCTGCGACCGATCGTTATCTGTATCGAAACAGTAAGAGATAGAGAGGAATCGGTCTCACCTAAGTAGGCCTCATTTACCTGTCCCAGGCGAAGGAGTTTTCTGGCCTCTTGGGACATCGGTGGTGAAAATGGGTGGCACTCCCACAGGAAAGGCACAGCTTCTTGGCAAACCTCTCTTCTCATTCCTGGTCACTCAGCTTGAGTCGGTCAATCTCCATGGGCTCATGGACAGGAGTCAAAGCTGGAACCAAATGAATGAGGGGTTTTTGAAATGACGGAGCCAAATGAGAACGTCGCCTCTCATGGGTTCTCTCCTTGGATCGCTCTTGTAAGCAGAGGTCAATCTGAATGGCGAAAGAAATGAAGTCATTCAAGGTATTGGGTAGGTCTCGAACTGCCAATTCATTTTTTAGCCTCCCAGAGAATTCAGAGTACGGAACTGGAGAGCATACTGTCCGACAGAGAGAGTACCATGGTGTAAGTTGAAGAGGGCCTCCATCAATGATGCCACTCGACCAGGTTTGTCGAAGATATTGTGGAAGGTGTCCAAGAAGTTTTGGAGATTGGATACGATGGGGTCGCTCCTATGCAGGAGTGGATTAAACCAAGCCAGGGCCTCTCCCTCCTAATGTGAGGCATGGAATGCCACATTGGCTACATCTGTGTGATACTGGTGAGGCAAGAACTGGAAATGCAGCTGGCATTAAGAAACCCCTGCAAAATTTAGAATTTCCAGAGTACCTTGTAGGTTTGCAGAAATGAGGAGAAAGTCCTGGAACTGCTACGACCACAGGCTCGAGCACTGGGACCTTTACAGGAGGAGAGGCTGCCATCTGCATGTTGGTTAACTGTTCGTCCACTGATGTCATGTAGTTCAACATCTGGGTCTGCATCTCCCATTGCCGATCAAGTTCCTGGATGTAATCCTGTGAGTTGATTGGCATTAGTGGGTTCGGCCGCCTGCAGAGAGCTGAGACGGGCATCCAGGGTCTGCATAAATGTAACAAGCTGATCCTGACTCTGTTGGAGGCCGGCTAGCTCTCTTTCAGTGGAGAATCTGGTATAAGTGGGGTCCATGGCCTGGGCAATATCTGTCACGCCACCACAGGCGGAGCTGACTAGTGGACCCACTAGACCACGAAGATGCCGTGGAGGCTGATGTGAGAAACGAGCCGGACAAGAGAGTCAAATAATGAACAGGGTTTACTAAGTACAATAAGGGATAGAGCCCCAAGTGAGGTCCACAGACCAAGAGCACTGGGGTCCCCCTAAGGGAGCACAAGAAGGGTTACCCCTACACAGGGATTCCTCCAAGCGCAGCCAGAGAGGGTCCAATGAACCAGTCAACCTGTGGGTCCGACCCAAAGCAGAACAGGACAAGGAAACCAATGAACCAGAGGAGAAGGCGGGGATGGAGCTTGGTACAGCCAAAGGGGCCCGGGAGGTAGCCAGGGACCAGCGAGAGTGGTACGGGTCTGCGGGTGAAAAGACAGGTGAGATCCAGCACTGAAATCAAGAGAAAACACATTAGAATCTCAGAGGACACAGGAAACCGCATGCGCTGCTAGGGACCTGAGCTGGCAACTTAGCTTAAATACGAAGTTGCCCAGGCACCTCCCATAAGAAGTGCGACGGACCAAATAAGGACCATATCGTCTATGTATCTCCCGTACCATCGAATGTAACTTGTCAATGTATTGTTGTCCACGTAAATGAACTCCTCCTCCCACCTTTGCATATAAAGATGAGGGCGAGAATTTCGCCCCCATAGGACAACCATACAGCTGGATATAGAAACTCCCAGTAAAAGTAAAATAGTTACTCCTCAATAGATGTTGCAAACACATAATCAAAAATTCCTTGACGGGATCTGAAAAAACAGTAGTTTTGGTTAGAACCTGTTCAACTACCCATTTTTCATATGGATTGAGTTAAACAGAGATAAACCAGCTTTTTGTATGTGTTCCTAACTGGGGTAAAAAGGGTTAATCAAACTTCATAACAATTGCGAATCAGCTTCACAGGTGTTTGTAAGTGTTTTTATAGGGTTTTTAATTATAAATAAGATTGTTTGTGTACTTACTGATGTACTAACGACTAAGGGGTAACCTTACGAAACGCGTATAGTAATTGTCCCTATGTGGACCTCTGTGAAGATTTTATCTTAAGGAAATAAAGATTTTTCTAAATTCTTGACTTTGTATGCCAAGCCTTAAAGGAGCTTAAGGGCCAACCCCCTGCATCACGTGAGTCATTTGTAAGCCGGTCATTGTCCCCAGAGCCACGTTGTAATCGCCAAAGTTCTGATAGGCCCCCTCCTAGAAGGCCTCCATTTGGTGATTGTGTCTACTGTACATTTTGTGAACGTCCTGGACACTATAAGTAGCAATGCTATAAGTTAAATGGGTCACCCCTGAGGCCAAGTGCCGCCCCTCGGGAGGTGATTTGATATTCTGAATCCAGTGGGCAAAGCAAAGTTACCTTTATTTTCAAGCAATGGTCAAACTGTTCCACAGCTAGGCTACTGGGAACCCACCATCCAAATTGATGATCGTAAGTTATCAGGTCAAGGTGTAATTGTTAATGAGACTGATACAACTGTAGTAGTGCTAGGCATAAATGTTAGGAATCATGTGTTTCCTGAATTGCTCACTGCCTTGCATGCTTTTCTCCCTCCTTCTTCTCCCCCTTACAGGCAAGCTGTTCAGCGGACTATAACAGTGCTCTGCGCTCAACAGACGTTTGCAAATTGTAATGATGAGATCTGCCGTGAGCATATCACCAACGCAGGACCAGTTACCCTGTTGGCCAACAGCATGACTCTAGTCTGGTGCCGAGCTCGGCCATGAATTAACAATGAAACTATGTAGCTCTTCTTGACTCCATCCAGATTGAAGGACAGTCCCTGGTAAAAGATGCCAGGAGTATCGTCACCGTCTCAACCGGTAGAGTACCAGTACAGCTAGTGTTGAGCCCCAGGCCCTGGGGTACTCGGGTACCAGGCTCGGTGGGTTGTATCAGGGGTGTCACAGGTGGCAGTGCCTGATCCCGTGTCCTGGGTGACACTTCAAACAGAGTGTATTTACAGGGGAAAAGAATTTGTCATGTGACGCCACCTGTATTACCTGGTGATGGGTCACAGTCTGCCGGAGGTAGATGGTAGTGCGGCTGAGTTGGCAAAGCTCCCTACAGGTGGAGCAATTCCTCTGGGGCAGCGTTCCTGCAAGGGAACAGGTAGATGCAGAAACTCACACACAGGCAAAGTCACTTTCTCCTGGGTACTTTACTGTCAACTTGTAGCAGCATTATACAGAGTTCATAGTTCTGCATCAGATGTTAAAATAACAGGTAGCTCTACGGGTGGCTGCAAGTGGATCCCAAGTGGTATGGTGGAACCCGTGGTGTATCTTAGTTGACAAACCTGTGTCCTTTCTTCCCCGCCTAGTATTGGGGGTCCTCTCCCTCGAGGTGAGGAAGCAGGCAGACTGCTCCGTCTGGCAGGGTGCTGTGGCGATATATGGACCACAGCAGCCGGTTGCCAACTGCAAAGATGGACTTTGGCTGGATCCTCGGGCCTGGCGTTCCCGTGGTGGACTGGAGATTCCCCTGGAGTATGGTCGCACCACTCTGGGGATCTCCCTTTATCTCTAGGGCCTCAACTCCGTCGGGCGCCCTCTTTCAGGATCTCCTCAAGACCCCTTCTCCTTTCCTCCGGATCAGCTTGAAACCGTCCGGGCAACCCTTCCGCCTCGTTCCACACTCTTTTCAGCTATCCCGACTCCTTTCCTCCTCCTCCAACAAGCCGCTCTTGATCTCCCTGGGGGTGAATATATCCCCTCCCAGGTAATCTCCCACTGCTCAGCTAATGTGGGAGAGCTGGGAATGGGTTCCACCCACCAACCTAGGGTCCACTTACAGCTGGGGCAATTACACCTGTTTTATGGGTGCAATACCCCTCTGTGACGCCTGACTACGCGGGGCGCCACACTAGTCAACCTGAGTGATGCGCCCATCGAGCTATACAAGTTTAATTCAGTTGCTCAACTGTACAGCTTTGATCCTGAAAACATCCTAGTTGAAGAGACACTTGCTCATCAAAAGTTAGTAAGAGCCACTCAAAAGGCTCTAATACACCCACTACCTTCTGGTGGAATGAACGTAATGTTGGAGATGCTGACACGCCTATTGAATACATCCATGGAGTCACCAAAGTTGCTAAGTAACACAGCCAAGCTTTCAGCAAGCACCCATGTGACTTTGGCAAGACTGCCCTGATCCAGCATAAGAGCAACACAGGTGATCATACTCCCATCGCGGAAATACACCGTCCAGTGTCTCCTGCTAACTATCAGCAAGTAAAGAAGTTGTTAAAGGTGATGAAAGATTCTGCAGTCATCCGAGAAAGTCAAAGCTGCACCCATCATCCTGGTGAAGAAGAAAGATGGTAAAATCACATTTTGTGTCTACTACTGAAAGTTGAATAACATTACACACAAAGACATCTATCCTCTTCCACAGATTGAAGAATCTAACACTGCTCTTGGCTCAGCTGAATACGTCTCTACTCTCAACTTGACCAGCAGTTACTGGCAAGTAACCATGACTCCTGAGGATAGAGAGAAGATAGGGTTCCATCGGGATGGTGAAAGCTATGAGTTTACCAGTAAGCCATTTGGGTTAAGCAATGCCCCTGATACATTTCAGCAACTCATGGAAAGATGTCTTGGCCACCTCAACTTCTATAGCGGTTTGTTATATCTTGATGATGTTGTCATATATTTCCGCACTTATGAAGATCACTTGCGCCACCTTGCAGAAGTATTCCAGGTACTCATTGAACATGGCCTGAAACTAAAACCCTTGAAATAGCATGTGCTCAACTGAAGGTCAACTACCTGGGTCATGTTGTAAGTGCCAAAGGTATCCAGCATGATCCCAAAAGGATCTCGGCTGTGAACGACTGGGACACCCCAAGAACCGTGAAAGAAGTCATAAGTTTCCTAGGTTTTGTGGGATACTACTGCCACTTTATACCTCATTTTGTGCAATTAGCCGAGCACCTTACAAGCCTACTATGAGGTTGCCCTAGAGAAAACTAGGACAGAAGACTTCCAATTAATAGGTCTGAGCAACAAGAGACTGCCTTTCAGATGTTGAAAGCCTATTGAGCTCACGCCTAATTTTGGTGTATCCTGACAACCGCCATCCTTTCCGCCTCTACACGGATGCCAGCTACTAAGGCCTTGGAGCGGTACGATCACAAGTCTAGGATAACAAAGAGAGAGTCATTGCCTATGCCAGTCGAAGCTTGAGAGGTGCAGAGAAGAATGATAACTATAGTTCGTTCAAGTTAGAGCTTCTATTTCTTGTGTGGACAGAAAAGTTTAAAGATGACCTGCACGGACAATAATCCTCTCGCTTACCTTAATACTTCATGGCTAGGTGCTATTGCTTAGAGATGGACTTCATGATTGGCTAATTTCACTTTGAATATTATGTATCGCAGTTGCAACATCAACATCAATGCCAATATGTTATCTCGTTTGCCTGTAGGTGAAGAACCTCCTGAAGAAGATCTGTGGGAAGATGTTGAGTTGCCTCCCTTCTATCAAAGGTTCACTACCAAGAACACCATTGCTACTACACAAACTGATGAAGTTCCTTAATGGAAACTTAACCTATTCCAAGATCCATCGAGATGGCAAACCCTTCAAAATGAGCCTCATATCCTAGGTGAGATCTATGATTACCTGACTATGGGGAGAATACCTGTCAGATGATGCAGACGATGTCCTGACATTGAGTTTAATTGTCTATGGAGACAGTGCAAAAGACTCTTCATTCAAAATGGCTTGATCCTGGGCAATACCCTAGATCCTGTTTCAGGTGAAAGGTTACATCAAATTCTAATCCCACAACAAGATGTCAGAATTGTTCTTGATGCCTACCATGACCAGTCTGGGCACTTTGGTGTGGACAAAAACAAAGCCACTATAGATGCGTTCAGATATAGAAAATTGGTGTAGTGAATGTTCTGCTTGCAACCTCACAAAACCTGGTAAGAAAGATGCCAGAGCACCTCTTCATCCAATCCATTCTCGGAAACCAAACAAACTATTTGCTCTTGATCATGTGAAGCTAGCACCAATTCGTACAGGCTACACGTATGCCCTTACCATGCTTGAACACTATACTAAGTGGATTGCTGATGTACCAGTGAAAGACCTCACAGCTTGGACTACAGCCATCACCTTCTACCATGAATATGTGAGACATTACGGTTGCCCTGAAGCACTCCTCACAGACCGTGAACCTGCCTATGAGTCACAATTATTTCAAGAACTGTGACAATTCTATAAGTGCAAGAAACTAAAAACAACTGCCTATAATCACCAAGGGAATGGCCTTGCAACAAAGTCAACCAGACCTTCATCACTATGCAGAGAACAGCATCTGTTATCAAACAAGCTGAATGGTCTCATTAACTTGACGAGTTAGTAGCAATCTACAACAATACTGTTCACTGTTCTACAGGCTACTCGCCATATTACCTGATGTTTGGAAGACAAGCTCAGCTCCCAAAAGTTCAAGCTCTTGGAATCCAAGTTCCCGATGTCATCAAACACCTGCCTAAAACTGATTGGGTCTCGAAGCATCAGCGAAGAATACACGAAGCCCAACACATTGTTGATTCCCGCATGGGTGAAGCTCACCGTCAACAGGAAGAGAACTACAATCAAAGAGCTAATGCTTCCCTACCTCAAATTGGAGACAAAGTATGGCTAAAGAAGTACCACCGTACAGAGAAACTCGATTCACTCTGAGAACCAGGGCCATACACAATTATCACTATCTTATATCCTGAGTCAGATGTATATGAAGTGAAGAAAGCCGGAATGGCCCCACAGACGGTGCACAGAAGTCGAGTGAAGTTATGTACCAAAGAGGATCTACTGGTGATGTCATCACCTACCCCACAAATCATGCCAGTCTACACACCAATTCCTGCATTGGATCCGCCACCCAGAAAACCTACTGTAGAAGAGTCCCTCTACAACTCTCAATTTATCCTTCCATGTTATCCGTATGTTCCCGTCTCAGTTCCTGCTCAGGTTGCTGCTCCTCCGCCAACTCCATCTGAACCAGCAGACTATATCTTTCTTGCTCAAGAGGAAGATCAAGTGTTGAAGTGTTCAGAGCAAAGCACAAAAGGAACACTTCCAAATCACTACAGAGACTAAGGAGTCATATCCTTTTCCATACCAAGCACCTTGTTTTTTTGCAGTATTTTTGTATACGGCCACAGACTTATTATGGACTGTTTGTTGCCACCGAAGTGCCTGTTCCAGAGCCTTTATATATTTAATGCATTGCTCATGTATTTCTCATTTGTTGTGTTCCAACACCATCTACTGGTGAAAATGTATGGTTTATAATTACCTTATGCTGTGAGAGACTAAAGTATAAATTGGGTGTTGTCTTATTGGCCAGTGACTCAGTCACAGGCCTCAATAGGTAGAGAAACTTCCAGCCTCTGTTTGTCTAGACGGAGCTGGAATTCCGCAGTTGTAGCCAAGCCTCCTCAGACAGCAAAGCACACATGGAGACTTCCTTTACCACAAAATTTCCAGCCAAGCTCAAGGCCTGGAAGTTCATCCTTCCCTGAATTCCACAGCCAAGATGCTAAAGACTTTCTACCTGGATCCTCGTTGTCTGGATCTACATGTGCTTCTCCAGACAGTAGGGTATACTAAATCTAAAGGAGAACCTACTGCACACAAGTTGTGAAAGATTAAGGGTCTCCTGTCCCACCGCTACATTACATTTATCTTCAAGTTCCTTTGCACGTGCCGTAACTTGCTGTGAAACCATCCCAGGATTTCAGGTCTGTGCATTCTTATTATTATACCTACTCTTCCCCTCTAAACTACAAAAGACTCTGAACCTTCCTATAAAAGTATACAGTACTACATCTAAAACAATCTGTGCTCTTAAAGCTCCAGAACCCCAACTGCATTTCAGTATTCAACTCCAAACTGTATGTCATGGGCTACCCACATGAGACTGTGGAACATTTACTCCATGTTGGGCAAACAAAGACAAAACGTTCTGCACCACTTTTTTTCCTTTTAGACATACATCAAATAACTAGCGGCATATAGACATGGAGTCAGAACCAAACAGCTATAATCCTGGTAGGATATGCTGTGAACGGCCCTCTGTACCTGCTTGTATTTTAAAAGACATGCAATAAAGTAGTCGTTTTAGGCATAGACACGTTGAGTGCCACTTTTCCGTTTTGTCATGGTTTCTATTTACTCCATGTTGGATTTCCTTGTTCCTTCTATAGTAAATGCGACTGTTATCTTCAAGACCAGTGTTTGTGGTCATTCCAATGGCTGTGGACACTGTGTGGGGGTGGATAGCAGGGAACAATCAGCTCGGTAGATCACCCAGAGAACACGGCCCCTGCACCCTCATGCCAGAACAGCAACCGTGACATATCAACAATTTGGGGTCCCCTGCTCCTGGGATCTTACATATATACCCGATAATGCGTTGTGGCCGGTCAATCACTGTCATTACTGCAGCCAACATGGCTATAGCATGATCTTGATTGGCAAGCAATCCCCGCATATTTAGTGGCTGAAAAACAACTGTGAAACATGCATGGCGAGGACTAAAGCACCAGGGATACTCGATGGAGTGCCAAGCTTGCCTCAGCACCGCGATGCTCGAGCATTCCCTTCTCATTCCCTATGTGAAACCCCATTCAAATAAAAAAAGCTTATACTCATCTCCAGTGTCAGTGTGGTTCCACCTCTTGACACTGTTATGACATGTGAGCGCTGCGTCGAGTCACCACCGGCTTCCTTCTCCCCACCTTCAAATGGTTAAGCAACCCACAAAAAGTGAGATCTGCGGCTGCTGCTCACTTTCTTTTAATTGCGCCTGCATCCGAAGGTAGGGAGAAGGAAGACGGCGGTGATTGGGTACAGGGCTCACATATCATACCAGTGTAAAGTGGGCCCTGGAGGTGGAACCACGCTGACACTGGAGGTGACTATAAACTTTTTTATTTTTATGGGGTCACACATGGGAAATATGACGGGGGTATACAATTAGTACACAATCCCTTTAAAGTAAACCTGTCACCAGATGGGTGTGTGAAACTAAAAACGCTACCTTCAGCAGCGCATATGCTGCATTTTAAGAAGGTGGCCATTAGGCCATGACTCCTCCTGTACACCTAATAAATTTTAAAAACTTCCTGTACTGTATTATAATTACTTATATCTGTTCCAATGGACTTGATTATAGTTCGGTCCGTCCTGACTCCTTGCCGTTCATCTTGCCTTTCCTCCTCGTCTGACAGCCTCTTCTTCTACCTCCTCGCCGTTCATCTTGCCTTTCCTCGTCATCTGACAGCCTCTTCTTCTGAGTGACATCTGAATCGCGCTCCTGCGCAGGGGCTTTTCGGTATTGTGCCTGCACACTATGCTCTGCCCTATTGCAGTAAGAGCCTAAAACTGTTCTGCGCATGCGCAAACTGCTAAGGGCTCTACTCAAGTACAGAGTGCACCTGCGCGATCCAGAGAGGCCTTTACGCAGGTGTGTGATTCGGATGTAACTCAGAAGAAGAGACTGGACAAAGATGAAGTCAAGATCAACTACTAGATGGTGCTCTGGAGAAAAAAGATAGTCACTATAGAGTAAACTCCGGCACACAGATTCATTGAAAAGAGTCCGGCAAGAAAAACGTTTTGGTCTTTTTCAGTTTTCTTTTCCAAAATGTTATATCTGTGCATAACGTTTTGGCTCCAACATGCACCTTCATCAGGATTATGATCTAAGTGCAAATGTACAGAAACAAAAAGAACAGTACAAATGATTACAAAACAGTTTTTGGTGCAAGCATGGCAAACTAAAATTGGTGCAGGCAATGTGTCTCGATTTGAAATAAAGGTGGAGAAATGAGTGTAGTGCGTATAGCTGTATATTGTTGTGAGAGTGAAAAGATTGAGAAGAAAAGGGAAGAAAAAAGTTGAAGGAAAAACGTATAGTGAAAAAACAAGCAAATAAAAACTATTGAGAAGAGATGGATCTAGTATACACTAAGTGAGATGTAGAATACCTGGTGGCAGAGCCAGCGTCAACACCCGGCATACCCGGGCAAGTGCCAGGGCCCTGAACAGCTGGGGGGACCCACTGGCCATCAGGGACAGGCAGCCCTGACAGCCAGGGGCCCATTAGGGATAGAAAGCCCTGTCAATGAGGGGCCCATCTGGGACACTCAGCAAGTAACTGAGTGCTTCCACAGCGCTGTCAGTGAATATGGCTAATTTGCATGCAGTGCAGATTAGCCATATGCTTTCTCCACAACTGTGGAGCTTCCTCTGCTGACTGCAGCAGTGATGAGTCATCACCCTGCAACATCATCACACTGCAGCAGGCAATGAGGACGAAGCACACACCGGACCCTGCTGCAAGGATGCGGTGGGGACAGCATCTGCAGAGCAGGACACAGCCCCGGGGGAGCGAAGGGAAGGTGATCATAATAATTTTTTTTTGTTTTCTTTTTACTGTGAGGCCAGGCTGTGCTGGGGTAAAAAGAGTGAACATAGTTGTTGATCAATAATAAAAATAATCCTCTAAAATACAACTTGCCTACCAAATCCCTATCTATACTATGTGGCGGCGCAGTCTCAACATATGAGAGGATGGACAAAAAAAGCGGCTCAGCCTTCTATTCAAAAGATTATAGAGGGGGTGACTAATAGGTG
Organism: Allobates femoralis; assembly: GCA_033576535.1. Taxonomy (NCBI): domain Eukaryota; kingdom Metazoa; phylum Chordata; class Amphibia; order Anura; family Aromobatidae; genus Allobates; species Allobates femoralis. Next base: position 484,827,714 of record JARQOC010000002.1, read on the forward strand.
CCCGTTAATACTTGGGGTGGAAGATGGGACATTTCAAACACTGGGGAAACAATGCCCGACTTTTCGGCTAATACATGTTATCTGGGATAAGTTGAAGAAGCTCCGAGGGGTGGAGGGATTGACGGACTATTCCCTGCTATGGCATAATTCCAACCTTCCGGAAATAGAAAAGCTGGGATGCCTAAAGGAATGGAGAGACCGGGGCATAGTCTTAGCAAAACAAGTCCTGGATGGACAGACGCTTAAGCCATTCTCGAGACTACGGGATGAATTTGGTCTGAAAGAGACAGGGACATTTCAATACTTGCAAATGAGACATGCTATTGGGGCACAAGCAAAACAGAGGGTACTGACGATACAGACAGATCTTGTACTGGACTATGTTTGTGAAGGAGGTCCCACGAGAGGAGTAATTGCAACCACATACCGGGACATTTTACACACCTTTTTGCTACAACATCCGTCTAATGCTAAGATGAGATGGGAACAGGAGGTTGGGACAATAGAAGATGATCAATGGGAATCTATTTTAGAGTGGGTACCAAAACAATCAATATGTGAACCAGGCAGGCTATCTCAACTTTATGTCTTATATAGGGTGTACCGTACCCCAGAATTTCTACATAAGATACACTTAAAGTCTAATGCTGAGTGTCCCAGATGTCGGGGGGGGGCCGGTGGACCTGCTCCACATGTTGTGGTACTGCCCAAGACTGGCTGGTTTTTGGATAAGGGTGTTAAACAGAGTGGAGGGTGCGTATAGTTGTGTAGTGCCTTGGGATCCGAAAGTGTGCATATTAGGATATGTGGATGAAATCCAGACAGAGGAATTTTCAAAGATGGCCATAGCCAGGCTACTCTATATAGCACGTAAGTTGGTCGCTCGGCATTGGATTGATGCAGAGCCACCATTGAGACAGGAGTTTATGGAACGAGCAAAATATGTTTCCCTTATGGAAAGAGGGGTATACCGGAAAAGGGGTAAACTGGACTGTTATGAGAGAATTTGGTCACCATGGCTCACCTACGGGATGGGATAGAGTTTCTAACCAGGGGGGAAATGCCCTCTATATAATGGGATAGAGGGGATTGATCTGAAGTATGTAATTTGTTTCGAACATATGTGTAACACAGTATCACCGCTTGGCTAGAAGGGGGAGGGGGGGGGAGATATTGGGGGGGAGGGAGAGGGAGTTCACGGATTTGTATTGTTTATGAAAAATAAGGGGAAAATTACCTGAGACATATGTTAATGATTGTATTGTGAATTACCATGATGGATATTTTGTCAATAAAAATATATTTGATTAAAAAAAATACAACTTGCCTAATAATTCTGCACACAGTGTAGAGGCTGTGCTGGCTGTATATGGAGGTTTTGCTGGGGTATATGGAGGCTGTACTGGGGTATATGGAGGCTGTACTGGGGTATATAGAGGCTGTGTTGGCTGTATATGGAGGCTGTAAGTGGGTATATAGAGGCTGCGCTGGGATATATAGAGGCTGTGCTGGGGTATATAGAGGCTGTGCTGGCTGTATATGGAGGCTTTGCTGGGGTATATGGAGACTGTACTGGGATATATGGAGGCTGTGCTGGCTGTATATGGAGGCTGTGCTGGCTGTATATGGAGGCTGTACCTGGGTATATAGAGGCTGTGCTGGGGTATATAGAAGCTGTACTGGGGTATATGGAGGCTGTGCTGGGGTATATAGATGCTGTGCTGGCTGTATATGGAGGCTGTGCTGGGGTATATAGAGGCTGTGCTGGCTGTATATGGAGGCTGTACTGGGGTATATGGAGGCTGTACTGGGGTATATAGAAGCTGTACTGTGGTATACGAAAGCTGTGCTGGGGTATATAGATGCTGTGCTGGCTGTATATGGAGGCTGTACCTGGGTATATAGAGGCTGTGCTGGGGTATATAGAAGCTGTATTGGGGTATATGGAGGCGGTGCTGGGGTATATAGATGCTGTGCTGGCTGTATATGGAGGCTGTGCTGGGGTATATAGAGGCTGTGCTGGCTGTATATGGAGGCTGTACTGGGGTATATGGAGGCTGTACTGGGGTATATAGAAGCTGTATTGGGGTATATGGAGGCGGTGCTGGGGTATATAGATGCTGTGCTGGCTGTATATGGAGGCTGTGCTGGGGTATATAGAGGCTGTGCTGGCTGTATATGGAGGCTGTACTGGGGTATATGGAGGCTGTACTGGGGTATATAGAAGCTGTACTGTGGTATATGAAAGCTGTGCTGGGGTACATAGATGCTGTGCTGGCTGTATATGGAGACTGTACTGAGATATATAGAGGCTGTGATGGGGTATATATAGGCTGTGCTGGCTGTATATATAGGCTTTGCTGGGGCATATAGAGGCTGTGCTGGGATATATAGAAGCTGTACTGGAGGATATATGTAGGCTGTGCTGGGGTATATAGAGGCTGTGCTGGCTGTATATGGAGGCTTTGCTGGGGTATATAGAGGCTGTGCTGGCTGTATATGGAGGCATTTGTAGGCTATATGGAGGCTGTACTGGGGTATATAGAGGCTGTGCCTGGGTATATAGAAGCTGTGCTGGGTATATGGGGGCTGTGCTGGGGTATATGGAGGCTGTGCTGGGGTATATAGAGGCTGTGCTGGCTGTATATGGAGGCTTTGCTGAGGTATATGGAGGCTGTACTAAGGGTATATAGAGGCTGTGCTGGGGTATATAGAAGCTGTACTGGGGTATATATGTAGGCTGTGCTGGGGTATATAGAGGCTGTGCTAGGGTAAATAGATGCTGAGCTGGCAGTATATGGAGGCTGTACTGGGGATATATGTAGGCTTTGCTGGGGTATATGGAGGCTGTACTGAGGTGTATAGAGGCTGTACTGGGGTATATGGAGGCTGTACTGGGGTATATGGAGGCTTTGCTGGGGTATATGGAGGCTGTACTGAGGTATATAGAGGCTGTACTGGGGTCTATGGAGGCTGTGCTGGGGTATATAGAGGCTGTGCTGGCTGTATACGGAGGCTTTGCTGAGGTATATGGAGGCTGTGCTGGGGTACATAGAAGCTGTACTGGGGTATATATGTAGGCTGTGCTGGGGTATATAGAGGCTGTGCTAGGGTAAATAGACGCTGAGCTGGCTGTATATGGAGGCTGTACTGGGGTATATAGAGGCTGTGATTGGGTATATAGAAGCTGTGCTGGGTATATTGGGGCTGTGCTGGGGTATATGGAGACTGTACTGAGGTATATAGAGGCTGTACTGGGGTATATGGAGGCTGTGCTGAGGTATATGGAGGCTATGCTGGCTGTATATGGAGGCTTTGCTGGGGTATATGGAGGCTGTACTAAGGGTATATAGAGGCTGTGCTGGGATATATAGAAGCTGTACTGGGGGATATATGTAGGCTGTGCTGGGGTATATAGAGGCTGTGCTGGGGTAAATAGATGCTGTGCTGGCTGTATATGGAGGCTGTACTGGGGTATAGAGATGCTGTGAAGGGGTATGTAGAGGCTGTGCTGGTTGTATATGGAGGCTGTACTGGGGTATATAGAGGCTGTGATGTGGTTTATAGAGGCTGTACTGGGGTATATGGAGGCTGTGCTGTATATATAATATGGAAGCTGTGCTGAGCTTTATATATTACTTGGAGGCTGCTGCTGGGCTGCCACAGCTTCCAAATAATATATACAGCCTGGCACAGCCTCCAAATAATATATACAACCTAGCCCAGCCTCCAAATAAAATATATATAGCCTAGCACAACCTTCAAATAATACTTGTATATACAGTCCAGCACAGTCTCCAAATATTATATACAGCCCGCGGCTTCTATATTATATATACAGCCCAGCAGTCTCCATATGTTATATACATCCCTAAACAACCTCAGTATTATATATACTGCCCACCCAGTAGCCACTATATTATACACTATATTATTCATAAATCATGGTCTGTGTTAAAGGGGCCCACTGATACTGTTTCGGCCGGGGCCCACAAAAACCTGGAGCCGGCCCTGCCTGGTGGGGGGAGATCCAGGAGTGACCTGTTCTTATGAGTTCCTTGTGGGTTTTACCAAGAGAAGTCCATATAGGTTCTGAATACATAGAGTTATAATTATTTTTGTGAGTGAGATTATTAATCTGATATAGATGGTCACAAATATATAAAGGACTACATGAAAAAAAGGGTCTTATGCCCTTTCACATCAGCAGTAATCGCTGATCGCGGCAGTTGCGGTGAAAAAAACGCAACTGCCGTGATTACCGCATAACAGCCGCACTTGCAGTTCACTTGCGGCAAGCCCCATGCTATGTCTATGGGGCTTGCGGCAGGTGCGGTATAGTTGCGGTATCGGCACTTGCGGCAGATGCGGCTGCGAAAAAAACGCGGTCAGCTGCTGTTTTTTTCGCGGCCGCATCTGCCGCAAGTGCAGAAACCGCACTTGACGCACTTGCCGCACACTTACCGCAAGCCCCATAGACATTGTATGGGGCTTGCCGCAAGTGAACTGCAAGTGCGGCCGTTATGCAGTAATCACGGCAGTTGCGTTTTTTTCACCGCAACTGTCGCGATCAGCGTTTACCACTGATGTGAAAGGGGCCGTACGGTCCTTTCACATCAGCGGTTTTGCGCTGATCGCGGCAGTTGCGGTGAAAAAAACCCAACTGTCGCGATTACCGCATAACGGCTGCACTTGCGGTTTACTTGTGGCAAGCCCCATAGAATGTCTATGCGGGCTTGTGGCAGGTGCGGCAAGTGCGGTATCGGCACTTGCGGCAAGTGCGGCCGCGAAAAAACAGCGGTCAGCCGTGGTTTTTTCGCTGCCGCACCTGCCGAAACTGCACTTGCCGCACCTGCCGCACACTTACCGCAAGCCCCATAGACATTGCATGTGGCTTGCCGCAAGTGAACCGCAAGTGTGGCCGTTATGCGGTAATCGCGAAAGTTAAGGTTTTTTCACCGCAACTGCCGCGATCAGCGAAAACCGCTGATGTGAAAGCAGCCTTAGGGTAGGTGCACACTTACCGGCGGGTTGGTCGGCGGCAGCTGGGCGGACCCGCCAGGAAGCTCCGGAGCCGTCCACTGGCTTCCTGGCGGGTATGTGCGGCGGGAGCCGGGCGGGTGACGGGCGGGAGCCGGGCGGTTGCACAGCGTGTTCTCGGCGGCGGTTCTGCAGCGGCTGGAAGCAGCACATGATTCTGCTTGCAGCCGCTGAAGAACTGGCGGTTTATAGAACATGCTCATTCTTTGCTAACCCGCTGGGAAACCTGTGTAAACCGCCGGTGTGTGGACACCGGGTGTCGGTTTACATTGGTTTTAATAATTTATGCAAATTTAATAAATTTGCATAAAACTAATGAAAACCGACCGGCGGTTTCCGCAGCATAAACGACTATAACCCGGCCAGTGCGCACATACCCTTATATGGGTATTGAAGATGTATGAATGTTTTTCTTTACCACCATGGGATTGTGGATCAATAGTGAGGGCACAGAATACAGAACTCAGTATTGAATATGAGAATCCACATTTAACCACATGTCAATAAATTAAGTAAATGTTTTATAAAAGGAGTTTTGCAGTACAGCTTTTTTCACCAATGGAGAAAAAGGGTGGTAAGTGTTGATAAATGCAACCCTAGGCGGTTTGTTACGCTCCCTGGTGGTGTAAGGGTACCTTTACACGCCGCCACTGTGCCTAGCAACAGGTATCCACCCCATGTGCACGTTTTTGACGGTTGATTCCGATCGCCGATGACGCATGTTCACGCCGCCATTACGTTGTCAACTGAAGGTATTGTGGTGCCCCGGAAGTAGCGAGAATACCTGCGGATAACTTCCTGTGGAATATCTTCGCCGCTTCACACACCGCTATCCACAAAGTAATATGGGCGTTCATCTTTCGCGCCGCAAGTACATAGGCATGACAGAGTTGTGTATTCCGCTCCCCAAACATTGGACAACGCAATAGCGTCATGATTGGCCAGCCTGCGCAGGAAGGCTGGCTAATACATGACGCCATTGCAATTGTGTAGTGTGAATGGACAGCTCTTTAAATATGGCGCCCTGTGCAGGGACAGCCAATCGTAACACAGTAGCCCCCACCAATCATCGCTGATGGTGCGCGGTTTCCATGAGGCTGTGTCACGCCCCTGGGAATTCACTAGCCGACGGTGATTCCATGCCTGTGCCCCGTTTACACGCCACTACCATTGCAATTGTGCCTTTGTGTTGCCTTGGATTTTTGAGCACGGCTCAGCAACAGGTATCCGAATCAACAGCGGGAACTGCGATCAACTTCCCAATTTACATGCCGCCATTTCTTAGCAATTTCAGGGCAACAGGCACAAAAGTCCCCATTGCCAGGCAGTTGCTAACCCACTGTGGCGGCGTGTAAAGGTACCCTTAGGGTATGTGCACACTGGCCGGGTTAGGGTCGGTTTAGGTGTGTAAACCGCCGGTCGGTTTACATAAATTTCATGTAAATTTATGTTAATCCAAACCGGCGTTTGGATTAACATTAAAACCTATGTAAACCGACACCCGGTGTCCACACACCGGCGGTTTACACATGCTCATCCGTTGCTAACCCGCTGGGTTCCCAGCGGGTTAGCAACGTATGAACATGTTCTATAAACCGGCCGGTTCTGCAGCGGCTGCAAGCAGAATCATGTGCTGCTTCCGGCCGCCGCAACACCGCCGGCGCTAACCCGCTGGCCACCCGCCCGTCACCCGCCCGTCACCCGCCGCACATACCCGCCAGGATGCCGGTGGACGGCTCCGGAGCTTCCTGGCGGGTCCGCCCAGCCGCCGCCGACCAACCCGCCGGCCAGTGTGCACATACCCTAAGTGTTAGAAGGTTGGCAAACAGATGGGGGGTATCCTCTGTCAAGAGATTTATCGGTCATTTCCTTATGTCTAATTTGACACGTCTCAGGATATAATAATAATAATAATAATAATAATAGTAATAATAAAAAATCTTTATTCATATAGCGCCAACATATTCCGTAGCGCTTTACAATGCAGGGGTTAGAGTACAGAAAATATAATTCAGTAAGTAATTACAGTAGAGAACAAATATATAATTACAAATTGATACAACAATAGGCATAGAATCAATGTAAAAAAGAAAATACAATAAATAAAGCAGAAATGAAGGTGACCCTGCTCAAAAGAGCTTACAATCTACAATGGGATAGGGGATGCACAAGGTACAGGGGCTTATTGCACTCATGGTCCAGGCATCATGAGGAAATGGGGCATAGAAATAAGCATACATGGATAGTTATCAGACAGTCTGTGTAGACCTTTTTGGTTTGGTGGAGTTTGTAGAAGAGTAATGTCAAGAGAGATAGCCCATTCACTATCTACAGTACAAAGGACTTCTATTAGGGAGTATGATAGGCCGCCTTAAAAAGATGTGTTTTTAGGGATCGTCTGAAGACATATGCAAGTTGTGGATAGTCCTGATTTCTTGGGGTAAAGCATTCCAGAGGATTGGTGCAGCTCTGGAGAAGTCTTGGAGCCGGGAGTGGGAGGATCGGATTAGTGCAGATGTTAGTCGAAGGTCATTTGAAGAGAACGGGTGGGTTGATAGACAGAGATGAGGGAGGAGATGTAGGGGGGTGCTGCACTGTGAAGATCTTTGTGGGTGAGAACAAGCAATTTGAATTTGATCCTGTAGTGTACGGGCAGCCAGTGCAATGACTGGCACAGAGCAGAGGCATCTGAGTAACGATTGGCCAGATGGGTGATCCTGGCTGCTGCATTAAGGATGGACTGGAGAGGAGAAAGTCTGGTGAGGGGGAGACTGGTCTGTAGTTATTTGTGCAGGATGGGTCGAGAGTGGTTTTCTTTAATAATGGCGTAATGATCGAGTGTTTGAAGGACGAAGGGAAGATGCCAGAAGAGAGGGAGAGATTAAAGATTTTGGTTAGATGACTGGTGATGACTGGAGAGAGGGACTGGAGCAGGTGTGAGGGAATGGGGTCAGTAGTGCATGTGGTGGGACGAGAGGAAGAGAGGAGCCTGGAGACTTCTTCTGTGACTGGGTCAAATGTAGAGAGTGAGCCGGAGGAAATGTGGGGAAGAATGGGGGTGGCAACGCTTGGAGGCTGAGAGCTGATTTCCTGGCGGATGTTGTCTATTTTCTCCATGAAGTAAGAAGCCAGGTCATCAGCACAGAGGTCAGTGATGGGGGCATGCACTTTAGGACTGAGGAGAGAGTGAAAGGTGTCAAAGAGTTTTTTTGGATTGTTGGATAGTGAGGAGACCAGGGTGGTGAAGTAGGTCTGTTTGGCAAGGGCAGAGTTGTAAGTTTTGAGCATGAATTTATAGTGGATTTGAGACAATACGCTGAACTCTTTGGGTCTGTGATTATGGTATGGCATTTTCGACATGTCGTGGATTGTTACTGCTGTAGTGAAGGAGGCTGTTACGGTCAGTGGGTTTTAAAAAAGATCCATGGAAATACAGCCTTCATAGTCATGGTGAATGGTAGTGTCAAGGAAGTTGATTCATTGTGAATTATAATGTAATGTGACCCATGTAGTGACATGCTGTTGATACAATGATTAGGTATATACACAAATGCCTTTGAATTTTGCCATGTATATGTTGGCGTATTAGGGTAACGTGTGCCCCATTGCAGTTCCGCTTTTTTGAATGTAAAATTTGTCTTCGAAAAGGAAGTAATTGTTATGTAGGACAGTGTGAAGGTTATCTTTACAGAATTCGTTCTTGAGTTCGTTGAAGTCTTCCTGTTGGTTGAAGAACCACATGACAGCCTCTTTACCTAATGTATGGTTGCTACTTGTATAGACGCTGCTTATGTCCATCGTTACAAAAATACTGTTATCAGAAAGAGTGCCAAACCTACGTACATGGTTTAGAAAACTAGAGGTGTCTGTTATGAAGGATGTAATTTGCGGTATCAGAGGTGTAAGGTTTTTTAGATTTTTGTGTATTTTGGGTAGTGTATATATGACTGGTGTAATAGGGCTGGATTTTACAAGATATTCAGCCAGTTACTTGTCAAAAATTGCCCAAATACTTGTCAAAGATTTTTGATTTTCATGCTAATTTGCATGGATGGATCGGATGAGATCGGGGTACAAGTGTCCTTGTCAGCTAGTTGATGTTGAATTTAAGCAATGTAGTACGTTTTGTACAATACCACTATAGAGCCACCTTTGTCAGCTGGCTTATAATTACAATCTTGTTCTTTTTTAAGTTGTTTAGGGCTATTGTTTCCTCGTTAGTGAGGTTGTGTCTGAGATGAAAAGGAGCCCTTTTCTTTATAATTAACATACTTTGCAACAGTATCTGAGACAAGTGATACGTACGTCTCAACCGGATGACAATTTCTTGGCGGTTGAAAAGTACTCAGAATTTTAAGGTTAAGATTCCTGAAAACAAATCCATCATCATTACCATTGTCCTGAAGAGGTTCTTTCATATGTTTTAAGCCATCTCTCCTACCCAAGTGTACCTTAAGTCTCAGTGTATGGAAAAAGTGGTTTAGTTCTTGGTTAACCAAGAATGAGTTAAAGGTGGGGGTGGGACAGAAGGACCATCCCTTCTGAAAGATAAGGATCTCAGCTGGTGAAAGGATGTTTGTTGACTGGTTGAAGACAAGATTGGTCTTACCTGTGACCGAGTCACGATTCTGTTCTCTTGGTAATCGTTTTGCCCTCCTCTGTCCTTTCCTGGTTGATCTCTTTGGAATGGGATTAGGGGGACAGTGGTCTGTTCCCTAAAAACGCTTCTTTTGGTTTTCACAGTCCACCTTGGCCACATCCACGTCCTTGTCTGCCCTCCAACCCTCCAAACCGGAAGATCCAAAGCAACTTCTGTAGAGTTGATGAGCCCAGGGCAAGGGGTACTAGGATACCGGGCCTGGGTTTGATGGATTAATCACGGGTGGTCGGGTTCCCGGTTCCGTGCCCTGGCTGTCATTTGTTGGAGGGGGGAAATATTTACAGGGAATAAAGAGTACGTGACTCCACCTGTGGATCCCGGTAATTTGGGTACTGGCGCTGCAGGCCGGCCACTGAGGTGATGATGGGTGCAGCTCAGTGTGGTCCAGCTCCCCACAGGTGGAGCTTTTACCTCAGGGCAGCAGTGATGGAGGATGATGAGGGGGATGAGGGGAGTAGTTGTTCTTACTAGAGATGAGCGAGTACTAAAATGCTCGGGCGCTCGATGCTCTGGCCGAGCATCCCAAGATACTCGTGTACTCGGCCCGAGCACCGAGCCCAATGTAAGTCAATTAGTGACAGGCTCCGCCCACAGACTTCCGGCTATACAACGAGTGTATCTGGGAAAGGGCGAGAGGGTGGGCTTTTTCAAATCGTCGCAACATACAACACCTTGCTGTGCCCCCCAGAGGGACCCCAACAATCAATCTGCTCTCTGTGAGTGCCAGCTCACTGTGTGCACTGAAGGGAGCTGTGTATTTGTGTCAGATCGATAATTATTTGCGAGGAGTCTGAGCATCTCGGCGGTACTCGGTGCTCGCCATGCATCCCGAGTCCTGAGATATTCGTGTGAGTAACGAGTAGTGACAAGCATACTCCCTCATCACTAGTTCTTACCCCTCGAGTGAGATGATGAGGATGCTGAGGCCCTCTGGGCGCCGGCAGGAAGAAAGACAGAGACTGATTCAACTCCAACTCCACTTTACTGGGTACCGGCAGATGATATTGAAAGACACGGTACAGTCTGGTTTACGGGTGATAGTTGCCGGGTAAGGGTACCCCTATGGAGTCTCCAGATGTTCCTTTCTTTAAGTCTTTCGGGGTCTAATCTGTCCTTTTCACTATTTAACCACCCTTGCAGAGCTATCCTGCCAGACCCCTGGTCTCCTACGGTGGAGCACGGGTGTTCCTTTACCAGTACGGACAGGAGCGACCCACAGCAAAATCCTCCCGCCACCGGAATCCGGACCGATACACCTGTAGTCTTGAACCTATTTTTGGGCCTGACGGGCGAGGTACCTTCTTGTGGCGCTTACGGCTACCCGGTGATTATGGGCCCGCAGCTCGTCAGTTTGCGGCCAGGGATAAACCGCTGACCGCCTCGGCTTCCGTGTTGCCGGTGTTCCCCAGACGTTGCCAGCCGGCTCCAACCGATGCTGGTCCGTCTCCCACTGTTCTGGATCCCCTCAGAGAGAGGTACCCTCCTATCAGCAGCCTGCCAGGCACTTCCTATCTAGCTGCCTTCCCAGCATTGTCACTCAAGTCTTCCTGCACTAACCTAGGCTCCACCCCCTTTTGGACCTACTGAATAATCAGTCCTTTACTAAGGTAATCTAGTGTTAAGCGCTAACCTAGACTCCATAGGTTAAACCCAAGCCCACAACTACAGAGATACAACATGTTTGCAAAGTGTAATACCTTCCTGTGGCGCCTAGCCATAGGGGCACCACACAATCAGCATCACAGTGACAATATGGCCGGAGCTGTACAGTATACGAATAATCCTGCTGACAGGATCCTTTAAGAATGATATTCCTATACAGAGCAGCAGATATTACAGCACTCAGAAGGGATAAAACAATGACAGAAAGTAACAAAGGAGGAGAGCCCTGATCACAGGAGCTGACAATCTGAAAACACAGGAATGACAAAAAACAGACTGTACTGATCACTATATACTATATATACACTGCACAGGTATGAGGAGAGCCCTGATCACAGGAGCTGACAGACCAACAAAGACCACACCAATTTTCCCATGCCGAGTTATAACACAACATCAATCAATTTTCAATAACCTTATTTGGGAGGCACAAACGTAATACCAGCCCAACATTCTTTTTCAAACTTCTTTGTTGGAAATTGTATTTATTGGCTGCAGCAAATACTAGGCACAAACCTGCCTATCATCGTGAGTGAAAGAGGGCACTCTACCACTGGCCGTCCAGTGCAAGCTTGCCCCTCACCAGGCCACTCCTTCCAGTGCCAAGGAGGAGCGAAGGTCTTGACCTGAGCTGCGACCCCCCCAACCGAAAGATCTTAATGTTTAGTCTATTCCATCTTGCAAACCGGACAAAATTATGTCTAGGCTGATATTATTCAAATGGACACCATCCTGTAGCATTAACATCCTGGTATCCGACTCCAGCTGAAAATGCCTGATAGCGATGCCCCCTTTAAAAACCACAAATTATGATATTCTGTTGTTCAGGGTCCTACGGGACCTCTCCAGTGCAGCCCCTCCCGGGCGCCCCGCCACACAACCCGAGGGACAACCTCAGACCAAACTAGCCTGGGCTCCGAAAAGAAACTGTGAAATTTGTCTAAGTCCGAGCGGATAAGGGTCAGCAGCTCGGCAAGCCGAAAACTGACCAGATCGTTGCCCCCCACGTGTATGACGAGAACCACCGGGCCTAACACCACCCTGGAGATTCGTTCCACCTGTAATACTATTGTATAGGTTTTGAGGAGTCTGATCGCTTAAGGGCAATGAAGAGCAGAGACGGGTTCTTGGGTGCAAAAGTATTTATAAACACACAGCAAAACAAGGTGAACTTAGTACACAGCAAAAGCACACAACATAATACAACCCCAATATATATATCGTTGAGCACAGTCCTTATGGAAGCAGTCCGAAAAACCAATAGTCCAAAGCAGGTAAATCCGGATGCATGTAGTCCATAGCACAAGTCCTTGTACTGGAACGACCGGAAGATATAGTCTGTGGCAAAAGGTCCCCACAGCCGGATGACCGGGTAACAAGTTTAAACACAGTTCCGAGTAGGTAATGAAACACAAGTTCCACAAAGCACACAGTACATACGATAATAACCGGGAAGTTGCTTACAAACTTGAACGTCCGAGCCTGAAGGTAGAAGCAGCGGCACCAGAAGCACGATGCAGGAAGCTGTAAGGTGAACAGAGATCTCACAGAGCTCCAGGGAAGTGAGAGGATCAAGGAGAACAGCTGAGCTGGAGCAGACCAGGAACCAGTATACTCAAGCAATGAATGCTCACCTGAGCCAGGTCTTTATGTAAACGAGACAGGAAGAAGGGCAAACAAAACAATGATCTCCATGCTGACTGAGGGCAAAATGGTCAAACGGCAAGCCGGAAAACCTGGAATACTGACATCACTCCCCCCCTGCAAACGGCCTCAGGACAATCCCGGACCAGGCTTGTCCGGATACCTCCGATGGAACTGCACAACTTTCTGGGGAGCGGAGATGTTACCTACCGGTTACCAAGAATCGTCCTCGGGAGAGTACCCCTGCCAACGAACAAGATACTGAAGCCGATGCCTATGGAGCCGAGAGTCGATGATGTCCTGAACCACAAACTGTTCGTGCCCATCAACCACCACCGGTGGAGGGGGAGGCACAACGCGTCCCTGAAACGTATTATGGAAAACCGGTTTCAATAAAGATACATGAAAAACAGGATGTACCTTCAGAGTCCGTGGTAACTTCAGCCGACAGGCTACAGAGCTCACAATTCCGGTAATCTTGAACGGGCCAATGAATTTCTGTCCTAGTTTTCGTGAAGGAACACCCAACTTCAGATTCTTCGTGGATAACCACACCGAATCCCCTACCTTATACACGGGTGCGGGTCTTCGGTAGACATCCGCTGACTTCTTGTAACGCTCCTGAGCCGAGGCCAGAGACTCCTTTAGCACTTCTAGATTCTGCTGTAGAATCATCACTCTGTCCCCAACCGCTGGGACCGACGTAGCAACTGGCGACCTAGGTAAAATAGTTGGATGATAACCCAGGTTGGCGAAAAAGGGTGTTACCTTAGTGGAACTGCTCTGCGTATTGTTGTATGAGAACTCTGCCAGGGGAAGCAGCTTGTACCAATCATCTTGGAGATGGCTGACATAACATCGCAGGTACTGCTCCAGGGTTTGATTAGTCTGTTCCGTCTGTCCATTTGTCTGAGGATGGTAGGCAGAAGATAAACGTACGTCAATATGCAATGCAGAACAAAACCCCTTCCAGAACTTGGAGGTGAATTGCACCCCCCGGTCAGAGATGATCTCATCCGGTACCCCATGTAACCGAAACACGTTCTGGACTACTAGATCTACTGTCTCTGCGGCGGAGGGGAGGCCGGTACATGGTATGAAATGAGCAGCTTTAGTTAATCGGTCCACTACCACCAAAATAGTATTGTGGCCCCCTGAGTCAGGCAACTCCACAATGAAGTCCATCGAGATAGACCCCCAAGGGCGAGATGGTACGGGTAGCGGTTGAAGAAGTCCCGTAGGAGCAACACGAGGCACTTTGCACCGGGCACAAACCACACATGAGTGTACATAGTCTTTCACATCCTTTAAGCAGGTGGGCCACCAGAAAAAACGGCTTAAGAATTCCTGCGTCTTCTGTACCCCCCTATGACCTGCCAACACAGAATCATGGACCAATTTGAGGACCCGAAGTCTTACAGCCTCCGGGACATAGATACGCCGTTCCCTCAGCCACAAACCATTCTTAAGGACCAGATTTACGTCAGTGGGTGGAGCAGCAAGGAATACGTCACCGTCATAGGCCAGCTTGAGGTCCTTCCAAAGGTCCCGGTCCTGGAGTACTCCAACGAAATTTGCATCCGATAAGACGGTCTTGGATGGGGTTCCTGGCACGGAGTCCACAGCGTGGATTCGGGACAAGGCATCAGCTTTCCCATTACGTGACCCTGGACGGTACGAGACAATGAAATTAAACTGGTTAAGGAACAGGCTCCACCGGGCTTGCCGTGGAGACAGGCACCTAGCAGATTTAAGGAATTCCAGGTTACGATGGTCTGTGAGAACTACCACTTGTTGTGATGCTCCCTGCAAATGATGTCTCCAGTCCTTAAACGCGGAAATAATGGCTAACAGTTCTTTATCTGCAATATCATAGTTCCTTTCTGCAGGGGACAACCGACGAGAAAAGAAAGCACACGGGTGTAGGAGTTCCTTGTCCCCAGTCCTTTGTGAAAGGATAGCCCCTAGTGCGTTATCGGAAGCATCGACTTCCACAATGAAAGGGAGTGCGGGATCCGAGTGTGTCAGTATGGGAGCCGAGGTAAAACAAACCTTGAGACGATCAAAAGCCCCCTGGGCCTGCGTGGACCATACGAACCTCTGCCTCTTCTTGGTGAGCAAGGTGATAGGACGCACGATCTCCGAGAAGTTGCGAATGAAGCGTCTGTAAAAATTTGCGAAACCGATAAAGCGTTGTACCTCCTTGATGTTTCCTGGTACCGGCCAGTCTAGAATTGCCTGGATCTTGCTGGACTCCATGTTTAATCCCTGAGGAGAGATAACATACCCTAAGAAGTGGATCTGTGAGCGATGGAATTCACATTTCTCCAGCTTGATGTATAGGTGGTTATCTCTCAGACGGGTAAGTACAGCCTTTACGTGCTCCTGGTGTTCCTGTAGAGAATCAGAGAATATTAAGATATCATCCAGGTATATTACCATAAACTGATCCAATAGATCCCTAAATATATCATTGACCAAGTGTTGAAAAGCAGCGGGAGCGTTACAGAGCCCGAAAGGCATCACCAGGTATTCAAAATGGCCATAGCGACATCTGAATGCCGTCTTCCACTCGTCTCCGGGACGTATACGGAGCAGGTTGTATGACCCCCGGAGATCTAATTTGGTGAAGATCTTGGCCTGCCGTACTCGCTCCAATAGTTCGGGAATCAATGGTAGCGGATACCGGTTCCGGACAGTTATTTTGTTAAGCTCCCGGTAATCGATACACGGTCTCAGAGTCCCTTCTTTCTTTTTCACGAAAAAGATGGGAGCCCCTGCGGGTGAGGATGAAGGTTGAATAAACCCCTTGGCTAAGCTTTCGTCGATATAGTCTTTCAATGATTGTAACTCCGGAGCCGCTAACGGGTAGACAGGACCAAACGGAATCTCGGCCCCTGGAAGTAAGTCTATGGGACAATCGTATGGTCTATGCGGGGGAAGCTGGTCTGCTTTTTTCTTGTCGCATATATCTGTAAACTCCTTATAGACTGGGGGGAGAACAGGTACCTGTATAATGTCCTCCTCATCATACGTTACCGGTACTGCTGGACTGATGGTCGGGCCGGCCTGGGGATGGAAAGATACTTCCTTTGTCTCCCAATTGATGATTGGATTTTCAGACCGCAGCCAAGGGAGTCCTAAAATGACTGGAAAGTGAGGAGAAGAAATCAACATAAAAGGCAGTGTCACCTGATGACCTGGTTTCATTACACAGTTGAGGGGTACTGTCTCCTGATCTACAGGTCCCGAAACTAATGGAGAACCGTCCACCGTTTCCATGGTTATCGGTGAGACTCGTTGTTGTGTCTTGATACCGTGTCTCCTGGCAAAAGAAGAGTCCATGAAGTTACCTCCCGCCCCGGAGTCTATCATGGCAGATGTAGGAATTAACTGTCCCTCCCACTGGATCTGAATTGGAAGAGAGCAATGGGTAGAATTGTCCTTAGGTGAAGCTGACATTAGTACAGAAGAAAAAACCGCATCCAGGTGTATACTTGAGTCAGAGATCTCGGATTCTGCGTCCGTGTTATCACACTCGGTCACGGCTGCCAGAACCTTATTTGGACGTTTAGGGCATTTTGGGCAGTTAATCAAAAAATGTTCAGATTGACCACAACAAAAGCATAAACGCTCACGGAGCCGGTAGTCGCGACGTTCGTTGCTTTCCCGTCGTTGTAATGAGTCCACTTGCATGGGAATGTCTTCGGCCTCCCGTGAACTCCTAGTAGCGGGCTCCCTAGGAGGGAAAGCAGAATTAGTCATCCGGTTTACAGCTGCCCACTTTTCCTGTCTAAGCTCCGTCAATCGGGTATCAATGGGTACGCAGTGTTGCAGAAA
Source organism: Allobates femoralis (assembly GCA_033576535.1). Taxonomy (NCBI): domain Eukaryota; kingdom Metazoa; phylum Chordata; class Amphibia; order Anura; family Aromobatidae; genus Allobates; species Allobates femoralis. The sequence continues at coordinate 484,844,560 of JARQOC010000002.1, forward strand.
CAGTTCAAAGTCCTGGGGAGACTCGGCCCGAGATAACTCGTCCTTAATGGAACCGGACAGTCCCTTTTTGAACACTGATAACAGCGCGTTATTTCCCCAATCGACATCCACCACTAACCTTTTAAATTCAGTACCATATTCAATGACAGACCGCTTTCCTTGACGTAGGGAAAGCAGAGCCGTTTCTGTGGTGGTACGGCGATTAGGGTCATCAAACATCTGCGCCATTGCTGTTATGAAATTATCCAGGTTATTCAAATGGATGTCATGACTTTCAATCATGGGATTGACCCAAGCCAGTGCTCGTGATATTAACAACATAACTATACATAATACTTTTGACCGATCTGACCGGAAATAGTTAGCATGTACATCAAAAAGCAGCATACATTGATTGATAAACCCACGGAACTGAGTACGGTCACCACTGAACCGAAACGGGGGTAATTTAGGCATACTGATGGCTGGTGTGGGTATTTTTCCCAGGTCCTCCACTCTGGTTTGCACATCTCGGAGAGCCTGACCCACAGCCTGGTGATCATGGCCTAGCTGTCTCTCCATGTCCAGGACTTTATTTTGCACCGCCTCCATCTCCTGCTACAAGGAGTTAACCATGGAGAAAAGCTTCTCCACCCGTGTCTCCGTCATTGCCCTAAGCAGACTCCTCTTTTTGGCTTGAGTATAATGTAATACTATTGTATAGGTTTTGAGGAGTCTGATCGCTTAAGGGCAATGAAGAGCAGAGACGGGTTCTTGGGTGCAAAGTATTTATAAACACACAGCAAAACAATGTGAACGTAGTACACAGCAAAAGCACACAACATAATACAACCCCAATATATATATCATTGAGCACAGTCCTTATGGAAGCAGTCCGAAAAACCAATAGTCCAAAGCAGGTAAATCCGGATGCATGTAGTCCATAGCACAAGTCCTTGTACTGGAACGACCGGAAGATATAGTCCGTGGCAAAAGGTCCCCACACCCGGATGACCGGGTAACAAGTTTAAACACAGTTCCCAAAGCACACAGTACATACGATAATAACCGGGAAGTTGCTTACAAACTTGAACGTCCGAGCCTGAAGGTAGAAGCAGCGGCACCAGAAGCACGATGCAGGAAGCTGTAAGATGAACCGAGATCTCACAGAGCTCCAGGGAAGTGAGAGTATCAAGGAGAACAGCTGAGCTGGAGCAGACCAGGAACCAGTATACTCAAGCAATGAATGCTCACCTGAGCCAGGTCTTTATGTAAACGAGACAGGAAGAAGGGCAAACAAAACAATGATCTCCATGCTGACTGAGGGCAAAATGGTCAAACGGCAAGCCGGAAAACCTGGAATACTGACACCACCTCAGGAAGAACCTGTGACCACGTGAGCCCTCTTATGCATCTCCAATTCACGCTGAAATCATAGAAACCAAGGGAACGACCACCAGGTCGCGTCTCCGCCCGTTGGGCTGCCCAAAAAATATACGAGTGGCCCAGGATCGAGATACTGGGCCGAGCCTCATCTGAAGAAAAAAAACAATTAAACACCGAACCACAACTGCAGTCCAACCATTAATCACCTATAAGGTCCGTTAAACCAAATCCGGCCTAACATATCGTCTAAAACAATCTGATTTCCACCTTCCCACTCTCATGATACTCTCGTCCGACATGCCCTCCCGTGCCGCTTCGGTAGCTGCGCCAATCCTAAAAGAATGTGTACCGTATTCAAGCGGGTGGGAACCTATCGCTGCCAACGCGCTGTGGAGTACAGTCTGAAATTGAAAGGCAGTTACCGGGACCCCGTCGCAATGTACGAAGAATCGTTCTGCAGGGTTTCGGGCAGCAACATATGCACGAATTGAACGCACGGGGCAAAATTCACTCGGAATTTCAAATAACGGGAACCAACACACGAGACCGGCCCGATCGGTTTTAGACTTTCTTATCCGTACCCTTAAACCATCCCGACCCTCCACAACGTCATCGGAAAACAACCCCCCAGGCCTCTGGGGGACTTCGGGACGCACTCACTAACCCGTAGTGCTCCGAAAAAGGCTATGCCGAAAATCGCAGAGAATAGTACAGCCTCGTACAGCGAGTCACATAATCCGGGTAACGCCCTAATAAGACGGCCCAGTATTTCAAACGAGATCGGGCGGCGCTTTTCGATGTGTGTTCTGTCTTTTTTCCACCCCTTCAAAATTTGCCCCACTAAAAACACTTTTAGTGAGGTCCACCAAACCCCGCAACTTCAGGTGGAAGGCGATACCAGAAAGCCGAGTTTGCACCGCCGCTCCAGATAAACCCCACTCGCGCAAGCAGGAAAGATAATGCAAGAAACCTGGGAGATCAAAACCCCGTGAATTAGCATCATTCTGGGAACTCACGAACCTACACCAATCTGACCAAGCCTTACCGTAGGCTCTCCAAGTTGACGGGGCCAAGGAGGCTCGGATCAACGGCATTAGCTGTTTGCTGGCACCAACCACACGCAATCTGGGAACCTCGAACCTTCTGGATCCGCCATCGGAAGCAGCTCTCTGAATTTCTGAAACTGGGAGCGAGAGAGAGCATCAGCAATCTCATTATGAATACCAGGGACATGCTTAGCCCTAAACCAGATATTCAGTTTTAAACACTTTAGCACCAGAAAACGCAAAGACCTAATCACAGGCAAGGAAGAGGTTGACAAGTGGTTAATCGCATGTACCGCACTCATGTTATCAGACCAAAAGCATATCCGCCTATTTTTCAACAAGTCCGGCAAGGAGGAGACCGCTACCAAGATAGGAAATAGCTCCAAGAAAGTTCAGTTCTTTGTCCATTCTTTAGAATGCCAGTCCTCTGGCCACACGGAAGCGCACCAGTGGGAACCCAAAATGACCCTGGAACCATTGGAACCTGCAGCATCCGAAAACAAATTAATTTCTGCATTGGATGTTTCTGCAGACTGAACGCAAGTATGGCCATTATACTCAGATAAAAAGTATTTCCAAACAGTCAGATCATCTTTCATAGGTCTGGTCAAACGGATCATATGATGTGATGCCTTTACCCCCTTTGTGGCTAGGCTCAAACACCGGGAAAATATCCTGCCCATAGGCATCACCTTGCAAGCGAAGTTAAGGGAACCCAAAAGCGACTGCATCTGACCAAGCGTGATCTTGTCGGTCCCCAAGAAACCATCGACCAGCGAAACAAGCTTTTCAATTTTTTCCGGGGGAAGACGAAAAACCATGTCAACGATGCCTATCTCTATACCCAGGAAAGACAGCCGGGAAACCGGACCCACCGTCTTTTCCGGGGCAAGAGGGACCCCAAAAGAAGAGCACAGTTCTTTAAAATTTGTCAACACCACCAAGCACCGGTCGGAGTCAGCCGGCCTGACGAATAAAAAATCGTCCAATTAATGGGTGGAGGACCGAACCCCTGAGCTAACCTGCGACGCCCACTCCAAAAAGGTGTTGAACATATCTAAAAACGGCACGATATAGAACAATCCATCGGGAGGCAAGTGTCATAATAGTAACCCACGTTGAAATAGCAACCCTGTAGATGGTGATAATCCGGGTGCACAGGTAGGAGGGGGAAAGTGGATGCAATATCCATTTTGGCCAACAGGGCCCTGTGGCCGGCCTCCAGCACCAGGGAAACCGCCCTATCAAAAGAGATGAATGACACTGCTGCATCCTCTGAAGGGATGCCGTTGTTAACTGAGGTACCCGGCGGAAATGACAGGTGGTGAATCAACCTGAATTTGCCCGCTTCCTTCTTAGGAACCACTCCCAGGGGGATACCCTGAGGTTCTGAAAAGGTGGGCCCGAAAACGGGCCTTCAATTCTGCCAAGGGCAACCTCCTTCGCCAATTTTTGTTCCAACACCCAGGGGGATTCCCTAGCCGATTTTAAATTGGACGCAAATGAACTTGACCTGGACAACTTAAAAGGTAAGAAAAATCCGCAGGCGAAACAACTGCGCAAGGTAGCGGCAGCTATTTTATTGGGGTACCTGTTTAAACAAGGAGCCATCGCGGTTACGCTCACTGGCGTCCTTGGGTTCTCCCGCCACCGGGGCCTTTCCTGCACTGGATTTCTGCTGGGACCTGGTACACTTTGGAGCAATATGCGGGCCCCCGCAGGCAGAGCATTCATGTTTATACTTACAGGCATTTTGAAATCTGCAGTGGCCTCTCGTCCTCACGTCCCACTACATGCACCTCTGACCCAATTCCCTCACACCTACTACAGACCCTCTCTCCAGTGGTCACCACTCACTTAACCACAATCTTCAATCTCTCCCTCTCTACTGGCATCTTCCCCTCCTCCTTCAAACATTCTATTATTACTCCACTACTAAAGAAAACATCCCTTGACCCATCCTGCACAAATAACTACAGACCTGTCTCCAACTTCCCCTTCATCTCAAAACTCCTGTATCGCCGGGTCTACACTCGCCTCACCCATTACCTCGCCACTCACTCTCTTTTAGATCCATTGCAGTCTGGCTTCCGCCCCTTACACTCTACAGAAACTGCCCTCATCAAAGTGACCAATGACCTTCTGACAGCAAAACGTAATGGTGACCACTCTGTGCTTATTCTTCTTGACCTCTCTGCGGCTTTTGACACTGTTGACCACCATCTCCTACTCTCTATGCTGCACTCCATTGGCATCAAAGACACGGCTCTCTCCTGGTTCTCTTCCTATCTTTCTGACCGCTCTTTCAGTGTATCATTCTCTGGCTCCACTTCCTCCCCTCTTCCTCTCACTATTGGGGTCCCTCAGGGTTCAGTCCTTGGCCCTCTCCTCTTCTCTCTCTACACAGCCCCGATCGGACAGACCATCAGCAGATTTGGCTTCCAGTACCATCTCTATGCTGATGACACACAATTATACACTTCAGCCCCTGACCTTACTCCCGCTCTAATAAAGAACACCAATGACTGTCTAACCGCAGTCTCCAATATCATGTCCGCTCTCTATCTCAAACTCAACCTTTCCAAAACTGAACTTCTTCTGCTCCCACCCTCTGTCAACATCCCTAAACCTGGCATCTCTCTCTCGGTGTGTGGCACCACGATAGCACCTAGTCAGCAGGCTCGCTGTCTCGGTGTTTCGATGGACACTGATCTCTCTTTCACCCCATATATACAATCTCTCACCCGCTCCTGTCGCTTGCACCTGAAAAATATCTCCAGAATTCGCCCTTTCCTCACCATGGAAACAACTAAAACCCTCACCGTGGCCCTGACTCATTCCCGCCTTGACTACTGTAATTCTTTATTAGCTGGCTTCCCCCACAGTAAGCTTTCCCCTCTCCAGTCTATCCTCAATGCAGCAGCCAGGATTACCTATCTAGCAAACCTTACTCAGATGTTTCTGCTCTGTGCCAGTCACTACATTGGCTACCCGTACACTATAGAATCCAATTCAAATTGCTCGTTATCACCCACAAAGCTATTCATTGTGCGGCACCTCCTTACCTCTCCACCCTCATCTCTGTCTACCACCCCACCCGTCCCCTTCGCTCTGAACGTGACCTCAGACTAACATCGGCATTAATCCGAACCTCCCATTCCCGACTCCAAGACTTCTCTCGAGCTGCACCAAACCTCTGGAATGCTCTACCCCAAGAAATTAGGACCATCCACAACTTGCATAGCTTCAGACGCTCCCTAAAAACACACCTCTTCAGGGCGGCCTATCCTTCTCCCTAACAGTAGTCATTTAGACATAAGATATTCATTGTTATAAGCCCCTGTACTTTGTGTTCCCATCCCATCTTAGATTGTAAGCTCCTTAGAGCCGGGTCACCTTCATTTTTTGCCTTATTATTGTATTTCCTAAGTTGATTCTATGTTTATTGTATGTAACTACTGCTCTGCATTACCTTTCTGCACCGTATATTTTTCTTATATGTACCGTTGTACTGTAAAGCGCTGCGGAATATGTTGGCGCTATACAAATAAAGTTTTATTATTATTATTATTATTAAACAGCCAGCAGCAACCTGGTCGGTGCACGGCCACAGCCCTGGAGGACGCACCTGGGGGGGCCGAGGCCGAAAAGGGTTGTGGTGTTTTTTGTGCGACCATCAACCGGAGCCAGGAGTCAGTAGCCTTGACTCCCCAACCCAAGTCTTCATCATACTTCCACCAAGCTGACCCGCCGTGTGATTTATAAGAAGTATAGATAAAATCCATATATGTAAAAAGTTCTGAGCATCTTTCGGGGTGCTTCTGACCCATCACACCACCCAGCACGCAAAAAGCCTGCAGCCAATTGTTCATTGTCTTAGCCAGCCTTGGTTTTCTTTAATATGGGCGGTCCCCCATGCGACGCTCTCGGTTGACAGTACCCTGATCTGCAGACAGTAAAGCCCACAAATCAATATACTCGTTTGTCCAGATTTTCTGCAGGGTATCCTGGTCGAGGTGAGCTCCCAACAGCGGAACACCACAAAAGAAAGTATGTTTATGCAGATCAAGGCGAGGGGGTTCAAATGTTGCCGTTTGTTGCGGCGCCGGGTTGATCAGGCCTTTACCCGCTAGTAAACCAGATAGAATTTCCAACACACCCGAAGTACGCCCTCCCCAAGCCCCAGCACAACTTAACTCACTGCCTGGAGGTATAGCGGATGCGGTCAACTATCCTTCTTGTTGCTGACTGGGAACTTGAGGACCTTCTTCATCCAAATGAGATCCCGACCTCTCAATGCTGTTTCGCCTGGGGGTCCAGGACCGATGACGTGATCGGCGGGAACCATCTGAAAAGGAAGAACTTCTCCGCGAGCGGGATCTCCTGCAACTCCTGTGGGACCTCGATCTTTCACGAGATCTATGGGACCTAGAGCGGCTCCTATGTGATCTTGACCGATATCTACTCCTGGACCTACGAGATCCTTCACTTCTCCGGCTGGTGTAGCTACGTTCCCTGCTCCGGGAAGGCGCGGTGGATCCTGCAGCCTTCCCGGAGCTGCTATCGCGACTCCCAACAGCCACGGGTACCGGCACTGCTGTCACTTCACCCGTCGACTGCCTTGAAACCACCTGCTGGGACATCGCCACGTCCAATGGCACCAACTGCTGCTGGCCCTGGAGGAATCTAGTGGGTGCAGACCCAGGGCAGGGTAAAGCTGTCGCTGGCTGCACATGCAACCCATCAAAAGCTGAGCTGACGACCTGCTGGGTTAGAGGGGGGTCATTATATGCCCGTAACCCAATCCCACCCAGCTGTCCTGCATCCTCCACTGCCCCTCAAATTGCTCTGTGCAGAACCCATCGCACTCACCCTCTCCTGGGGGGGTGACTAGATGCCTGATTTCCTCCCATATTATGACCTCGACCAGATCAGAGAACCCCTGAGATGTGGGTACTGGTGCCAGGCCCACTTCCTGGAGCGGTGTGCTCCTTAGTGTACCGCTGTACAGCGCCGACGAAACCGGACCGAGCTGCCAGTGTACGGCCGCTGTATCAACGGAGAGCTGGGGAGTGGGCGGAGCCACACTCAGAGCGCGCGCAGAAGCACTGCGCACGCTCCGAGAGCGGGGGGCCTCAGAACTCAAGCGCTGCGGCGGGCGGGAAATCTCCGCCTGCCCAGCGCCATGCGCGCATCGCTCATAGGGACGCCGCTGGTACTACCCAGGGCTGTCAGCCATGCGGCACCGTCCCTGGCGATTCTTTCCCTAACCGCGGTCTCCAGTGGGTCCATCAGGTGGCCAGCAGCCGATAACAGCTCCAGGTGCTGACAAGGGAAAAGGTAAAATGGCCCCCAGAATAGCCCCCTAAATACCTAAAGGGGCGTGGTTAACTAATGGGAATGCACAAACACAAACAAAGGTCCCCGTGGATAGGCTAACAAAAGGAGAGGGAGGGGTTTATTACTCGGCACCAAATTTAACCCTTTCAAGGGGCTTGTGAGTCAGGGGGCAGCGGAGGCAACGCCGCTGTGCCCCACAATCTAAGGACACAGGAATGACAAAAAACAGTCTGTACTGATCACTATACACTGTATATACACTGTACAGGTATGAGGAGAGCCCTGATCACAGGAGCTGACAATCTGAGGACACAGGAATGATAAGGAGCCTCTATACTGATCACTATATACTATATATACACTGTACAGGTATGAGGAGGGCCCTGATCACAGGAGCTGACAATCTGAGGACACAGGAATGACAAAAAACAGTCTGTACTGATCACTATATACTATATATACACTGCACAGGTATGAGGAGAGCCCTGATCACAGGAGCTGACAATCTGAGGACACAGGAATGACAAAAAACAGTCTGTACTGATCACTATATACTATATATACACTGCACAGGTATGAGGAGAGCTCTGATCACAGGAGCTGACAATCTGAGAACATAGGAATGACAAATAACAGTCTGTACTGATCACTATATACTATATATACACTGTACAGGTATGAGGAGAGCCCTGATCACAGGAGCTGACAATCTGAGGACACAGGAATGGTAAGGAGCCTCTATACTGATCACTATACACTATATATACACTGTACAGGTATGAGGAGAGCCCTGATCACAGGAGCTGACAATCTGAGGACACAGGAATGACAAATAACAGTCTGTACTGATCACTATATACTATATATACACTGTACAGGTATGAGGAGAGCCCTGATCACAGGAGCTGACAATCTGAGGACACAGGAATGGCAATAAACAGTCTGTACTGATCACTATATACTATATATACACTGTACAGGTATGAGGAGAGCCCTGATCACAGGAGCTGACAATCTGAGGACACAGGAATGACAAAAAACAGTCTATACTGATCACTATATACTATATATACACTGTACAGGTATGAGGAGAGCCCTGATCACAGGAGCTGACAATCTGAGGACACAGGAATGATAAGGAGCCTCTATACTGATCACTATATACTATATATACACTGTACAGGTATGAGGAGAGCCCTGATCACAGGAGCTGACAATCTGAGAGGACACAGGAATGGCAATAAACAGTCTGTACTGATCACTATATACTATATATACACTGTACAGGTATGAGGAGAGCCCTGATCACAGGATCTGACAATCTGAGGACACAGGAATGATAAGGAGCCTCTATACTGATCACTATATACTATATATACACTGTACAGGTATGAGGAGAGCCCTGATCACAGGAGCTGACAATCTGAGGACACAGGAATGATAAGGAGCCAATATACTGATCACTATATACTATATATACACTGTACAGGTATGAGGTGAGCCCTGATCACAGGAGCTGACAATCTGAGGACACAGGAATGATAAGGAGCCTCTGTACTGATCACTATATACTATATATACACTGTACAGGTATGAGGAGAGCCCTGATCACAGGAGCTGACAATCTGAGGGACACAGGAATGATAAGGAGCCTCTATACTGATCACTATATACTATATATACACTGTACAGGTATGAGGAGAGCCCTGATCACAGGAGCTGACAATCTGAGGGACACAGGAATGATAAGGAGCCTCTATACTCATCACTATATACTATATATACACTGTACAGGTATGAGGAGAGCCCTGATCACAGGAGCTGACAATCTGAGGAACAGGAATGGCATAAACCAGTGTGTACTGATCACTATATACTATATATACACTGTACAGGTATGAGGAGAGCCCTGATCACAGGAGCTGACAATCTGAGGACACAGGAATGGCAATAAACATCTGTACTGATCACTATATACTATATATACACTGTACAGGTATGAGGAGAGCCCTGATCACAGGATCTGACAATCTGAGGACACAGGAATGATAAGGAGCCAATATACTGATCACTATATACTATATATACACTGTACAGGTATGAGGAGAGCCCTGATCACAGGAGCTGACAATCTGAGGACACAGGAATGATAAGGAGCCAATATACTGATCACTATATACTATATATACACTGTACAGGTATGAGGTGAGCCCTGATCACAGGAGCTGACAATCTGAGGACACAGGAATGATAAGGAGCCTCTGTACTGATCACTATATACTATATATACACTGTACAGGTATGAGGAGAGCCCTGATCACAGGAGCTGACAATCTGAGGGACACAGGAATGATAAGGAGCCTCTATACTGATCACTATATACTATATATACACTGTACAGTATGAGGAGAGCCCTGATCACAGGAGCTGACAATCTGAGGACATAGGAATGATAAGGAGCCTCTATACTGATCACTATATACTATATATACACTGTACAGGTATGAGGAGAGCCCTGATCACAGGAGCTGACAATCTGAGGACACAGGAATGATAAGGAGCCTCTATACTGATCACTATATACTATATATACACTGTACAGGTATGAGAGCCCGGATCACAGGAGCTGACAATCTGAGGGACACAGGAATGATAAGGAGCCTCTATACGGATCACTATATACTATATATACACTGTACAGGTATGAGGAGAGCCCTGATCACAGGAGCTGACAATCTGAGGGACACAGGAATGCAATAAACAGTCTGTACTGATCACTATATACTATATATACACTGTACAGGTATGAGGAGAGCCCTGATCACAGAAGCTGACAATCTGAGGACACAGGAATGGTAAGGAGCCTCTATACTGATCACTATATACTATATATACACTGTACAGGTATGAGGAGAGCCCTGATCACAGGAGCTGACAATCTGAGGGACACAGGAATGATAAGGAGCCTCTATACTCATCACATATACTATATATACACTGTACAGGTATGAGGAGAGCCCTGATCACAGGAGCTGACAATCTGAGGAACAGGAATGGCAATAAGCAGTGTGTACTGATCACTATATACTATATATACACTGTACAGGTATGAGGAGAGCCCTGATCACAGGAGCTGACAATCTGAGGACACAGGAATGGCAATAAACAGTCTGTACTGATCACTATATACTATATATACACTGTACAGGTATGAGGAGAGCCCTGATCACAGGAGCTGACAATCTGAGGACACAGGAATGATAAGGAGCCTCTATACTGATCACTATATACTATATATACACTGTACAGGTATGAGGAGAGCCCTGATCACAGGAGCTGACAATCTGAGGACACGGAATGACAAATAACAGTCTGTACTGATCACTAGATACTTATAAAGGCGTAGAATGAAGAGATCACTGTACAGGCGAGAGCTGGACTCATTACAAGGCGTACTGTAAGCGGTTTTGGCTCTTTTTGGTGAGCGGAGCCGAATAACCCGGACTGCCCATCACTAGCAGACACGTGACTGGGACTGAGCCGGTCACATGACCCTCCCCACCCTCACTGGCTGCTGACACTACACTACTGTCAACAGCGATCACGTGTGCGGCGCACCTTATGATTGGCTGAGCTGTATGCCGCTCCCAGCCGCAGTGCCCGCCCACCGCCGGAGACGTGACGGGCTGCTGACTCTCGCCATGTTGATTCCCCTGGCCGCGGAGAGGAGAAGCCGGGGATCCGGAGAGCTTAGACCGGCGCCGCTGCTGCTTCACACGGAGGAGAGACACTGCGCCCTCTGCGGTCACAGGACAGGTTCGTGCTGGAGTTGTGACGTCACTGCCGAGGTTCTGTGCTGTTTCTCTACTTGTGATGTCATTTTAATAACTGCAGCTTCTCCTAGACCAGTGCGGATTTAGTGCTATGTGATCATACTGCGCTGCAGTCTATGTGTGCCTATGACTTGCTGCACTCTGTGTGCTCTACCCTGAGCATCGTTATTACAAGTCATAGGACGTAATGCCTGATGGCGGAGTGCACCGGGGCATTCACTGACCTGCTACACTTCAGGCACACTCATAATAACAATGGGGCCCTGCTCACACACCAGGGCTATAAAGTTACCTGGCACCCAAACCGTGCCTCACACCGCTCCTCTAGAGCTGCCTAGATCACCCGGACTGTGCCTCACACCGCTCCTCTAGAGCTGCCTAGATCACCCAGACCGTGCCTCACACCGCTCCCATAGAGCTGCCTAGATCACCCGACGGTGCCTCACACCGCTCCTCTAGAGCTGCCTAGATAACCCGGACGGTGCCTCACACCGCTCTTCTAGAGCTGCCTAGATCACCCGGACGGTGCCTCACACCGCTCTTCTAGAGCTGCCTAGATCACCCGGACGGGCCCTCACACCGCTCTTCTAGAGCTGCCTAGATCACCCGGACGGTGCCTCACACCGCTCTTCTAGAGCTGCCTAGATCACCCGGACGGTGCCTCACACCGCTCTCTAGAGCTGCCTAGTTCACCCGGACGGTGCCTCACACTGCTCCTCTAGAGCTGCCTAGATAACCCGGACCGTGCCTCACACCGCTCTTCTAGAGCTGCCTAGATCACCCGGACGGTGCCTCACACGCTCCTCTAGAGCTGCCTAGATACCCGGACCGTGGCCTCACACCGCTCTTCTAGAGCTGCCTAGATCACCCGGACGTGCCTCACACCGCTCTCTAGAGCTGCCTAGATCACCCGGACGGTGCCTCACACTGCTCTCTAGAGCTGCCTAGATCACCCGGACGTGCCTCACACCGTTCCTTCTAGAGCTGCCTAGATCACCCGGACGGTGCCTCACACCGCTCTTCTAGAGCTGCCTAGATCACCCGGACGGTGCCTCACACCGCTCTTCTAGAGCTGCCTAGATCACCCGGACGGTGCCTCACACCGCTCTTCTAGAGCTGCCTCAGATCACCCGGACGTGGCGCTGCACCAGCGTGCTGCTCCTCTCTAGAGCTGCCTAGATCACCCGACGGTGCCCTCACACCGCTCTTCTAGAGCTGCCTAGATCACCCGGCACCGGTTGAGCGCCTGCACCCACCGCTCTTCTAGAGCTGCCTAGATCACCCGGACGGGGCCCTCACACCGCTCTTCTAGAGCTGCCTAGATCACCTGGACGGGGCCCTCACACCGCCTCTAGAGCTATCTGGAGCCAGCTGTCTCTAGATCACCCGGACGGTGCCTCACACCGCTCTTCTAGAGCTGCCTAGATCACCCGGACGGTGCCTCACACCGCTCTTGTAGAGCTGCCTAGATCACCCGGACGGGGCCCTCACACCGCTCTCTAGAGCTGCCTGGGCAGCCAGGCTGTGCCTCGCACCGGTCCTCTAGAGCTGTCTGGGCAGCCAGGCTGTGCCTCGCACCGGTCCTCTAGAGCTGTCTGGGCAGCCAGGCTGTGCCTCGCACCGGTCCTCTAGAGCTGTCTGGGCAGCCAGGCTGTGCCTAGCGCCGGTATGCTTTGCTAGACACCTTTGCTTCAAGATTGCAGTGCCAACCACTGTGCCGCCATGTCTTTCCAATGAACCTGGCATCTGTGTCACTTGGGTGGATAATGAACACGGGCTAGCAGGACTTCTTCTGCTCGATCATGCACAGCCTCTGCTTCTTGTGACTTATGCAAATCTAATTGTGCACAGAAACCTATGACATGTGTAATGGAAACTGTAATCTGTGCTACAGATCAGCCGCTGTTATGATTTTCCTTATGAACTGGAGCAAGAGTGAAGCTATGAACCAGTCCTTACACTTCTCATAGACTAACGTGATATTACACTTAAGGTGAAAAAGAAACATGTCATAAATGGTGGTGTGGTGATGGAAAGCCCCAACACGTGGCACACAAGATGATGGCATGATATTTCGGTGGAAGCTGGGGAGCCTGTCCTTGGTCAGCTACATTTGCAAGGGACATCATCCATTTTTCTATTAGTTCTTAGTGTGAGACATGTAGATCAGGAGAGCAGACTGCCAGTCATTACATGTCTCATACTGGTAATGCCATCCCACTGTGACAAGGTACACCCAATCAGATGTCTCTCTCTGTGCCAGCAGGCCACAAAATAGAGGGGGGCAGATCAGGAGTTAACCTGGTGGCTCCAGACCTTTTAAAGGTATATAGACAAGATGCACAGCCCAAAAAGGAACCACGTCCCTATAGGTACAAGGAACTCAATCAAATCCGCTGAAATGGGCCAGGAAACCATATCTGCAATGTGTAGGGGAATGTTCACACTGTGGCCATTATAGAAGAGCGTTGTTTTATAGCACAGGCCTGGGTAACATTGAGAGCACATGAGTCAGCCGGTGGAGAGGGGAATTTGTGTAGGGTGTTGGTATTCACCTTAAGAGCCATCACTTGAAATTGGTCCTAGAAAGATAAGCTGCTGAGTTATGAGTGGTTTATATGCTTAGGTTGGTCAAGCCCATCACATACTGCAGAGCTGGCTGATTATGTAATGGGGAATGGGCCTATTGACTCTTCCCTATACATTAGCTCAGGTGCAGTCATGTGTATGGGTAAGTCAGGAGACCTGCCCAGCTCTTTAAAGGTGTAGAATATTGCAATAGGCTTTGTTTGAAAGGTGTAACATGTATCTTAAATTATCTGTGGTATTCCCCTAAGCACACGTGTATTAGCATAAGAACAGTCTGTTTGGTTTGGATCTGGTATTGGTTGTAATTGGGGTTCCTAAGTTTTCTCTCTCTCCTGCATGTACAATCCCTGCCGAGTAACAATGAGCTTCTTTACAGTGAACACTGTGTCTTTTGTTCTGTTATTGATGCAGGCTATTCTTATTAGCATACTAGTTGGTTTCTGTTCACATGTATCAGTTTTATAGATAGGAAAGTAAACTAGGTGTGCTGCACTATTCTGGTCAGTTTAAGAACAGCTAGAATAGATCCTATACATGCCTTGTTTTCTACAGTTGGAGTTATTTTTGTTCTCTTATCTGAAAGCAATATGATGTAGGCAAAGGGAACCCTGAATCCAGCGATGTATCACTTGGGCTGGTTTCACACTGCAGTTTTTTCTCCTGATCAGGTTCCATCAGGTTTGTGTTTCAAAACCAGGAGTGTCTCCAAAACTCAGAACAGGTGTCAATCTTTCAATTATAGTTTTTCTCTGCACATTCCTCTCCTGGTTTTGGCACACAAACAGGATAAAACCTGATCAGGGAAAAAACTGCAGTGTGAAACCAGCCTAAGGCTGGCTTCACACCACAGCGAATTCTGGTCCGGTGTAAAACGGACAGCCCCAGATGGAGCCGGATGGCAGCTCTCTGCCATTCGGTTTCCATCTCTCCAGAAGAATCCAGGAGAATTTGGATTTTTCTCCTGGACAAAAAACGTTGCTTGCAACATTTGTGTCCGGGTAGAAAAATCTCCCGGATTCCCCCGGTTCCAGTGCAATCCAGCGCTCCCTAACATGGGAGCCTAATGGGGCCGGATTGCCCCAGTCCGGGAGGATTCGGGAACCGGACACATGCGACTGCACGCCGCTGTTATTTCAGGACTGCGGCTAGCTCCCCGCGAGCCGTGGTCCTGAATCATCAGCAGCTGCAGCTACGTGCGGCTGCACACCGTACGTGCGGCTGCACACCGGACCGGAGGGCATGTTAGCACTCCGGTTCTGTGTGCTGATCCGGTCCGGGGCTGTCTGGTTTACATCGGACGCTGCTGTGGTGTGAAACCACCCTTAGGCTGGTTTCACACTGCAGTTTTTTTCCTGATCAGGTTTGTGTGCCAAAACCAGGAGAGGAACTTGTAGAGAAGATCCTGTTCTGAGTTTTGGAGACACTCCTGGTTTTGGCACACAAACCTGATCGAACCTGATCAGGGAAAAAAAACTATAGTTTGAAACCAGCCTAAAACCCGGGTTACACGCTTCAATGTGTCGGCGAATCGACCAACAATCTGACTTGACCTACATCGCTGGAACAATGTTCAATGATCGCTGGGGAGGTGTCACACGTACTGATATCGAGAACGACGCAGCAATGATGTTGCGACAAGGGAACGATACTTGCAGTTGTTTGGTCGCCTACGCCCTCCAGTTCTGAATAGGCGAAGTTGTAAACGACATCGTTATCAAGGTGTCACACACACTGACGCTGCAGGTTAAACGAACGATGATCGACTGATTTATGGTCCGGTTCATAAACCTCCGCTCAACGATCAGTCGACTTATCGTTGGTTGATTCAATGTGTCACACGCAACAACGATGTTATGACGTCGTTGCTCCTCCCCAAAACCTGTGACGTACTAACGATATCGTTAATGATATCGTAGCGTGTAATGGGCCCTTAAGTTTACTGGGTGCAACGGTTCTGACAGTTTTTAGATTTAGCATGTAGCAGAGCTCAAAGAGCTGCACCTGCCCACACCAGGCTCTGTTTGTCTCTAGACAGTGAGATGCTAATCATGAGGGGGTGGGTAGGACAAGTAACCCCAAGCACAAGCTAGTCCAAGCAGTGATCTACTGTTGCTAAAACAAACATTGCAAGTAAACAACATACAGTGCGGTAAAACATTGTTAAAATATACACATTAACCGCATGCTGTCTTCATATTATATAGCAAAAGCCTGCAACAGATTTCCTTTAAAGGGGTTATTCAGTGGAAGTCTTTTTCACCTGTTCTCAGCAAAATCTAGATGCGTGGGAGTCCGATCCCTAGGACCTGCATTGGTTGGTAGAATGGGGAGGCTTGTCTCCATTAGAAAGCGGCGGCACTGCATACTTGACCACAGCTACATTCTTTATAGCAGTGTTCCCCCAACTCCAGGCCCACCAACAGTGCAGGTTTTCTGAATCTCCATAGCATTGCACAGGTGATAATTTAATAAATCCTGAAAACATGCACTATGAGGACTTAAGTTGTAAAACACTGCTTTATGAGACTGCTGTAAAAAATTGGGCGCAGAATGAACGGAGCTGCTCCCCATCCTAAAGGGAGTATAGTTCTCCACTCTGATGAGTGCCAGTCCCAGCAGCTGTACCCTCGCCTATCGGGGAGAAGCCATGACTTTTCTTCACTGAACAACTCCCTGGAGTCATCCATTGCTATTAGGATGTCCTGAAGCAGATTTGTAACAGGAGGCTTTCCCCATGTAAGGGCCTAGAGGTTTCTTTTGTAAAAAAAAGTCTACATTTTAATGTGCAAAGTCTTTATATGAAGTATGTGTACTATGCGATTGTATACAGCCATGTACATGTTGGACACAGGAGTAACAAAATTCTTTTTGACCTATGGATACATTTTTCCATATATCCCTGGAGCATTTACTGCTGTATGTGGGCTTGTGATCTATCCGTCATGGGGTTTACATGGCTGTAGTAAAGGGTAGTGAGCACCTCAGCTCTGAGAACAAGCTGTAACCTATACATCTGCTCTGAGCTGCCTCCTGCCCTTGGCCAGGAGTAGGGGACTCTATCATCACTATGGTCTAGGTTTATGGTGTAACCTTCCCTTTGATCTGGCCTTGTTCTATGACTGGGTGTCCCTCTGCAGTCACCCTGGGCTGACTGTTCAGTAAGCCTCCTTTGTAAGGTACACTACAGCAGCTTGTCTCACAGATCTAATATACTAGTGTGCAGTATGCTAATGTTATAAGCTGTTAAATGGCCATGTAGGTTAAAAAGTTACAAAAATCTCATGTAAAAATTCTGCCAAAAGTGTGTGTTTTATATGAATATATACCATCTATAATTCTGCTTATGTTCTTGCTGCAATTAAACTTACAGAAATGACAATGTTTTACATTTATTTCCAAATAATTCAGATTTGTTTTTTTCTCCCTAATAAAAGAAAGCCACATCAATGGAAAAAGAGAAGGGGTAAGGGATACTGCACAATCCTCCTGTTCCCAACTCTTCATTTACCTAAACTGAAGACCTCATACATTTTTGGGGAACAAACCCACCATAAATGCCAATATTTAGCTACCTGCGTTTTTCTAGCATTTTTCCTGACTTCATTAGAGTCCAATAAGTGAAAAACTACAAAAATGCACCAAGATTTGACATGATACAATCTGCATGGAAAAAATAAGCGATGTGTGCACAACACTTCAATATTCTCATTGACTTTGCTGGCAGATTTGTCATGATACTGCATTAAAATCCGCACTGTGTTCACATGGTCTAAGGGTATGTGTAATGTTTGTCCCTGCCATGATGCATGACCGTCTGTACTTGGTTGGACAGTCATCCTGTGCTGACACAGTCCCTTTATTGTGCAGTTTGCTCCTTTCCTTCCCATTTTTGCTGCTGAGTTTGAAGCACATGACTTTTGATCAGAATTCATGTGCAGCGTGATCACTCTCATTCTATGTCGGCCTTATGACTCCTAATTGAAGCGACCTTGATTTCCAGTAAAAATTGCATTAACGATTCCTCCGCTGCCACTTGCTTAAAGGGAACCTGTCAGCTGCTTTATGCCCCCCACAGCTATCACTGTCTGTACCTCCAGCTTCATGGTGCTGTTTTAAAGACCTTTCTTCTAGTCACTTTTGCATTATGACTTTAGCTGTGACACTTTTTTTGTGCCGTTTATTAACCAATGATGATTATAATTTGACCTAACAGTCTTGGAACTTTGACCTGTTATCTAAATAGCTGATCAGGTTTTCCTTATTTGCAAGTGTTTTCCTTTCTGCCCTCTCTCCATTGAAGGCATTGATTGCTCAGTTGAGTCAGGTTTCATGTGTACCATGGAGTCGGGAGAGGGTGTTGTTGGCCGACAGATTACCTTTACACGTTGCAACATTGCATGCAATTTCACTTGCAACTTACTGGTTGCAGTGAAATCATGGACACATTATTACATTTGTACACAGCAACAAAATAGAACAATGTGTCCATGATTTCACTGCAACCAGCAAATTGCCAGTGAAATTGCATGCAATGTTGCGACGTGTAAAGGTACCCTAAGGTGTATGGACACCTGGAGTACTTGTTACAGTCACCTGTATTGGAAGGGAATAAAGTAATTGTAATCAGAACCGCGGTCCCTGACTCCCTAGTGGTGATCCAATCCGTTTATGATCAAAAAATATTAGTGCATCTCATTGAATTAGAATATCATCAAAAGTCAATGTCATATTGCCATGTTTCAGGGAGTTTCCAGGAGCCACGAAACACGCTGACTAATAAATCAATATTATTTTCACCCTTTGATGTCTCGTGGAATACAGCAGTGCGGTTTTTAACCCTTCATCCTCCCTACGTTAATTTTCTGAGATAATGACCTTCGGGTTTTCATTGGCTGTAAGCCAGAATCATCAACATTTACAGAAATAAACACTTGAAATGGATCACTCTGTAATGACACTATATAATATATGCGTTTCACTTCATGTATTGAATTACTGAAATGATCTTTTTGATGATACACTAATTCATTGAGATGCTCTAGTATTTACTGGAGAATGGATCTTCTAAATAAAGTGTCTAAAATGTGTTTTCCACTACCTACCGTATATACTCGTGTATAAGCCGAGTTTTTCAGCCCAAAATTTGGGCTGAAAAGTCCCCCCCTCGGCTTGTACACGGGTCTATACGGTAGACCCGTGTGGTGGGGGCTGTGTCCCGGGGCTGTGGAGGCTGGAGGAGGCGGGGGGGGGGGCTGCTGTATGAGCGGCCCCGTCACGTGGGGCCGCTCATTAAATATGCACTGCATCCCCCTGTCAATCAGCGGCAGGGGGATGCAGTTCATATAGCCCCCCAAAAGCTGGCACTGTCCCCCCTTGTAAGGGTTCCCCCCCGGTGCTTATACATTACCATCCCGGTGTTCTGATCGGCGCCGCTCCTCGGTGCTTCTTCATCCTCCCGCGCTGGCTCCATCCGTGATCTCCGGCTGTCGCAGCGATGTGACGTCATCGCGCGACCGCTGGAGAACCCGGATGCAGCCAGCGCGGGAGGATGAAGACGCAGCACGGAGGAGCCGCGCTGATCAGAAAACCGGAATGGTAATGTATAAGCACCGGGGGGGGGGGCCCTTGCAAGGGGGGACAGTGCCAGCTTGTGGGGGCTGTTGGTACCCCCAGGGGGCTGTTGGTACCCCCAGGGGGCTGCTGTGTAACCCCTGGGGGGTGCTGTATAACCCCTGGGGGGTGCTGTATAACCCCTGGGGGGTGCTGTATAACCCCTGGGGGCTGCTGTATATACTGCTGAGGCCTGTATATACCACTGGGGCTGCTGTATATACCACTGGGGCTGCTGTATATACCACTGGGGCTGCTGTATATACCACTGGGGTTGCTGGGGCTGCTGTATACTACCGCTGGGGCTGCTGTATGCTACCGCTGGGGCTGCTGTATGCTACCGCTGGGGCTGCTGTATGCTACCGCTGGGGCTGCTGTATGCTACCGCTGGGGCTGCTGTATGCTACCGCTGGGCTGCTGTATGCTACCGCTGGGGCTGCTGTATGCTACCGCTGGGGCTGCTGTATGCTACCGCTGGGGCTGCTGTATGCTACCGCTGGGGCTGCTGTATGCTACCGCTGGGGCTGCTGTATGCTACCGCTGGGGCTGCTGGGGCTGCTGTATGCTACCGCTGGGGCTGCTGGGGCTGCTGTATGCTACCGCTGGGGCTGCTGGGGCTGCTGTATGCTACCGCTGGGGCTGCTGTATACTACCGCTGGGGCTGCTGTATACTACCGCTGGGGCTGCTGTATACTACCGCTGGGGCTGCTGTATACTACCGCTGGGGCTGCTGTATACTACCGCTGGGGCTGCTGTATACTACCGCTGGGGCTGCTGTATACTACCGCTGGGGCTGCTGTATACTACCGCTGGGGCTGCTGTATACTACCGCTGGGGCTGCTGTATACTACCGCTGGGGCTGCTGGGGATGCTATATACTACCATTGGGGCTGCTGTATACTACCACTGGGGAGGCCTGTATACCACTGGGGGGGGGGGGGCCTGTATACCACACTGCTGGGGGCTGTATACCTGTGCTGGGGTTCACCCTCGGCTTATACACGAGTCAATAGGTTTTTCCAGATTTTTGGGGCAAAAGTAGGGGGGTCGGCTTATACACGGGTCGGCTTATACACGAGTATATACGGTATTTCTTTTTTTCTGCTACATATACTACTTTAAATGGGATAGTAGTGGGAATGGAAACATGAATTGCTTGAATTCTTTTACTTTCTTTCAAAGCACTGCTCCAGTGGGTTTTTTTTTCTTCTCCATGCTTTTAACCTGAGGCTCCTAGTATTATACCTGGCCACCCCTTCGATCCTGCAGCACGATCTTTTGATCAGAACCTCTCGCTGGTCGGGTGTCAGAAGTTACTTCGCACACTCTCAATACAAGTCTATGAAAGCCAGAATGAGGCTCTCCTAAACTTGTATTGAATTCTGACCTCCAGCTCGCTCCATGAAACGCTGTAGAAGGGGTCCTGTACAAAGCCATTCTGACATAGACTTTCAAAGTTGGCCTCCTCAGGTCTAAAGGGTCTGTTTTAAAGGTACCGTTACATGGCACGCCGTTGGAACGATGTCAGCAACGATCTCGTGGGCGCGCTGTCGTTTCAGCCATCGTTTTGACACCGTTGGTGGGATGTTACACGTCTAGATATCGTGGATGACTCGCCAACGATGTAGCGAGCAGGTATCGTTCGCAAACCCCGCGACAGATACCTGCTCATTGCTGTGAATGGGTGAAATTGTTAATGACCTCATTATTGCGGTGTCACACACAACGATATACGAGGTTGGCTGATGGATCGTGTGATTTCAGAACATGTTCACAAACCTGCGATCAGCGACCCAACGACTTATCGTAGTTGAATCGCGGTGTTGCACACAAGGACGTCCTAACGATGTCGCTGGAACAACACCAAACCTGTGACGTCTAAGCGATATCGTTAACGATGTCATGCCGTGTAACGGGGCCTTAAGGGTTTATACACACAATATTATTTTGTAACGAGCAAACCAGCTGGGATTTCCAAGAGGAAGACCGGGAATGCCGACATGTCCTTGGAAGATGCTTGAAGAATGGATAGGCCCTTTGGCTGCTTTCACATCATGATTTTTTTGTTCATCTGTGGCTATGGGTTGTAAAACTGATAGCCACGGATCCGATTTGGTCTCCATGTATCCCTATGGGCACGGATGTACACGGATTCGTACTTATTGGCATCCAATTGTCAGTTTTGTGATGGATCCTTTTGTCAGATTTTTTTTTTTCCCGTCCCCAAAATCCGAGCCTGCTCCGGTTTAGGCCTGCCTTGAAAAAATCTGACAGAAACTGATCTGTTGCTGCCCGTTTCAAATAACATGGAGCTCTATGGTGACAGATCAAAACGGATCCGTCAAAACAATCTGATTGCTCAAAAGCAAGGTACAGCCCTATCTCTGCCAACTGATGACTGATCCGTGCCTGTCAGTGTGATCCTTGAAATTCAAGGATCTCCATGGATGTGCAAAAATCGTGATGTGAAAGTAGCCTTTCTTTCTTTTAACCACTTGATGTCTTTGAAAACTTGAAGCTTTTTAAAGACTGAATATATGAATTGTGAATCCTGTTATATTGATATGCCGTGTTCATTCTTCTTGGTGTTTTGGCGCCATTTTAGGCAGATGGGAGTGGGACATACTGAAAGACACTGAGTGTATGTGGTTTGTTTTGTGATGAAGCCTCTTTAAATGGCATTACTGTATACGATGCCTCACGGGTGAGGGGGTGGGGTAAGTGCAGTATGCATGATATGCTCTTATGATGGAACAGAATACTGCAAAGGACAACAACTTAGGGCCGCTTCACACTGCGGCATGATCTGGTCCGGTTCTGTCCGGGAGGACCCAGACAGCTGCAGACCGGATCAGCACACAGGATTGGGGGGCTAATATGCCCTCCGATCCTGTGTGCAGCGCACGCAGTTCCCGCTGCTGATAAGTCAGGACCGCGGGCGCCGCGGTCCTGACCTGTCAGTGGCTGCAGCTACGTGCGCTGCACACAGGATCGGAGGGCATATTAGCCCCCCAATCCTGTGTGCTGATCCGGTCCTCCCGGACAGAACCGGACCGGATCATGCCGCAGTGTGAAGCGGCCCTTAGCTCAACCTCACAGCCAAGATCCTTGTGTCGCTGTTTTCCTCCATAATTATGGGCTATATTAGGTTGCATCATTTCCTTACGCTCATAAAGTTTAGACACCAGGTTATTACTGATGTTTCATGCTCCAGTCATATGACACGTGTGCTGCTGTACACTTCAGTGAGGAGCAAACAATGCGTCCATGGTTCTGTAGATCCCACATCGGTTGTCAGCTGGTTATTTTCCATGAAGATGTTACCACTTGAACAGTCTTGTTTCATTATGGATTTGTGACTATTTTAATGTTTCTGTAATTGGGTTGTGCTGCATAAATAAGTCACCGGCCATCACCTCGTTTTCCTTTATATTGTCCTTATATACAGGTTTTGTACCCCATTTTGAAGTTGCCACCTATCTTTGTAGATCTGTATTGCGGGCACAGCCCAATACTTCACTGATTCTAATGGACTGTCAGGGCACCTTGTATAGAATACTGTTGGGTATTCCTGACTCCAGGGGCATTTACATCTCATTAACCCCTTCACACCCCGACCATTTTCTGTTTTCCATCTTTTGTTTTTCCATCCCCTGCTTCCAAGAGCCATTATTATTTTTTTTTTTTGTCTGTCTATATAGACATAAGGGTTTATTTTTTAGAAGGACGAGTTGTACTTTCAGATGAAATCATTTATTTTATCATGTAGTGTACAGGAAAATGGGGAAAAAATTCAGCTTTGGTGAAATTAAAAAAATAGTGCAATTACACTCTTTTTTTTATTTTTTATTCACTATATGGTAAAACTGACATGTCAGTATAATGCCTTGGGTCAGTACGAGTTCGTAGATACCAAACATGTATACGTTTACCGATATATAAGTGGTGAAAAAAATTCAGAAGTTTTTAAAGAAAAATAATTGCACTTTTGCGCCATTTTCCATGACCCATATCGTACTCCTTATTCGGGATCTGGGGCTGTATGACAGCTTATTTTTTGCATCTAGACCTGCCATTTCTAATGCTATTTTTGGGTAGATGTTATGTTTTGATTGCCTGTAATTGCATTTTATTGCAATGTTGTGGCAACCCAAAAAACGTATTTGTTGATTGGACTTTTTTTTTTTCTGTTACGACAGCTTACAGATCTGATTAATTTTTATTTTGATAGATCAGGCATCTCTGAATGCAGCTATGCCAAATATGTGTTTTGTTTGTTTTTAATAGTTTTACTTTCAATGAGGCAAAAGGGGGGTGACGTGAACATTTGTTCTTATTTTTTTTTCATGTTTTCTAAAACTTTCTTTCTAACTTTTCCTGTGTATTACATGTCCCTTGGGGTGCCTCAGCACTGCACAGTGTGATCGCTTGTGTAATGCAGAGAAATGCTTCAGCACCCCTCTGCACAGCACAAATGATCGCTTTCTGCTAGTGATGCCGCTCAGGTATTGATGGCAGGAAGTGATTCATGACACCATCCAGGGTGATTAGCTGTCCCCGTGCTGTCATGACAATGTATCGAAGCCCTGTGATCACATCCCTGCGCTGCTGATGCTGGTGGGGAACAGCACGATCCTTGCTGTGGTGCTTAGGAATGCCCGATCAGTGATTGACAGTGCAATCTAAAGTGTTAATAGTGCTGATCAGATTGGTGCTCTTAGCTACGTATGTCAGCTCATCAGACCTGCTGACATGCAGGGGATGATGTGAGCTGAACCTGTGAGCTCGCATCAAAGGAAGGTGGCCAAGGGCATATGCCCTTGATTGTAAAGGGGTTAAGTGCTTTACATATTGTGGGGGTTCAGATATCAGCCCCTAGCACTGTCATCACTACCTCCAGCAGGTGGACTGATACTGCATTCGTTCATTGGAGGAGAGCTAAACTGCAATATTGAGATCAGGATCCAGTTTGAGAGGGCAGATCTAGTCTGCAGGATGGATGGATGGATGCAGCCCATCAATACCCATGGCGTTCATGACATTTCCATTCATTGACAGTAAAAAGTGTTATTGGTTATGCTATAATTTAATCTAAATATACATTGTGAAATATTCATCCCATTGTAATATACTTACTGACGTTAGGATGCTTCCACATCGCTGATCCCCCTACAGTTCCTGATTGTGTAGTTGACATTACATGAGGTGACATCACATGGACTCTACATTATTAAGTGTTAAAAACATGGACTATACATTAAAAGGTGTTAAAAAGTAAAATGCTAAAGTGCAAGAAAATAAATAGGGTACTTGGTGACATTATCATGATCATAAAAATGTGTAAGCTGTCCCACCAGTGACAAGGTGACTCCATTGGGACAGCTTAGACATTCTTAAGATCATGATAATGTCACCAAGTACCCTATTTATTTTCTTGCACTTTAGCATTTTACTTGTTTTAATTTTAAAGTATTTGCTCACTTGTTTTTTCCATTATGAGGCCAGTGTGAACGTGCATCACTGCATAAAGTTACACTTTAGTTGTAGCTCATAATTATTGGGTGTTAGGTGCTGTCGGTGTTTATTAAATCAGTATTAAGGCCCAGTTACACACACAGACAATTGTGCAGAGATTGTTGGCAGATCTCTCTGGTTGCAGTGAAATCATGGACACATGGTTCCATTTTGTTGCAGTGTACAAATAGAACAATGTGTCCATGATTTCACTGCAACCAGAGATCTGTGACCCATATCTGTACAATTATCTGTGTGTGTAACTGGGCCTTAACATACCTTTACTATACCTATACTTTTACTATAATCGATTCTCTTCACAGGGGTTGACTTTGATGCTGACATATCTTTGGGAGAGATCATAAATATCTGATTGGTAAAGGTGGGATCAGGCTGATCTGCTGTGCAGGCAGGTTGTGCGAGGCTGCATAGTGGCAATGGCTGGGTACTGCACATACATCCACTATTGTGAATAGGGCGCACTCTGGGAATAGGTGACTGGCAGGTGTCATACTTGTGTCATCAATATTTGATCGGCTTATCCTAAGGAGAGGCCATTAATAGAAAGGTCCCAGACAATCTCTTTAACTATATATATTTTAACAATGCATCTATTATATAATCACGAATGGGTTTTTTGCCCCTTTTGAGTCCGCTCACGCTGCGAGTCAGCGTGGTCATGTGGATACGCCCGAAGCATTGGCCGCGCAGCGGGCATGGCGAGTCGCCTTAGCAGCGCGAAGCATTGGCCGCGAAGCGGCCATTGCGAGTCAGAGACTCGCTCTGCTAGAATCCCGATGCATTGTGCATCGGGCACCCAGCTAGTTTATAATAATGGAATATGTTCCTCCTAACATCAGATGTGTGTGTATATAATATTTGTTTTTTTTTTTCTCTAGTTGCTAAGTGATGTCGGACAGTGAAGCTGGAAGGTACGAACACAACTTTACTACTTCATTCTCAAAGCAATAATTAAAAGGAACCAGTCAGAAGGAATTGCCCTGTAAACCAATGAAACACTGTAGGTGTTTTAACCTTTTAACCTCTTCGTGACCAGTGATGTATATTTGCGTCATCGGCCATGTACCTGCCTTTGATTTGGGCTCGTACTGCGCCACATTTTCCCCGCACTTGATATCTGATTTAATCAGCCATCAAGTGCCTCTAACGGGCGCGGGTGGATCTGAGCTCTATTGTCGGCTGTGACATGCAGGGCGTTGTTCCTCCTGCCCGTCACGTGACTTGATCACTGGGCCCTGATGAGTTGTCATGACAGTCGGTAATATTATTTTTAATTTCTCTATTAATGGAGCTGTGTGATTTATATATTTTTATGCACATTGAGCTGGTATTTTATAAATGCCCTTTTTCGGGGCCTGTACAAGAAAGAATTAATTAAAAATGTAGTAATTACAACACACAAATCACTCCACCACTCCTGCGGTGAACTATTAACTCCCAGCATGCCATAGGATCTGCAGGAGATGCTGGGAGTTATAGTTCTCCCATGGGATCCACTCCAGTGTTATTTTTCAGTGCTGTAGTGGTGCTTTAAATATAAGCCCTGTGCCCCGGTTCTTATACTCCCCCTCCAATGTTTTCATATAGTACTTGACTGACACCACACTGGTCCCGTTGCACCATCTTCTGCTCGTATCTTCCAACATAATAACATACTATTATATGCGGTGTTACTATATATTATAGTATGTTATTAAATATTTTACCACATTTTTTGCTTCAAATATTTTTCTTATTTTTCACCTCTCAAACCTGGGTGCGTCTTATAGTCCAAAAAATACGGTATGTAAAAAATATGTCACAAGCTGGGGTTTTTCTATGAACAAAGTTCATTTTAATCAATAGATTTTGGAATGATGATACATTCCACAATTGGACGTTTAAAAAATAAAAAAAAAAGTGTGTTCCTGTGCTGACATAATGTTACATACAGCTTTGGCAAAAATTAAGAGACCACTGAACAGTTTTCTACCAATCACCATCTCTATGATAAGAAAAAATTGAAAGCAGCACTAGGAACAGTTCACTTTGGGTGCAAAAGTCCAGCAGTGTTCAGCTGCATACAGTTACCAAAAAAATCGGACAGCACTCCTTGTTGCAAACCATGCTTTTCTTTATTGGCCCATCAGGACTGAACGTTTCGGTTCCTCAAGAACGGCTGCTGGAAGAAGGTTCTTGAGGAACCGAAACGTTCAGTCCTGATGGGCCAATAAAGAAAAGCATGGTTTGCAACAAGGAGTGCTGTCCGATTTTTTTTTTTGGTAATCACCATCTCTACATGTCTGACAGCCATGTGCCATTTCATTCCAGTGTCCATTGAATTCCAACCAAAGTAGCCCTCATTCTACTTAATGTGCTTCTGAATAAGTGATCACCTGAGCCAAATCTTATTTAGCGAGGGAAAGTATAAAAAACACTGTTGTAGTCTTCACAATCCTCTTGCAATAGGACAAGCTGGATGGCAAAACAAGTGCTAGGAATAGCCCAAAAGTAATTTGTATGAAAAATAACTTTTAATCAAGCCAAAGGAGTTGACAAGAAGTGCTCAATTTTGGCTTTACTAGCAGAGGGATACATTGAGCGTCATGTTGCCTCCATCCTTATAAGACAGCAGTCCATTACAACATGGTCAAGCAGCAGACATTGGGGACAACAAAGCTACAGACTGGCAAGGAGCGAAAACGACTCTCAACTGACCAGGATGCCAGTCTTATTCGAAAGTCACTCAGCAACCGCATGATAACATCAAGTGATCTACAAAAGGAAGGGCAAATGGCAGCTGGGGTGAATTGCAATACAAGAACAGTTCCTAACAGGCTCCTAGAGGCAGGGCTCAAGTCATGTAAAGCTAGAAAAAATCCTTTAATCTATGAGAAGCAAAGGAGAGCCAGGCTGAAGTTTGCCAAAGACCATAGAGGACTGGAGTAAGGTAATTTCTTTGATTGGTCTAATTTTCAGCTTTGGCCAACACCTGGTCGTCTAATAGTTAGATGGAGACCTGGAGAGGTATACAAGCCAGTATCTTGCACCCACTGTGAAATTTGGTGGAGGATCAGTCATTATCTGGGGATGCTTCAATAAGGCTGGAATTGGGCAGGTAAATCTTTGCGAAGGACGTATGAATCAAGCCGCATACAAGTTTATCATTGAAAAACCCTTGCTTCCTTCTGCTCAGGCAATGTTCCCCAACTCTGAGGACTGTTTTGCTTTTTTTTTTTTTTGTTTGTTTTTCCAGCAGGACAATGCCCCATACCACACAGCTAGGGTTTTGATGTGGTGCTCCTTCATCCACACATTGGGCTGGCCATGATGGGTCAATCAGACCAGACCTGAACCCCATTGAAAACCTCTGGAATGTAATCAAGAGGAAGATGGAAAGTCACAAGCCATCAAACAAAGAAGAACTGCTTTAATCCTTGTGCCAGGAGTGGCATAGGTCACCCAAAAGCAGTGTGTAAGACTGGTGGCATAACCGTGATTTTTAATCACCGCTTTCATGCGTCTTGGTATGCTTTCCACCAAATATTGATTTCTGA
Organism: Allobates femoralis; assembly: GCA_033576535.1. NCBI lineage: Eukaryota > Metazoa > Chordata > Amphibia > Anura > Aromobatidae > Allobates > Allobates femoralis. Next base: position 484,873,414 of record JARQOC010000002.1, read on the forward strand.
ACTCTTCCCGAGTTAAAATATTATTGTTGTTTCTAAATGAATATAAACGTGTTTTTCTTATCATTATTTGAGGTCTGAAAGCACTGTTTGTGACCCGCCCCAGGGCCATGGGGTGCCCGGTCCCGGGCAATTGTAGTTCACGGGGGATGTTGTCTGGTCCTGTGGCGCTGGTGGTCACTTAAAAGGGGGTTTAAAGTCAATAGAAATAAAATAAAAGATGATTTGTGACGCCACCTACAGTTCCGGTAATGTTACCGGTGCTGTGGGGTAGACCTCTGGGCTGATGGTGGAGCAGCAAGATGGTTACACTCCCAGTAAGTAGAGCGGGATCCCCAGAGCAGTTGTAATAGTTTATGTACAGCCTTTACACAGTTAGGCAGCTTACCACACAGCCTTGTTACCAGTCTTAGCAATGCAGCAGGTGTGTGCGGCTCTTCATGCGCAGGCAACTGAAGTTCATGACACAGTCTTTAACTTTGAACAGTTTATTGGGAGTATGTCATGCAGGTTACAGATGTGTCTTTCGGGTCACGTTCTGGCCTGGGTAGTCGCCAAGGAACCGGGATGACTCACTTAGGTCCCTCGGTGGTGTGCCTGCCGTTCCTTTCCAGTCCCTCACTGCGCTCTCTCCTGTGTTCCTTGAAGCGCTCCCACTTGCATAGCCTCGAGCCGGCTCCCACGGATCCTTTCTGGAGGACTCCTCCGAGTCCTCTGGACCCTATTTGGTGCCTTTTCAGCATGCGTCGGGCATTCAGCCGTGACTGCCTCTGGTTCGACCGCTCGGGGGTAGACTCCGCACCGTGCTCACAGCCGGTCCTCTGTTCCGGGACAGAACCCTCCGGTCAGTAGACGTACTAAGTCCGGATTCGGGTGCACCGCACTACCTGGCGACCTTAGGATTTCCTTCTGTCCTGACTGCTTCTCTGCTGTCCTGCACTCCTCACTCCCCAACGGAGCTCTCCAACTCACTGTCTGTGCTACTCTGCCTCACGCTCCTCCCACCCACACACTTTTCTACCCTGTCACTCCTCCCATGGGACTGTGTCCACCCACAGTCTCCTACCTAGGGTGTGTGTATGTGTATGTGTTATGAGGGTCCCTTATGCTACACTCCAATTCCCTAGGCACAGGAATACTACACACTCTTACATGGGTGCAGTACCCCTAAGTGGCGTCCCAACCAGTGGGGTGCCACATTTGTTTTAAATTATAACAACTTCTCATTTGCTGCAAATACAACATTTTTAGCTTTGAATTTCAGAGGCATGTTGTCAGTAGTTTATAGAATAAAAGAACAATGTACTCTTTACTAAAATATACCTATAAAGAGAAAAATCAGAGAAACTGAAAATTTTTTGCAGTCTTTTAATTTTTGCCAATGTGTATATGTTCCTGATATGTACTGTGTAATGGCTGTGTCTGACCATACAATGACATGGTCTGATCATACCACATCTCCTGGGCCAGGGAGGAAGCAAACGAGTATACAGACAGGACAGCAGGGGATCGATCCCAGATGATTCATTCTGTGAGGAAAAACCTGTTCTGCCTGTTTTTAAACATGTTTTACCTCACAGAATCCTTGTAAACCTATCCACCTGTGGAACATTATATTCCAAGATCTACTGATTTAAAATGACCTTTGGAGGACAACCACTTCAAGGGGTTCACACCGATTTCTATTGTCCTGAGAGTTTCTGAAAAATAAATAGACTGATTTGTAGAGATTTTGACATCTTTCTGTTCCTCTGTGGTCTGTGCTAGTCCTTGTTCAGCATATGAATTGAGGCACAAGCCATAGCTGAGGCCTAGAGGGATGAAACTAGGGAGGTTCTCTGAAGTAGATATTAATGAGGAAGTTGAAACTTTATTGCCAAAAACAGCAAATACTTACTGGTTGAATTTTCCATTTTATGTGAAAGTAGTTTGAGACTCTACCGTGCTTCTCCAGCAATGTGTGTTGTGGTGCAGGGTATCTGCTCCATGTCACATATTACTGTAGTATTTGCACTTGTCCTGTTATTTTCCCTGTGATATTATCTGTAGATATGTTTCACAAGAGCAGGGTGTTGTTCTGATTAGATCACTAGCCCTTATAACTAATTTGCCATGAAGAACAGTTAACTTATATTTCCATTTCTTTTCCCTCTCTAGCTAGAACGACCTATTGAAGACAGATATTTTGTGACTTTTTACAATGGCCTCAAAGTCTTCATTACTGAAAGTAATACTTCTGGGAGATGGCGGTGTTGGGAAGAGTTCTCTGATGAATCGGTACGTTACCAACAAGTTTGATACTCAGTTATTTCACACAATAGGAGTTGAGTTCTTGAACAAAGAGCTTGAGGTGGACAATCACATGGTCACCATGCAGATCTGGGACACCGCAGGCCAGGAACGATTCAGGAGTTTGAGGACCCCTTTCTATAGGGGATCTGACTGTTGTCTCCTCACATTTAGTGTAGACGACTTACAAAGCTTTCAAAACTTAAACAACTGGAAGAAAGAATTCATCTACTATGCAGACGTCAAAGACCCTGACAGTTTCCCATTTGTGGTTTTGGGAAACAAAATTGACATCACTGAACGTCAAGTATCCATGGAAGAAGCGGAGAATTGGTGCAGGGACAATGGGGACCATCCATATTTTGAGACCAGTGCAAAAGATGCTACTAATGTGGCGGCAGCATTTGAAGAAGCTGTCAGAAGGGTTCTGGCTATTGAAGAAAGATCAGACCATCTCATCCATAATGACACAGTTAATCTACATAGAAAACCCAAGTCCAGTTCAACATGTTGTTGACTTGTACTTATTACACAAGAGCTACTGCACCTGATGGAGCCATTCATCAAGCAAGGCCAGCTGAAGAAGAAGCCCACCAGGTTCTCACACTGGAGTTTCATTAATAGTTCTAATAAGACCACTTTATGGAGAAGCCATAGACCTAACAAGAGGTATCACTTGTAGGAGGAAATGTCACCCATTGTGTACTTCAAATTAATGTGTATTAATGTAACTAACACATTTTATTGTAATGGTGTTATCAAAGCAAAATCTCTCATGCAGGTTATGGTCTGGTGTCCATGATTATTTATATGCAGAAAAGCAGGACTTCTTTCTACTTATGACATTTAACCAACCCCACCCTGATTCTCTCCTCCAGTTTATTAGGCCTTTACTTACTGGCTGCTTGTGGATAGTTCTCTATAGTTTGGTATTGTCCCCAATTCACTTTAGAATTTACTTAATTTTAAAAATGTGGCCTTCATTAGCCTTTGTAGAGAGCCAGTGAGGTGGGGGCAGCTGTTGTCCTGGAAGTGATGACATTGTGCACATTGAAGGTAGTATCAGAAAGTCGCCTTTGTCGGAGGAGCCGATGTCTGAATTCTCTCCTTTAGCACTCACATTGTTGGAGAATTAACTGTTTTACTTCGACATACATGTAACATTCTCTGCAATATGCCAACATGGAGTATTATAGGAAGGACAAGAGGAAACAGTAGTCTTGGAACACCCTGCTATGTATTCCCTGTTAAGATTGTTCTCCGGTAGGGTTCTGGCTCCATTTTCCCTGCTACCGAGCTTGTTTGCTTGGAGGCACAATGGTAGTGGTGGAGTTGTACCTGTTCCAGAGCAGGGAAGGAGCTACTGCCATGCAGGCCAAAATGAGATAGGGCTGCACAAACACTGGGGAATTAGGGGAAATGTAGTTTTCTATATGACTCCAAACCTGTATGTGTCCATCAGGCATCAAGGGAGTGTACAAGTGTTTTCATGTAGGCATTACATAATCTAGGTTCAGTGATTAAACATACTGGAAGTAAAACAAAAGAACATTTCTCATCTATCTGCAGTAGGATGTAGCATCCATTGATGCCAAACCTATTGGAACAGCCCTCTATGTAATCACAATTATGTGATTGTGACTTATTGACAGGCTCTTTCATTGAAGAACTAGGTGGTATTGGGTCTTGGAAAAAACTCTGGTTAGATCTGAGCAGCCTTGAGTCTTGTTATATGGCTGTGTGAGAAATCAATCAATTTTTACACATACCACCTGTACATCAGTTTTTTTTTTTTTTTTTTTTTTTTCCCCATCCATATTAGATCCATCTAGCATCTTCTTCTTTTTTTTTTTTTTATTGTAGAAATAAAATTCAAGGCCAGATCCAATTTCAGTAGGGCAGAGACAGATTCAGCGAGCTCCATGCGATTCTTACATGAATCGCCTGGCCCCCTGCTTCTCTGTTTCTATGGAGGTCCACACTCCTCTCCAATCAGCTCCATGCTCCCATCCGGAGAGCTGGAGGCCGGCCCGGGCGACTCGTGTGAGAGGCATTTGAGACAGTCGTGTGCAGCTTGCATAAGTGTGTCGCTGCCCTTAGTCTGCGTATCGCAGGCCATGCTTAAGGTGGATTCAGACATCTGTGTGAGTTGGTAGAAAGATGTGGTGTCGAGATTGCACACAATCCTTGACCTGCAGGAAAAATATACAAAGGAAGAAAGTATGTGTATGAATGGGATTTAAAAAAAAATAAAAACTGACACACAGAAAGGGAAAGGCTATGCACATTTGGGTATAGAATTATAGCACCATCTTGGTTATTTACAGCTAGTTTGTCTGTGTGTCTGATTGTGGCCTTTTTCACATGCCATAAATAGACCACAGGGCACAGATCTGAACCCGGGCTCCTGACCAGAACTATAGAGAAAACCGCTTCATAGGCATATATCCTGCTCCTTATTCAGGTTCTGAGATCTGTTTATAGCACATGAGATGTGTTCATCTGTAAGTGACCTTAGTCTTTTTAAAGGGGTATTTTCAAAAAGTTTCTCAATTCTGGAGTTTTGGTGAGATTGAATCCTCTTTAAGTGACAGTCCTGCTGATAGTATTAGTAGAACTATTGTTATCAGGCTCAGCACACGTTCTACTGTAAAGGGGGTGTCACACGCGTCAATATCGCCTGCACGATATCGACTGCACGTGACGTTGCAGCGATATTGACGCGTGTGACATACTGCATCAACCAGCGATAAATCGCTGGTTGATGATCGCCAGGTTTCAGAACCAGCTCTGAAACCTGGCGATTGTCGCCCGGTGGACACGCAGCATCGCTGCGTGTGACACCGGGAGCGAGCGATATTCCAGCTCCCAGCGCCTGTCACAAGCGCTGGGAGCTGGTCTCCAAGGTACACTGCGGGTAACTAGGCAGCGCGCGCTGCCTAGATACCCGACGTGTACCTTAGTTACCAGCCTCCTCCGCTCACCGTGTGAGCGGAGGAGGCTGGTAACTAAGGTACACGTCGGGTATCTAGGCAGCGCGCGCTGCCTAGATACCCGACTGTGTACCTTAGTTACCAGCCTCCTCCGCTCACCGGGTGAGCGAGGAGGCTGGTAACTAAGGTACACGTCGGGTATCTAGGCAGCGCGCGCTGCCTAGTTACCCGCAGTGTACCTTGGAGACCAGGCTGCTCCCGCTTCCAGCAGGCTGGCAGCGGGAGCAGGACATCGTGGAAACGATATTTAAATCGTTTCCATGATGTCACTGGTCAATTGATCGCTGGTGAGTCTGTCTGTGTGACAGCTCACCAGCAATCAGCCGTCAATGTCGTCAGCGATCAGATCGCTGACGACATTGACGCGTGTGACACCCCCTTAAAGCTTCCCCCGTCAGACATAACGAGATTGTTAGCGAGATCGTTGTAACATCACAGGTTTTGTGACTTAACAGCGATCTCGCTAACAATCTCGTTATGTGTGACACTTAGCAGCGATAAGGCCCCTGCTGTGAGATCGCTGGTAGTTACAAAGTGCTCTGGGTCATGTTTAGGTCGTTGGTCTCCCGCTGGGAACGCTGCATCACTGTGTTTGAAAGGGACAACGACCAATGATCTCAATTCTACGCCCGAGAATGACAATTCCCAATGACCTCTGTACCATTCCGGATCGTTGCTGAGTCGCTGCTGAGATCTGACTGTTTGACATCTCACCAGTGATCCCAATAGCGAAGCACCAGCAATCCCTACTAGGTCGTATCCTTGTCTGGATCGCTGGTGCATCGCCACGTGCGATGGGACGTTAACACACCACTGATGTCTGAATATGTTATTGGTCTGCAGTGCTATCACTGTATTTACATAAACAGTTGGATAGCAGGACAAATTGTAAATGCAGGAATGTAACAACTGTGATTAGAACAACTGTAGGAGCAGGTAATGCTGCAGACTGGTGTGTGCCATCCCCCCCCCCCTCCCTTTTTTTTTTTTTTGCAACATCTAAGTTGAAGGGGTGGTCCAAAACTAACAATGCGTTTAATATTCCATGTCCATCTATTTAACTTAATAAGCTAATCGCTCTTCTAATATACTTTAAAGGGGAACTCTAGGAAAAGAATACTGTCTTGCACTGTCCCTGCCCTCCAACATGATGGAGAGCTGGGCACTACAGTTCAAGGATCTATAGATCTCTTATAAATCGATTAACGTTGCATGTCCTCAGCACTCACCCCTCCCTCAGGGGACCAATAATTTCAGTCTCGTGCTGCTGATGAGATCAGGAAGTGTGTTGAGGGCATGGACCACGGTGGCAATGGCTATGGTGGTGACTGCAACCTCTGCCTCCTCATGATGATCTGTTTCACAATCCCCAGTGCATGCTGGGATACTCAAGCAAAATTTATTCGAGACCGTTAAAAAACAAACAAAAAACTGATGTAAAAGTCGCAATTCAAATTTGTTTTTGAATCCTAATTTATCTAATAGGTACAGAAATGCTGTTTAAAATCTGCAACATTAAATACTCATTGGGAGAACAATAGCCTTATAACAGCAACTTTCATGGTGCTGCGGAGAAGGAAAGTGAGCAGCTAACTGCTGTTTAGGAATCTGTGGACTGTAGAGAGCTGATTGGTATGTAAAGCCCCGGTCTCACATAACGATGTGTCAGCGATGCCGACAACGATCAGCATCGTTGATGCATCGTTGACACATCGTTATCAGGTCGCTGGTGAGCTGTCACACTGACAGACTTCACCAGCGACCTCTGGGCAGCCAGATCGTTGGTACCCAGCGTCCGCTCGTTCCCTGCATCCTGGGAGCGGACGGACGCTGGTAACCATGGTAACAGCGGGTCTCTCCTGCACTTAGAGACCCGCTTGTTTACCATGGTTACCGGCACCTGCCCGCTTCCGAGTTGCGGGGAGCGAGCGGGTGCCGACCTCTCCTATCCTGTCCCTCACTATTCTCATCTCTCCCTGCTATTTCCCTGTTCCCTACTCTATCCCCTATCCTAAACCCTAATCCTATCCCTCTCCTTGTTCTAAATAAAGAAATCCCCCCCCCCCCCCGAGGCTCACCGGCATCAGAGGCTCCCATACCGGCATCTCTGGAGATCTCAGGGGTAAAGGACCTGTGATGAGGTCACAGTCATGTGACTGGCCTATACTATACAGTATAGGCGGGTCACATGACTGTGACCTCATCACAGGTCCTTTACCCCTGAGATCTCTATTACAGAGATGCCGGTATGGGAGCCTCTGATGCCGGTGAGCCTCGGGGGGGGGGGGGGGGGGATTTCTTTATTTAGAACAAGGAGAGGGATAGGATTAGGGTTTAGGATAGGGGATAGAGTAGGGAACAGGGAAATAGCAGGGAGAGATGAGAATAGTGAGGGACAGGATAGGAGAGGTCGGCACCCGCTCGCTCCCGCAACTCGGAAGCGGGCGGGTGCCGGTAACCATGGTAAACAAGCGGGTCTCTAAGCCCGCTTGTCACCCTGGATGCCATGTTACAGCACTGCTGTGCGGCGCTGTGACATGGCGGGGGATCCTGACAGGTCGCTGATCGCTGCCCCCGCCGGTCACACACACCGATGTGTGGTGACCAGCGGGGGGGCCAACGACCAAAAAATGATCAGGAGCCCTGTGCAACGATCAGCGACCTCACAGCAGGGGCCTGATCGCTGCTATCAGTCACACGCAACGATATCGGTAAGGATATCGTTCCTACGTCACAAATAGGACGATATCGTTACCAATATCGTTATGTGAGACCTAGCCTTTAGGATCTAATGCATCCTGGAAAGTAAATATTGCGCATGGTTGGGTAGTGCCAGAGCTAGTGCTGGTGGCTAAGCTCCATGGAAACCAGCTGAACAGAATGAAAGATAAAAGCTCTCCTTGCAGGAGAACGACTGCAAATAGAAAAAGCAAGTCACTTGAAAATGTGCATATGTTCATGCTAATTTAAGTAATTTTTATAATGTGTGAACATCCCTGTAATAATGTTCAATTGTTCTATGTGCTTGCTATTATTCTTGCGTTTGACTTTACCTGGCTATATAAATGTTTAGGCCTGATTGTGCCCTCCAGTCTTAAGGATGGATGTGTTTTGAGTAAGGCCCCCTTCACACTGCATGATTTCCCTGATCAGTGTCCATCAGGTTTGTTTGCCAAAACCAGGAGAGGAACTTGCAGAGAAAAACTATAATTGAAAGATTGACACCTGTTCGGAGTTTTGGAGACACTCCTGGTTTTGGCACACAAACCTGATCAACACTGATCAGTGAAAAAAACTGCAGTGTGAAACCAGCCTTAGATGTGCCCAATTCAGTAAGAGGCATAGTACCTTTAATGAATTAGGTGCCTTTTATAACGTGTGTTTTGGCCAGAAATTGTATTATGTCTAGTCAACTTTTCATTAAGTTAAATGTCGGGTGTGCTTTGCATCTCCCAGTCCCACCACAGCTCCATCCACTTTGGCAGTGGTGGACATAATTGGGGTGAAGATGTCAAACGTTGCAAAATGTTTGTACACCTTCATGTTCCACGACAATTTTGCTATATTTGAAAGTTTCTTATGCTGCAAAACTGATAAACTCCTTCCAGCATGTACAGTGATGGGCCATATGCTTTTGTGACCGCACTGGAATGAGCTATAGAGACTTTCCCTTGTTGAGATCAGAGATCAGGACTGCAGGCTCATGTATTTACCCATACTGAAGTGCCAAAAATCAGTGGAAAGTTATAGAAGGGATTACTATGATGTTCTACTGTCCTGGACATATTCAAGGCGAAGCACTGTCCTAAAGGTATATTCAGACATTATGACTGAAATCTACATTTCCATTTTGGGATGTTGTATTTGACCACCGATGACGGAAAAATAACTGCAGTTCAACCACATAGTCTGAATACACTGAAGTCCCCTGCTCTGCAATAAGAATCATGAGCTGTCACACAACACAGCGGCTGGCTTCACACTGCAGTTTTTTCCTGATCAGGGTTCATCAGGTTTTGGGTGACCTTTTCAGAGAGAGTATAACTGAAAGATTGACAGCTGTTCTGGGTTTTGGAGGCACTCCTGGGTTTGGCACACAAAACCTGATGAACCTTGACCAGAGAAAAACTGAAGTGTGAAACCAGCCATTCACCCCAATACTACTCACTGCATCAGTGTCACTGTACCATTCATCCTCACAGATTTTTAACTCTAGAAAATATCCATAGCTTTAGTGAAATCTGTCACCAGGTTTTTGCTACCCCAGCATGGCATAAGGGCAGAGACCCTGATTCCAGTCATGTCACTCACTGGGCTGTGGGTTTCATAAAATCACTTTTAGGCGGCCGTCACACGGAACGATTTCTTGCCCGATATCGTTTAAGCGATCTCCTTTTTGATCGCTTAAGCGAGATCAGGCAAGAAATCGTTGCATGTAATCAAGCGATTTACGATTTGAAATCGCTTGATCGTGACATCGCTGATCTGAGGTCCGGAGCTCACATCTAGCGATGATCGATTTCACGATCTCCTGCATCGTGGTGTGTGACACCACGATGAGCGATCTCCCAGCGCAGAGGCTATGCTGGGAGATGGTAACTATGGTACACGTCGGGTAACTAAGCGACGCGCGGCGCCTAGTTACCCGATGTGTACCATAGTTACCAGCGAGATCGCGGATCCACATCGCTGGTGAGTCTGTCTGTGTGACAGCTCACCAGCAATGTGAGCGATATTGTAAGCGATCGCGCGTGCACGTGATCGCTTACAATATCGTTATAGATATCTGTGCATGTGACGGCCGCCTTACTTGCAGCAGATCTTTTAGTTCTCTAAACTCTGTATGATCCTGCCACCACTGATTGGCAGCTTTGTGTACTAGGTAGAGGCAGAATGCTGTCAGTCAATGGGGTATACAGAGCTCCTCAATATCGAGGGCTAAATGGCTGGCCAACAGGTATTTAAGTGATTAAACAGTGATTTTATCAGCAATGGGTCAAAACTACAGCAATCAACCCAGTAAATGAAACCTGGTTATACAGTCCCATTAAATAAGTTTTCTCTTCCTCCTTCCAATGAGCACGTGACGTCTGAGTCTTCTGTGCTACAAAACTCCACATTTTTATGTCAGCGTTTACCTGCTGCCCTATACTGTACACTCTGATACTACAAGCAGAGGAAGTGTAATCTCTATCATGGGATGATCACTGGATGTGGCCAGCTTCAGAGCAGCGCTTTGCTTCTTTACCGAGAGGGATCATCCACCACTGAAAGACTGCAGCGGTGGTCAGTAACCAAGGCAACAAGCTGTAAACAATAAGACACTGAAATGGAGAGGATATTTTTATGAGAAACAAGTTGCTCATTTATACAAGAATTTGGCAATTCTAACCATGAAAGCACCTGAGAATAATGAACCTATTAGGGGCTTTCTTGAGAATAAATATAACAAAAAAAAGTTGAGGAGATAAAAAAAAAACTATTCTTTTACCCATATAATGCCACTCTCCTAGTTGTGTAATATTAATAATGACACATGAATGTTAACCAGGCTAGGCCATTATTGATGTGGTACTCTAATTTAAATGGTAAGAAACCCATTTTAATAGCTAGAAAATCACTGTACATGATGCGAATATGTTGATTGGGTAAATCTATGGGCTTGTTCACACCAGTGCTTTGGTTTATTATATACAATGTGAGGATATGATGCAAGCAGAGAGGCTGATGGCGCCCCCTGCAGCATTATCAAGTGTCAGGGATAATATAAACTGGGATATGGGGAAGAGGCTCTGCACTGGCTTTAGAACAAGCCCAATGTACAAAGGAACTGAAATCTGAACCATTTTCTAATGTCTTAACTATAGAGTAAATCTAGAAACATAACTATATTTTTACCAAAATTACATTCCAGTTTTAGTTTACAAATACATCATTCAGGGAAATGTATAACATATATAGATCTTTGTTGAATGTGGTGTCACTAATAGGAGGAAACTTTGGGGAAAATGTATTGATTAGCATTCTATAGGGCAGTCTTAGGCTGCGTTCACATGTGGCGTATTTGCTGTGTATTCCTGTGTTTACACAGTGCTTATCAGGGCTAGCATAAATGCAATGAAACGTATTCCAGCATAAGCTATGGCTTTTGTTGAAATGCATTCACACGCTGTGCTTTTTCACATCTTTTTGCGGATGCGCTTTCATTGCAAAGCGCGTCCGCAAAAAGAATGACTGTCGATTCTTTGCACCTTTTCCCATAGGCCACATTATAAAATGGGCTCGGGAAAAGCATGCCGAAAAAAGTGCATCGTGTGAATGCAGTCGTGCTTTTTTTGCGCAAAAAAGCGCCACTGCAGGCGTCTCAGACAATTCTGCATTCACACACAGCGCTTTTTACGGATCCATTGTTGGGCTCAAGAAAAGATCCTTAAAAAGAATGAGTATCAATTATTGGGCGCTATTTACTCACCTCACATTGCTCCCCCAGTGATCTGCAGCAATGTTCTCATAACGAGAGGCCACAGGACCTGCAGGAGGACCTGGCACTGCACCATGTGACTGAGTGACGTCACATGTGCAGGCTGCGGTCTCCCAGTATGAGAGGACATCACTGGAGATCACCGGCATAGCGCAGCAGCATTCACGTAAAGAAGGCTGCGCTTTGTGAAGATCTATTCTTGGTGCAGAATCTGCACCAAAAATGGATCCTCACAAAATGCAGTGTGTGTGAATGTAGCCTCAGGATGGAGTGCACTGAAGTTGGCACAGAAAGCTAAATAGATGACCCATCACTTACATCAAATCCTACTAAATTGGACTACAGGCAAAGTTACAGGGGCAAAATGTTGCATAGTATGGAGCAAACCTAGTGTGACTTTTTTTCCTGCCATAAAACTGGTGTACTGCAATGAATAAATTTCAGGTTTGTTTTGTTCATACTACGCGGTCTGGTATGTGGACTTCCAGCTGTCCTACCCATGTGAGCTTGGTGAGGAGCTAATGCTAAACTGAGTAACCATCACATGGGACAGTTTGCTGCTGAAAATACTTGCATTCTCTATCAAATAAACTGGTGGAGCAAATATTTCTGTCTTGTGCCTCTTTAGAACTGTATGACATGGTTACACCCAGTTGTTAGTTTATTCATAAGAGGTATGTCCTTCGTGTGTCAGCGTTGGCACTTAAGGAAACTTCTCTAACACCCAGGAGTCACATCATCCTTCGGGAAATAAGTGAGCGGTGCTAAAATGATGAGGGCAAAGAAATAATGCAGAGTTGTCTATTTTTGAATAGCTTTCATTTCAAGGAGGCAGATGTGCCTACTGCTAGATTTGAAACAGTTTAATGGGCACAAGACACTTCCTAAGTGCACACCTTGGAATTTGTAGCCAAAATCAGTGGACCAATCCGAGGGAAAGTATAATAGAAACACGTCACCACTTCTGTAATTTTACCCACTTCTGGTTTTGGCTACAAATACTGAGGTAGAAAAACTGAACGTGGCCTTACACCAATTCTTGGTTGTGCCAATATACGGGGCGTTTCAAGCTGTGGACTGTTTAGTACAAGGTAAAAAATGGGTTTGATCACATAAATCAGATGCAAGGTATGTACACTATTTTTTTGGTGCCGCTATAACTCATCTGTGAAGCACACAGTGTGGAGCAGGAGACTGGATGAAGCATTTAACGTATGTGTGGGCACCCAGCCATTGGGCCATGCTTCCCAATCCAAGCATGACCAGCGAGTCAGATGGGTGAAATCTGGCATGTTTACTTTAGTCAATCTTCAGCACTGTGTTCCAAAATGCCTGTACATCCAATAAGTACCCACATCCTTTTGCCATGCAGAGCATCGGTTTGTTGCACAATCCATCTTGGCATACAGCTAAACCATGCAGGTTCTGTGACTTGTCACGCTGGTATTTGCACACTAATTACTACATACTGCAGCAGCCACTCCACAACTGTACACTGTCCAGATATGTAGGTGACAGCAGATCTGAGGTATACCATCCACTGACCACCCTGTGCCCAGCTTATGTGTCTAAGCCCAGAAGTTCTCTTACAGTCAATGTTGAAATTTAAAAAAAAAAAAAAAGGTTTATTTCTGATTGTGTGTGCAATATTTGTATTCTTAACATTTTCCCTGCTGATGATTATTATATGCTACCAATAAAGCACTAGAAATAAAATCTGTGGACTTTTTTTTTTTTAGAATACCCTCGCACTGCAAGACTGAGCATGAACTGTTTTCCTGCCAAGTGCCCTTTGGATATTTATAACATCAGGCATAGGTTGGATAAAATGATGAACTCAAAAATGACCCTGCTATATTGATTTGGTCAAAAATTTACTCCCTCTCCCTAATGTGATGGCTGGAGATGCTTCTTTGAATTCAATAGTAAAGATCAACACACTGCATCAACTTTTCTTTTTTTGTTTTAAAGTTGCCATGTCAGATGGTGCACCACAAGGGAACATACAGTGACTTGACCTTCTGGGGTCACACTCTTCTGCACTCCTCTTACCCAAACCACCTCAGGGTCATCCTCATCCCTCATCTATCCTTACATTCCCACGATGAGTATTTGACACAGCGTACCTGTGCGAAGGCAAAGACCTCACATGTTACTATTCCAGCAAGGAGGGTGGGATTTATAGAAATCTGCCCATTGAGCTTTATTTAATCGAAGTCTACAATGTTTCTATCTTGTGGGTATGTAGTCTTGTGTGCAGATTTGCCCTATAGAATGACCTTAGACATGGAAAATCTACAGGTAAATGCATGTAATCCGCACTTGACATTATCGATAGTTTTGTCGAAAACCAAATACCAAGAAGGACAGAAAGCACAACACTTAGATTTAAAACATGACATGACAAAGTGCAGCGATAACAACAAAAGTAAAACAAAAGAACCACCCAATTTACATAATAGGTGGAGAAAATCTGCAGCATGAAAAACCCATTGTGGTCAAAGACACTTCAATATTCGCCCTCCAGGGTGATCCCCAGTGAGCCTTGCTCTGTGCAGTGGTAGAAGCTGTGTTTATCTATCTTCCAGGACCTTTGCACAATGTAACTAACTGGTCATGTAATTCAGCCTGTCACACGGTGCACAGGATCCGAAAGATAGATAAACGCAGCTGGTGCACAGAGTAAAAATGGCCAGAAATCACTGTGGAGGGTGAGAAAGTGTGTCTGTCTGTCCCTTTATTCATGCTGCGTTTGTGTATGCACAAACGCAAAAGCTTTGTTCTAATTTTATTTACAGATAGCTGCGAGTTTGTGTAGGTGACAAACGCGTCACAAAAAGGAGATTTTTGTGTACTCACCGTAAAATGTTTTCTCTTAGCCTCTTATTGGAGTACACAGGACTGTGGGTGTTATGCTGCTGCCCACTAGGAGGCGACACTAAGCAGAATCTGCACATTAGTTAAGTGGCTCCTCCTCTGCAGTATGGGGCAAGCACTGCCTCACCAGTTTTGTGCTAAAGCAGTAGGAGAGTTAACCGCAATAACAGTATAACAAGGCCTGTAGACTAAACAGGCAAGCTTATGTAAACAGTTAACCAGGCCGCCATCAGACCCTTAAGTCTTAATCATTAGGGGGCCTGGCCAATGATTGGAGGGGGCGTGGCTATAGGGGGCTCGAGTGAGCTAGCGGGGGGCGTGGCCATTGTAGCAAGGAGGCCCGCCCCCAACCCCCACGGGCACACGCTGGCTGACGTTGCTTTGCTGGGCCCCTGCAAGATGTGAGGGGGCGGGCCACAATTTCCTCCAGGCCCCGCCCCCTCACATCTTGCACGGGCCCCCTCTTGTCCATCCCCACATCACCGGCTCTGTCTATCCCCACATCACCGGAAGTCACACTGCCTGGAGGGAAGATGAAGGGGCGCGGCCTGATCTTACCTCTTCAGCAGCTTCCGGCATCGGCAGGATGCAAGAAGACTGCACTGAAGACACAGAGCTGCTGCTGAGTATACTCTCTGTCTCTCTCTGACTGTCAGTCTCTCTCTTTGTCTGTCTGTCTCTCTGACTGTCTCACTCTGACTGACAGTCTCACTTTCACTGACAGTCTCGCTCTGACTGTCGCTCTCACGGACTCACTCACTGACTGTCACTCTCACTCTCTGACTGTCTCACTCTCTGACTGTCTCACTCTCTGACTGTCTCACTCTGACTGACTGTCTCACTCTGTCTCTTTATAGATACACTAGATGGCGGCCCGATTCTAAAGAATCGGGTAGTCTAGAATCCATATATAGTTTATTTACTAATAGGGGAGTGCGGTGAAATTAATTGTGTGTATACAGGTGGCTCAGTGGGTAGCACTGTATGGTGGCTCAGTGGTTAGCACTGTATATGGTGGCTCAGTGGTTAGCACTGCATGGTGGCTCAGGGGTTAGCACTGTATGATAGCTCAGTGGTTAGCACTGTATACGGTGGCTCAGGGGTTAGCACTGTATATGGTGGCTCAGTGCTTAGCACTGTATACGGTGGCTTAGGGGTTAGCACTGTATGGTAGCTCAGTGGTTAGCACTGTATATGGTGGTTCAGTGGTTAGCACTGTATACGGTGGCTCAGTGGTTAGCACAGTATACCCTGGCTCAGTGGTTAGCACAGTATGATGGCTCAGTGGTTTTCAGTGTATATGGTGGCTCAGTGGTTAGCAGTGTATTTGATGGCTCAGTGGTTTTGACGGTGTGAAGGCTTAGTGGTTTGCACAGTGCGGTGACTCAGTGGTTTGCACAGTGCGTTGTCTCAGTGGTTAGCACTGCGCAGTGGCTCAGTAGTCAGTGCAGCATGGAGGCAGAGTGTTGAGCGCAGGATGGGGGCTCAGTGGACAGCGCAGGATGGAGGCTCAGTGGTCAGGGCAGGATGGAGGCTCTGTGGTCAGCGTAGGATGTAGGCTCAGTGGTCCGTGCAGGATGGAGGCTCAGTGGTGAGCACAGGATGGAGGCTGAGTGGTCAGCACAGGATGAGGCTCAGTGGTCAGCACAGGATGGAGTGTCAGTGCAGGATGGAGGCTCAGTGGTCAGCACAGGATGGAGTGGTCAGCGCAGGATGGAGGCTGAGTGGTCAGCGCAGGATGGAGGGTGAGTGGTCAGCACAGGATGGAGGCTCAGTGGTCAGCAGGGATGGAGGCTCAGTGGTCAGTGCGGGATGGAGGCTCAGTGGTCAGTGCGGGATGGAGGCTCAGTGGTCAGCGCGGGATGGAGGCTCAGTGGTCAGCGCAGGATGGAGGCTCAGTGGTCAGCGCAGGATGGAGGCTCAGTGGTCAGCGCAGGATGGAGGCGCAGTGGTCAGCACAGGATTGAGTGGTCAGTGGTCAGCACTGGATGGAGGCTCAGTGGTCAGCGCAGGATGGAGGCTCAGTGGTGAGCGCAGGAAGGAGGCAGAGTGGTCAGCACTGAATGGAGGCAGAGTGGTGAGCACAGGATGGAGGCTCAGTGGTCAGCGCAGGATGGAGTGATCAGCGCAGGATGGAGGCTCAGTGGTGAGCACAGGATGGAGGCTCAGTGGTCAGCACAGGATTGAGTGGTCAGCGCTGGATGAGAGAGTGGTCACGCAGGATGGGGTCAGTGGTAGGATGGATGGAGGCTCAGTGGTGAGCTGCAGAATGGAGGCTCAGTGGTCAGCACTGGATGGAGGCAGAGTGGTCAGCCCAGGACGGGAGGGTCGGTAGTCAGGGCAGGATGGAGGCTCAGTGGTCAGCACAGGATGGAGTGGTCAGCCCAGGATGGAGGCTGAGTGGTCAGCGCAGGATGGAGGTGAGTGGTCAGCGCAGGATGGAGTGGTCAGCAGAGATGGAGGTCATGGTCAGCACAGGATGGAGGCTCAGTGCAGCAGGATGGAGGCTCAGTGGTCAGCACAGGAATGGATGGCAGCGCATGGAGGCTCAGTGGTCAGCAAGGATGGAGGCTGAGTGGTCAGCGGGGATGGAGGCTAGTGGTGCAGCGACAGGATGAGGAAAGTGGCAGCGCCAGGATGGAGGCTCAGTGGTCAGCACAGGGGATGGAGGCAGAGATGGCAGCGCAGGATGGAGTCTCAGTGGTCAGTACGCGAGGATGGAGGCAGAGTGGCAGCGAGGATGGAGGCTCAGTGGTCAGCGCAGGATGGAGTGAGTCAGCGCAGGATGGAGGCTCAGTGGTCAGCACAGGATGGAGTGGTCAGCGCTGGATGGAGGCTCAGTGGTCAGCGCAGGATGGAGGCTCAGTGGTAGCAGCAGGATGGAGGCTCAGTGGTCAGCACGGATGGAGGCTCAGTAGTGGTCAGCCAGGAGGAGGGGAGTGGTAGTCAGCGCAGGATGGAGGCTCAGTGGTCAGCAGCAGGATGAGGAGTGGTCAGCGCAAGATGGAGGCTAGTGGTCAGCGCAAGATGGAGGTGAGTGGTCAGCGCAGGATGGAGGGTCAGCCAGGATGAGTGTCAGCGCAGGATGGAGGCTCAGTGGTCAGCGCAGGGATGGAGGCTCAGTGGTCAGCACGGATGGAGGTCAGATGTCAGGCTGGATGGAGGCTCAGTGGTCAGCGCAGGATGGAGTGGTCAGCAGAGGATGGAGGCTCAGTGGTCAGCACAGGATGGAGGCTCAGTGGTCAGCACAGATGATTGGTCAGTGGTCAGCGCTGGATGGAGGCTCAGTGGTCAGCGCAGGATGGAGGCTCAGTGGTGAGCGCAGGAAGGAGGCAGAGTGGTCAGCACTGAATGGAGGCAGAGTGGTCATGCAGGACGGAGGCTCAGTGGTCAGCCCAGGACGGAGGTCGATAGTCAGGGCAGGATGGAGGCAGAGTGGTGAGCACAGGATGGAGGCTCAGTGGTCAGCGCAGGATGGAGTGATCAGCGCAGGATGGAGGCTCAGTGGTGAGCACAGGATGGAGGCTCAGTGGTCAGCACAGGATGAGTGGTCAGTGGTCAGCGCTGGTTGGAGGCTCAGTGGTGAGCGCAGGATGGAGGCTCAGTGGTGAGCGCAGGATGGAGGCTCAGTGGTGAGCGCAGGATGGAGGCTCAGTGGTGAGCGCAGGATGGAGGCTCAGTGGTCAGCACTGGATGGAGGCTCAGTGGTCAGCCAGGACTGGAGGCTCAGTGGTCAGCACAGGATGGAGGCTAGTGGTCAGCACAGGATGAGGGCTAGTGGTCAGCCAGGATGGGAGTGGTCCAGGATGAGTGGTCAGCGCAGGATGGAGCTGAGTGGTCAGCGCAAGGAGGTGATGGTCAGCACAGGATGGAGTTGGTCAGCAGAGGATGGAGGCTCAGTGGTCAGCACAGGATGGAGTGGTCAGCGCCGGATGGAGGCTCAGTGGTCAGCACAGGATAGAGGCTCAGTGGTCAGCAAGGATGGAGGCTCAGTGGTCAGCGCGGGATGGAGGCCAGGGTGGCAGCGCAGGATGGAGGCTCAGTGGTCAGCGCAGGATGGTGGTCAGAGTGGTGCACGGTGGATGGAGGCAGTGGCAGCAGAGGATGGAGGCTCAGTGGGCAGGCAGGATGGGGCAGTGGTCAGTGCAGGATGGAGGCTCAGTGGTCAGCAGAGGATGGAGGCAGAGTAGTAGCGCAGGATGGAGGCTCAGTGGTCAGCACAGGATGGAGTGGTCAGCGCGGATGGAGAGCCAGTGGGCAGCGCAGGATGGAGGCAGAGTGGTCAGCAGAGGATGGAGGCTGAGTGGTCAGCACAGGATGGAGTGGTCAGCAGAGATGGAGGCTCAGTGGGAGCGCAGGATGGAGGCAGAGTGGCAGCGCAGGATGGAGGCTAGTGGTCAGCGTGGATGGAGGGTGGCTAGCAGGGATGGAGGCAGAGTGGTGAGGCGGATACAGGATGGCAGGCAGATGTGGTCAGCGAGGATGGAGCTGAGTGGTCAGCACAGGATGGAGGCTCAGTGGTCAGCATAGGATGGAGGCTCAGTGGTCAGCACAGGATGGAGGCTCAGTGGTTAGCACAGGATGGAGGCAGTGGCAGCGCAGGATGGTGAGGCAGAGTGGGCAGCGCAGAGGAGTGGAGCAGAGATGGAGGGTGTGGTCAGCACAGGATGGAGGCTCAGTGGTCAGCACAGGATGAGGCCAGTGGTAGCACAGGATGGAGGCATGAGTGGGCAGCGCAGGATGGAGGCAGAGTGGTTAGGCGGATGGAGGCAGAGTGGCAGCGCAGGATGGAGGCTGAGTGATTAGCACAGGTGGAGTGGTCAAAGGATGGAGTCGAGTGGTCAGCGCAGGATGGAGGCTCAGTGGCAGCGCAGGGCAGGCCAGTGGTCAGCGCAGACGGGTCGGTAGTCAGGGCAGGACAGAGGGTCGGTGGTCAGGGCAGGGCGGAGTGTCAGTGGTCAGGGCAGGCGGAGTGTCAGTGGTCAGGGCAGGACGGCGGCTCTGTGGTCAGCAGACGACGGAGAGTCGGTGGTCAGCAGACGACGGAGGCTCGGTGGTGAGGCCAGGATGGAGGCTCGGTTCTCAGCGCAGGCGAGGTGGGCGGAGGCAGGCGGGAGCGGGGAAAGGTGGTCGGAGCTTGGCGGGATCGCCGCGAGGTGGGTGGAGCTAGGTGGGTGACCCGCGAGGTGGGCGGAGGCAGGCGGGAGCGGGGAAAGGTGGGCGGAGCCTGGCAGGATCACAGTGAGGTAGGCGGAGCTTGGCGGAAGCCCAGCGAGGTGGGCGGAGATTGGCGGGAGCCCAGCGAGGTGGGTGGAGCTTGGCGGGAGCCCCACGAGGTGGGCGGAGCTTGGTGGGAGAGCCAAGTGGAGCGGCGCAGCGGGATGGCGGTGGGGTAAGTATACCGGAGACTGATAGTCTGCATGAGAGTATGAGTGTGTGTGTGGAGTGGGGGGAGGGGTACTATAGTGTTGTGTCAGGGGTGTACGTATGTGTGGACGTGGGTTGGGGGGTGAGTGCCGAGTAGTGTGGTCGCCAGGGTACTCCCGCTTAGGGCGGCCATCTTGGTCCACCCTGAGCGGGTGTACCTTGGGACAAGGTTACGGAAGTGTGTGCAAAGTGACGGAACTGACATCACAAATCTCTTGTGGTTTTATATATTTGATGAACTCAGTGGTCATATTAGGAGCACTAGGTAGCAAGGAACTCTCAAATGGAATTATCTTACAGACCTGTTTACTACTATGATTTTCCACTACGCGTTTCAACAATGGTCTGTTGAAAACCACACCTGAGGAAGACAACAGGCCGTTTTTGAAACGTATAGTGGAAAATCATAATGGTAATAATAAACAGGTCTGTAAGATAATTCCCTTTGAGAGTTCCTTGCTACCTAGCACTCCTAATATGACCACTTAGTTCATGTATCTTTAATTTCATTGTTCTCATCCCTGGGATTGTGACCCGAGCAGATTGGAGCCATCAGTGAGCTCTCAACAGCCTTTCAGGACCTCGCATAGCGAAGTTACGGTAACGCGGACGTCAGGTGATCTCACACGTGACCGCACCAGGAAGGAAGACGCCTCTGAGCGGTCTTGCAGCAGCCCACTGTCCACCACCGTGCGAATACCGGTGTTGTGCAAGGGTGCACAACTGGAATAGGTGACACAAACCCCCCACGTGTCCTTTTCAAGGTGCGCCTCTCTATTTTTATTTTTGCATGTTTATCTCTCTCTGTCTCTACACTATACAGGTCCACACTGGATGCTGAATTTGTGTATCTATATACTGTATGTGAACTGTATGTGGACCTGTATATACAGTAGAGTCCTGTCTGTGTATACAAGACATACAGCCAGGCAGTCTGTGTATACGTCCTGCACAGTCTCCATTGTGTATACATCCCACAGCAGTCACTAATGTGCATAGGTCCCACAGCCGTCGCCATTGTGCATTTGTCCCAGAGCCATCTCCATTGTGTATACGGGCAGCAGCAGTCTCTATTTTGTATTCTCCATTGTATGTATAGCCCGCAGCCATCTCCATTGTCTATACGGCCCGCAGCCATCTGTGTTGTGTATACAGCTAGCAGTGGTCTCTATTGTGTATTCTCTATTGTGTATACAGCTATTGTGTATTCAGCCCACAGCAGTCTTAAGTGTGTGTGTAATATATAATAGAGTGTAAAAAAAAAAAAGAAAAAACTGCACAAACATGTAGAAAAAAAAGTGAACTTTATTGCCCAATGTGTGGCCACGCCATTGGGCAATAAAGTCCACTTTTTTCTATTCTTTTTTTTTTTTTTTTTTTTTTTTTTGTGTGCTGTTTTTCCTTTTTTTACCCTATTGTAAGGAACCATCTGGATTACTGGTTGAGAAAGCTATGCACATAAATGAAGGAAATTTTTGGTGCTGTTCCAATTTTTCACTATAAATATAATGTATGTTTGGGTGGAGGCGGAGTCTCAGGGGGCCCCCAAAATTTTGGCAGTAAGGGGCCCCGAAATTCCTTGTAGCAGCCCTGCAGTTAACCATGTAACAGCTTAGGAGTAAAATGAGAACAGTAGTAAAGGCCCGAATGGGCAACAGGGTGGGTGCTTTGTAAATGTGGGCAGGCTGGACCACAAGGGCTGCCTTACACACTTGTTGTGCTGACGCCTGGTGCCTAATGGCCCAGTAGGCCCCCACGGCCCTAGTAGAATGTACCTTGATACTGGCCGGAACTGGCGTGTTTTTGATGGTATAAGCATCTTGGATGGTTGATTTAATCCATCTGGCTAGAGTAGCCTTAGGGCTACGTCACACACACAGATATTGGTGCAGATATTGTTCACAGATCTCTGGTTGCAGTGAAATCATGGACGCATGCTTACATTTGTATACGGCCACAAAATGGAACAATGTGTCCATGATTTCACTGCAACCAGAGATCTGTGAACAATATCTGCACAAATATCTGTGTGTGTGACGTAGCCCTTAGAGGCTGGCATGCATTTGTGTTTTCCCTCTGGAAGAAGGAAGAGAGAGTCTGACTTCCTAAAGGGTGCTGTCCTGGACACACAGCTGCGGAGGGCTCTGACTAGGTCCAGCATATGTAGAGCTTTCTCGACCCTATGAACTGGAGCCGAGCATAGCGATGGCAGAGAAATGTCTTAATTTAGGTGGAAAGAGGACACCACCTTTGGAGAAAAAGATGGGACCGGACGTATGACAACCTTGTCCTGGTGGAAGACCAGAAAATGTGGCTTACATGAAAGCGCTGCAAGTTCTGAGATTCTGCGGAGAGAACTCATTGTCACCAAAAATACCTCTTTCTGTGTGAGAATGCAAAGGGGAATTTCCCTTAGAGGCTCAAAAGGAGGTTCTTGTAGGGCCGTGAGGACGAGGTTCAGGTCTCACGGGTCTAGTGGCCTTTTTTTAGGGAGCAATTAGATTGCAGACACCTTGAAGGAAGGTTTTCACTTGAGGTCTGGTAACGAGGCGTTTCTGGAATAGGATGGAAAGTGCTGAAACCTGTCCTTTGAGAGAACCTAAGGACAGGCCTGAGTCTAGGCCTGATTTGGAGGAAACTGAGAATTCTAGGTATGGAATAGGGCCAAGGTGAATGACCTCGAGAGGTGCACCAAGCAAAAAAGATCTTCCATGTTCGATGGTATATCTTTGCTGAGCTGGTTTCCGCGCTCAAGGGTCTCGAGGGCCATGCCGTCAAATTCAGAGTTGATGAATTCTGATGGTAAAACGAGCCTTGAGAGAGTAGGTCTGCATGGTCTGGTAGGCACCATGGCACGTCTGCTGTGAATTGGACGAGATCGGCGTACCAAGCACATCTGGGGCCACAAGGATGATCTGGTGACACTCTTGTTTGATCTTCCTCCCTATCTTGGG
Organism: Allobates femoralis; assembly: GCA_033576535.1. NCBI lineage: Eukaryota > Metazoa > Chordata > Amphibia > Anura > Aromobatidae > Allobates > Allobates femoralis. The sequence continues at coordinate 484,896,432 of JARQOC010000002.1, forward strand.
GATTAGTGGTAGTGCGGGAAAAATGTAAGGGAGTCTGAATCGGGTCCAGTCCTGGACTAGTGCGTCTGCTCCTAACGACTGTGGGTTGTGCGACCTGGCCATGAAGGTGGTAACCTTGGCATTGAGGCATGACACCATTAGGTCCACATCTGAGGTTCCCCAGCGTTGGAAGACGTCTGGATGTATGGACCACCCTCCTGAATCCATTTCTTGGTGGCTGAGGAAATCCGCTTCCTAATCGTCTACACCTGGTATGTGAACGGTTGACAGTACTGAGTTGGATTCCACCCAGTGAAGTATGTGGTGAACTTTTCATCGCCTGGAGACTGCGGGTTCCGCCCTGGTGAGACATACGCCACAGCCGTGGCATTGTCTGACTGTATTCAGACATGGCAGCCTGCCAGAAGGTGGGTGAAGGACTTCAGTGCTAGGAATATTGCCCGAATCTCCAGTAGATTGATGGGCATCTTTGATTCCGAGCAGGACCATTTGCCCTGTGATGGAGGTACACCGCACCCCATCCTGTGAGACTTGCGTCGGTGGTTAGAACTTTCCAACATGGTGGATGGAAAGATCTTTCCTGCGTGAGTGTGTGTGGCCGGAGGCACCAGTGGAGAGACTGCCTGGCTGATGATGGCAGGTGAAACCTCCTGTCGAGTGATTGGGGGTTCTTGTCCCACAACTTGAGTATGGAAAGTTGAAGAAGAGGTCTGAGGTGCAGCTGAGCAAAGGGAACTGCTTCTATTGCTGCCACCATCCTGCCTAGGACTTTCATGGCAGTTCTGAAAAACTGAGGAGACTTATGAAGGAGAGTGCGGACTGCTAGCCGAAGGGCCCATGCCTTGTCCTGGGGGAGTTTGACTAGTGCTGTGGAAGTATTGTACTGCATTCCAGAAAGACTAGAGACTATGTTGGAACTGGAGTAGAGTTGTGGAGATTAAGAAGACTCTGCTGGCTGGTCAAAGTGTCTACCGTGATGGAGACGCTGTGTTCGCAGTCCCTGAAGGTCTGTGCTTTGATTTGCAGATCATCCAGTTATGGAAGGATGACGACACCCCTGGAATGAAGGATAGTCATGACAGCTGCCATGACTTTTGGGAACATTCTGGGAGCTGTAGCTAAGCCGAACGGGAGTGCCACAAATTTGTAGTGTTCTTGGTCGATTGCAAATCTGAAAAACTTTTGGTGAGTAGCTGCGATTGGAATATGCAGGTAGGCGTTCTGTATATCTATGGACCCAAGGTATTCTCCTTGTTCCATGGAAGCAATTATGGAGCGGAGAGATTCCATGCTGAAATGTCTTACCCGGATATGTCTGTACCTTCCTTTTTGGGGACCACAAAGAGGTTGGAATAGAATCCTTGTAAACGCTCTTCGCGTGGCACAGGTACAATGACTCCTGAGTTGAAGAGAGACTTGACTGCGTGGAAGAATGCTTGGGCCTTTAATGGTGATCTTTGGGGGATGGGGAGGAAAATAGAATTATTCTTACCGTTAATTCGGTTTCTAGGAAACCTTCCACGACAGCATAGGAGGTAGCCTCGCCACGCCCTAATGGGGACAGGAACACAAGAGAGGTTAAAAGGCCCCTCCCACCTCCCATGAGCCAGTGTCTTACAACGAACCCAGAACGCATAAGAAACAAGCATAAAATCCATAAACCAGGAAATTAGGGAGGGAAATAAGTGCTGTCGTGGAAGGTTTCCTAGAAACCGAATTAACGGTAAGAATAATTCTATTTTCTCTAGTCACCTTCCACGACAGCATAGGAGGAATACCCACGAATCCTTACCTAGGGAGGGACAACAGCTTGCAGGACCTTCCGCCCAAAGGCCAAGTCCCTGCCAGCCATCACATCCAAACGATAGTGCTTGGTGAAGGTATGTAGCGAAGACCACGTAGCCGCCTTACAGAGCTGCTCCGGAGAAGCCCCAGCACACTCAGCCCAGGAGACCGAAGTGGCTCGGGTAGAATGGGCCGTAAAACCCGTAGGCGCCGAGAGGCCTTGACTGAGATAGGCGTCCGTGATTGCCCTCTTTATTCAATTGGCGATAGTGCCTTTAGCCACCTTCCGGCCCTTGTTGCGACCAAAATGCTGAATGAATAAATTCTGGTCAATACGCCAGGGAGCCGTGACCTCTAGGTAGTGTAGCACCAGGCGACGGACGTCCAGCGAGTGGAATTCCACCTCCTTTGCAGATCTAGGATGTTGACAGAAGGATGGCAGAACGATGGACTGAGATCGATGAAACTCCGACACCACTTTCGGCAGAAACGACGGATCCAACTGAAAAACAATGCTGTCATCCCGCACCGTCAAATAGGGCTCACGGATGGACAAGGCCTGAAGTTCACCAATTCTCCTGGCTGACGTAATAGCCACCAGGAAAGCGAGCTTATGAGACAAGGACCTCATGGAGCAATCCGTCAGGGGCTCATAAGGAGAACGAGTCAGGCCTGTCAGCACAATATTCAGATCCCAGGAGGGGAAGACACTCCTCCGACAGGGACACCGTCTGGAAGCCGCCACCATGAAACGTTTGATCCAACGATGATCAGCCAGTCTCACATCAAACACAGAACTCAAGGCAGCCACCTGGACTTTAAGGGTGCTAGGTTTAAGACCCAGATCCAACCCCTGCTGTAAGAAGTCCAGAATCTGAGAAACGTTTGGAGCAAAGGGATCCGGACCCCGGGCCCCACACCAGGAGGAGAACTTTTTCCAAATCTTATTGTAGATGGAATTAGTGACTGGCTTACGGCAATCCTGCAAGGTTGCGATAACTTTCTCAGAAAGGCCCTGGGCCTTCAGCACTCGGGCCTCAGAAGCCAGGCAGCCAAGCTGAGACGCTGCGGAGCTGGATGGAAGAACGGACCCTGTGAGAGGAGGCTTGGGTCCCCCCCCAGATACACAGGACCGTCCACCCAGAGAGACCTGATCAGGTTGAACCAGCTTCTCTTTGGCCAGACCGGGGCAATTAGGATAGTCGGGACCCGCTCGTCCCTGATCTTCCGCAGAACCCTGGCTAGCAGAGGGAGCGGAGGGAACGCGTAGGCTAGATGAAACGCCCAAGCGTGGGAGAAGGCATCCACCCCAACGGCTCCGTCCCTGGGGTTGAGGGAGAAGAATGTTCCCACTTTGCAATTGAGCCTGGAGGCGAATAAATCCACCTCCGGAGCTCCCCAGCGCACCACCAGGCTGCAAAAAAAACGCCTGGTCTAGGCTCCTCTCCCCTGGATGGAGATCTCTGCGGCTTAAATAATCCGCCTGAGAGTTCAAGTCCCCCTTGAGATGGACCGCCGAGAGAGACAGGAGAGACCTCTCGGCCCAGAGGAAGATGCGGCTGGAGATCACCTTTAGGTCGCGAAACCGGGTTCTGCCCTGATGACGAAGATGGGCCACAGTGGTCACATTGTCCGAATACACCAACACATGTGACCCCCGGACCAAATCCTGTGCCGCCAGAAGAGCCTCCTCTACCGCTTTGAGTTCGCGGAAGTTGGAGGAGCGAGAGCTTATCTGAGGACCCCAGATACCTTGAAACGGGGACCCAGATACCACCGCCCCCCAGCCCCGCTGGCTGGCATCCGTCGTCACCGTAACCAGAGGAGTCCGAGACCAAGAGACTCCGTTGGCCAGATTCGCCGGGGCCAACCACCACCGGAGGGAGGATACCACCCTCCCTGACAAGCAAATTTTCTTGTTGAGGGAGGAGGGGAGGCGATTCCAATGCCCCAGAATGTGGTCCTGAAGGCACCTGGAATGTGCCTGAGCCCACATTACTGAAGGGATGCAAGCCGTCATAGACCCCAGGACTGACATGGCTTCCCGGAGCGTGGGGGACCAATGAGCTCTCAGGGAAGATATACGTGACACAAGGGACGTTTTGTGATCTTCCGGCAAAAAAGTCACCTGTTTGTCCGAGTCCAGAAGCACCCCCAGGAATCTCCTGACCGAGGCGGGGGTAAGTTGAGACTTCAACAGGTTGGGGAGCCACCCCAATGACCGAAGAATGCCCAACACCCTGTCCACGTCCGACCGGAGGATCTCCTCTGAAGGCGCGATCAGAAGAAGATCGTCCAAGTATGGAATCAGACAGATGTCCTGTAACCTGAGGAAGGCCACCACCTCCCCCATGATTTTCGTAAAAATCCGGGGAGCAGAGGAGATGCCGAAAGGCAAAACGTCGAACTGGAAGTGGTGGATCTCCCCCCGGCAAGACACCGCAAACCGCAGGTATTTCCTGTGCCGAGGATGAATCGGCACATGAAAATACGCGTCCTTCAAATCGATTGTGGCCATCTGGAAGTGGGGCCCTATCAAGGGGATCACAGACCTGACCGATTCCATTTTGAATCTGCGGTAGCGGACATATTGGTTGAGCTGCTTCAGGTTTATTATAATCCGGGCCGCCCCTGACGGCTTCTTCACCATGAAGAGCCGGGAGTAATGTCCACTGCCGCGTTCCGACTCCGGAATTCTGGAAATGACGTTGGAAGCCAGGAGTTCCATCAGGTTGGAAAACAGGAGATCCTGAGATCCCCTTGAGGGCAGGGTAGTGACTCGAAGAACCGGAGGGGGAGGAGACACAAACTCGATTAAGAGACCCTCCGCTAAGATGTTGAGCACCCACTGGCAGTTGGTAATGCCTCGCCAGATGGGAAGAAAAGCGGAGAGTCTTCCCCCTACCGGCACCGAGTCACTGTTTGTCCTGTGGAGGACGCTGTTGGGGGGGGACAAAGATGTTCCTCCCTCTACCCTTCGGGTAGGACCAACGACCCCCCTTCCCCTTACCTCTAGGCTGGGAGGCCTGAGGCACCTGGGGACGAAAAAAACGACTTTTTCGCTATACGTTGTTCAGGGAGAGCCTTCTTATCTGAGGCTTTGGCTAGGATGTCATCCAGCGCAGGCCCAAAAACCAAATCCCCCTTAAAGGGAATGGAACAAAGGCGCGTCTTAGATGTGGAATCCCCTGTCCACATCTTTAACCAGAGTGCACGCCGCGCCGAGTTGGAAAGGACGGACGTACGGGCGGCCATGCGCACTGATTCAGCAGAGGCGTCAGCCAGAAATCCAGTCGCCTTTTTTAACAAAGGCAAGGATTCCAAAATCTCCTCCCTCGGAGTACCCTGGGAGATATGACACTCAAGCTGATCCAACCATCTGAGGATTGACCTGGAAACGCAGGTGGAAGCAACATTCGCCTGCAAGGTAGATGTTGATGCCTCCCACGAGCGCTTCATCAGCCCCTCAATCTTTCTATCCATCTGATCTCTCAGCTGGGACGTATCCTCGAAAGGGAGCGAGGTCTTTTTAGCCACCCGAGTGACCTGGACATCCACCTTGGGGACATCCCAAGAAAATGGGGTGTCCTCCAGGGGAAACCTGTTTTTCAGGGTACCTTTAACCCTTTTTTCAGGAAATTCCCACTCCTGAACAATGAGATCCTGAATGTTGGGATGGACAGGAAATCCCACCGGTTTGACCGGACGAAGCCCAGCAAACATAGCATCCTGGACAGAGTGGAGGACCGGTTCCTCCTCCAGACCCATAGTGCTACGGACAGCACTAATGAGCCCCGCCAAATCCTCTGAAGAGAACAGGAATCTGCTAGGGTCAGAGGCCATGGGGGAAGAACCATCATCCCAATTATCCGAGTCTGAGTCTAACTGGGCGTCGAGTCAGACAGGTCCTGCTGCCGTTTCCGTTTCTTTGGAGACGGAGGACCTGAGACCGGGGTGGGAGCAGCCGGAGTCAGGGAAGCCAAAGACGCCTGGATCTCCTGTTTCACCATGGAGCGTAATTCCTCCACTAAAGAGGGGTGTTCGGCCCGAACAATATGATCTGTACACTCCTGGCAGAGTTTCTTGTCCCAGGGGAAGAAAACTTCTTATTACAAACAGGGCATCGCTTCCCACCGGGCTTTTTAACAGCTGGCTTCTCTCCCTATAAAAAAATAGAGAGGGCGCCATAAGAATCTGCCTGAAAACAGGCACATGGACCCCCCCTCGGCACAGACTCACTGTGGCTGGGGTAGAGCTGGTCTCAGCAGCAAGATCAGCCATCCTGACAATAGTACAGCTCACCTTTACTGACGTTTTCAGGGCAGCTTATATGATGTAAGCCTGCCCCACCGCTCCAATAATGTGCCCCTTCCCCCCACGCAGGGTCCCAGGCCGGCTTGCAGTAGCAGCAGAGGCGCGCCCTGCACGCTGTCCCTCCGGATTCCGACCGCCGGAACCGGAAGCGCCACTCCCCCGGGGAAGCACGTGACCCGGAAGTGACGCGCGTGACGTCACATCCGGCCGGCGCAACAGCGAGCGCGCAGGGGGAAGCCGGCGGGTCAGGGAGCACCGAGAGGCCGCCGGCGGGGCGCCCAAGGCCCGCATCACCTCCAAGGAGGATCCGGAGGACCAGGGCACGGTCCTACCGCGAAAAACGCGCGGTAGGAGCAGCCGGAGGAGGAGACCGGAGCCCCGACCAACGCTGCCCAGCTAAACCCTCAGGTATGCTGCAGTCGCCGACCCCACAGCACAGGGAAACCTCTCCATGCCCCATGGGGACAGGAAAAACACTGGCTCATGGGAGGTGGGAGGGGCCTTTTAACCTCTCTTGTGTTCCTGTCCCCATTAGGGCGTGGCGAGGCTACCTCCTATGCTGTCGTGGAAGGTGACTAGAGAAAAAACGGTTGGGCGGTAGAGACGTGAGCTCTATTTTGTAGCCGGACACTAGCTCTTGTACCCACTTTTCTTGTATGATGGGTAGCCAGAGGTGCTGAAAATGAAGCAGTCGACCGCCTTCAAGTGGGGTGTCTACCGAGTGGAGGGAGTCAGGAGGAAGAAAATCTGTGGGATCGTGATTCTTTGGGCTTAGATTGACGAGACTGGCTCTGCCAGGATGAGCTACTTATCTGGGTAGTCTGTGACTGCTCCCTGCGTGGTGACAGATTACCTGTCTGCGTCAATCTAGACGTTGATCAGCCAAATTAATTCCGAAAGGATGGGAATCTGGCTTGCTGACGGCGATTGAAGGGCCGTCTGGCTTTGCGCTGAGGGAGGGAAGTGATTTTGCCTCCCGTGACCATCTGAAATTAATTTGTCCAGTTTTTCTCCGAACAGACGTCCACTGAGGTACGGGAGGCCTGCGAGGGACTTCTTGGAGGCCGCGTCTGCCTTCCATTCACGTAACCAGAGGGCACGTCTAATGGCAATAGCATTGGAAGCTGCTAATGCTGAGTAATTGGCAGAATCAAGGGCTGCATCAGGTAGTCAGCTGTGGTTGTGACCTGCGCTGCCTGGTCCGCCAGAGTAGGATCAGCGTCCATGGACTTTAAGATAGTATGGATTTTGCTGCCCAGACTGAAGCGAATGTAGGGGGCTAATGAAGACCCTGAAGCTTCACAAACTGATCTCGCCAGTTATTCTACCTGGCGGTCAGTTGCATCCTTACTTGAGGAGCTGTCTGGCAAGGACAGGAGGGTACATGCTACTACTCTGGAAACTGGGGGGTCCACTTGAGGCGATTCAGCCCAGTTGTGGGTAACTGCCGGGAGGAATGGATAACATGCCTCAATCATTTTACGGTTTCCAAATAGTTTTTCAGGGTGAGAATGGTGTTTTTGGAGGATCTCCTGAAATTCAGGGTGATCTGCAAAATATCTGTGTGCTTTCTTTGCACGTTGAAATGACACCATGTTTTCTGGTGCCTCAATCGGTGGGTCAGGAGACATCTAAAACCTGATCAATGGACGTCACTAGATCTTCAACTAGAGCGTCCGAGTCTGGTGGCTCTAGGTCTAAAGACTATCGAGCTCCTGGTCTGAGCTGTGGTCAAACTGGCCATCTGATTCATGAGACTCAAAGCGGCTAGGTCTGCTAGGAGACACCCTAGAGCTGTGGGATGAGGCCGGGAAGGGCGATCTTTGTGCCCTTTTTTCGGCCTGTGCCGGTCGAAATAGCCGTTTCATCGCCCCGTCCAGTGTCCGAGGCAGCTGCCTGGGAGGACTGTAAGGGCTGGGCAGCAGTGCAGGGGGTCGATTTGCTCTGCAAATCCTCGAGCAGTGTTGAGGACAACTTTTCAATGGATTGTGACAGACTGTGACATAATGATAGCCCATTCTGGCCCAGCAGTAGGTGTAATGGTAGGTGCCAGGGATATGCGGGGCCCTGGCGTAGCATCCTGCGTGCAGTGCGGGGATGTGCATCCACCAGGTTAGAGGGGCTGTGCACACAGTGCAGGTAGCATAGTAAGAGTTGGTGACCTTTGCGGTATTACTACGTGTGCCTGACATGGTGCTGCTCCTGCTGGAAGACAGTGCCTGCACAGAGGGTATAATACAGTGCCAGAGGGGTCCGCAGCAGATGATGGGGAATCACTGCTGGGAGCTTACTGCCTTGTAGTGCCTAGCGAACAGCCCTGCTCTGATCCTATGCCCCCCGGAGACCA